>SEMN01000312.1:0-375000 GCA_005408345.1 Macquaria australasica
TTTCATGAAGAATAAATCTCAGTGTCCTCACCGCTGACTTTGCCCAGCCCGGGTGCTTTGTTCTTCAGTAGCGTGACCTGGATCTGAGGAATGTTGACGATGTTGGCATTCAGGACAAACTTGAAGTCCACGTGGCCCACCATGCACGCCTTGGGCAGCACCAGCTCAAACACATGCTCATCCCAGCTGGAGCTGCAGAGAGAACGCGGGTCACCAACTGCTTAGACATTCAACTGAAGCATTGGAGATGACTCATTATAATAGGACTTGTGTATATATATATGTGTGTGTGTGTGTGTGTGTGTGTGTGTGTGTGTGTGTGTGTATATATATATATACACACACACACACACACACACACACACACACACATATATACACATACATACACACACACAAGAGCAGAGTGCTGCAGGAATGAGCCCTAAAACCCAGAAATGAGTTCGCATTTTTGCACTTCTGGTTCCCTCGTCTCAAAATCAGTGGGTTCTTGAATGGAATCCATCTTTACAGCCACGTTGGGTTTATACTGCAAACTATTCTAACTCAAACTTTCCCAAAGGCTTTTGTAGAAGAGGTAAGAGTGCAAATTCAAATTACAAGTTGGAAGCTTAGTGGTGGTGACGCTGAAGTCAGTTCGTTTACACAAAACGTATCCCATTGGCTTTTTGTCAAGGGAACCACGGCAATGCTAACTTCCGTGTTGGCCTTCAAAAATACCTCAACCCTGCAGCACTCTATTAAAGCAGACCTTGACAGGTGGTCCTTATTGAGGTCCTTATAAGGACTGGGCAATAAGGTCTAGATGATATGTCAAAAATGAATGTACCCCCACAGATACTGTACCTGTTCCAGTCACTTTCTGTTACAGTTCCTTCAAAACATTTAGTGAATGGTACAGGATAATCTCAAGATTTGTGTGGAACAGCAAGAGGCCCCGGATAAAATATAAGACCCTACAACTACCTTAAGATAGGGACACGTAAATGTAAATATTTTACCTGCACAGTTTATATTGGGTGACTACCAACAGCAGGATTATAATCTGAACAAACCAAACCGATGGACCAAGGTAGCCCTTAGGGTATGGTTTAAGACCTGCAAAAGGTTTCATGTTGAGAAGCATGCAAGAATAGTGAAATGGGTGGCACACAATGCAGAGTTTAAGGCCTCTTCTCTTGACATTTAGTTTGGGAACTGGGCACATAAAGGTGCAAGAGTTTGCTGCACTACAACAGGTGATAATGGCTTAGAGTCTTTTAAACATCTTTCAAATATATATAACCTTAAAAAGAAAGATATCCAATATATCCAGGTCAGAGATGACTTTAGTAAAGAAATTAAAGTGAACCTAATTTGGTCGATATATTTATCGATGCATATAAGATTAACAAACGTCTAATATCACTAATATACAATAGAATACAGAACTCCTTTCCACGCCAAACAGAAATGGGAAAGGGAATCAGGCCTGGAGATATCCGAGGATGACTGGAATGATTTATGGGAAAGCCAAGCTAAGACTACCAAGACTGACCATTGTCATATTTTTTGGGCTTGCCCTTGAATTTTTTCATATTAGCAAGTGATTACTAAAGAAATAATGACAATTTAGGAATAGAAGTTAATTGCTCTTTTGTCATATTATACCTGGGCAAAATCCAGGATTAAGTCATGACACAGGCGGAGGATCTCTTTAAAATACTTTTTGCTACTAGCAAGAAAAAGCCATGTGGAAATGGCTGCAGGCAAACCCTCCAACAAAGGACGACCCATTACGTATGACATTGAACAACGTCAACCCATTCTTTTTGCCTGAATATATCAATAAAGTTACAAAAAAATAACTACCTATCACTCTGAAGCTTCCAGGTGCGGGTGTGTTGGGCTGCATCTCCGTGGTGCTGCTGGTGAAGGTGCTGCGGGTGGCGTCGCTGCTGCTGCTCTTGCTGCACCTCCACCCAGCATGGTGGCACTGTGGCCGAGAAGCGGGGGGTCAACGTCTCGAAGCGTGTCAGCTCCACCAGCGACATCAGGCTCTCCGTGGTCAGCGGTTGGTCCACAAGGAGGTCCACTCCTGCACAAAGGCAAGTTGGGGGACAATTGGGGGATGCCAGATGAACACTGTCACAGAGGGACATGAAATGTGTCTGGTTTGACCAAGGGTGTCGTGTGTCAGTTCTACCTGTGATCCCAGGACTAGAGGGGTTGGAGGAGGGCTTGGCCCCCTCGAGCAGCAGTTCAGCCCCTTTAAAAAGGGGGCCATCAATAAACATGTCTCCATCATCTATATCGTCACACACACCTCCAATTTGAAGGAAATGAAGTTCTCCACCTTTAGAGGAGAGCAAAAACAAAATGAATACCTACAGGTTATTTATCTATACAGTATATGAACTCATCTACCTGCAGGTGCTGAACCACCACAATGTATGGATACAGTGAACTATATCAACTCAATCGACATAGTTGAGAAAACATGTATTCTACAGCAGGGTTTGACATTAAAACTTTCTGATGTAAGTAAACCTATACAGTAAATCACGTTTTAATCCAAACTACCAACTTGCATTACAGAACATGCTGAATGACTAAAAACAAAATCAGTTTGACATCAACATAACTTCATTCAAAAATAAAGTAATGGGCATTAACAGTAATTTGATGGTTTAATTGTGCATCCAACAAAATGCACTTACTGACATATTGGAAGATTTTCCTAAGAGTCATATTAGGGAAACTGATAATGCCTCTAATGTTTTGACCATTTTGCTTTACTCTGCATCCTACAACATTTTACCTGTTATCGCCTTGGAAACTGTTTTAAGCCACACAAAAGGTTTAGGTTTAACCTTGGTTTATTAGTTTTTAATAACCCAACCAATAAAAGATTTTTGAGGCCGATACTGATTTGAAAAAATCCGATAATGATGTATCGATTTCTTTACACAACCCATAACATAAATAAACATTTTTGATATGGTTCCGTTACATTTGTTGTTTTTAAATTTGTGACAAAGAAACTTACAGGGCAGAGCATTTTATACATGAAAATGAAACGTGTCACTACTCTCTGGTGGACAAACTATAGAATAGTGACACTGTTTCAAAACATATCTTTGGCATATCTGCACTTCAATATCTTTATCGGCTGACATATGTGCTGATACAATACATTTGCAAAGAGCTAATATCAGCCAATATATCAGCCTGGCTCAATTTATCAGTCGGGCTCTATTAGTTTCTGTCCATTTGAGAGACTTCATAGGTCTACACAACCCAAAAACAAACACATATATTAAACACATCATATTTTTCTTAATGTCAGCAAAACCCATAAAAAGCACACACAGCCTGATATATCTTCTTGTGTCATAAATCTCCATTGTTGTCCAAAAACTATTAAAAACACATCAATGAGTTCCTTCATTACCAAGAACACACACACAAGTTTATTTTGACTCAGTCCCACAAACACTGTCATCAGTATTTGAATTACATCGTGGCTTTCGGGGTAGCCCTATTTTTCAGGGATGGGGGGTGGGAGGAAATATGCGCAAATATACGAAAAACATAGCAAGATAATTTTTCCAACAGCTACTCTAAACACAACAACTAATGCTCGCTGCACAGTAAAACATTCCGGAGGTAACGTCGTAATGCAAATACACACTACCATACAGTAGACTATACATCAAGCTGTGTCAACACCCTATAAATATTCCCTCAAAACACAACATATGATGCCTAACGTGCGTTAAGTGTGCCCCCGCGCATGGATGATGGCCACAGCAGGAATATACAGCATTATGTTTATTAGACAAAAATTATCAGAAATCGTTATGCGTGAATAAACATGGAGGTTGACATGTGCTTTACTATTCGCCTATTATTTATTTCAGGAACCTAAATATACATAAAAATATAAATGTAAACAGAAAAAAAAAAAACAGCTGCACCAAAAATTACGATATTTTAGAGCTCCCCTTAAATTTCTCAAATGAGGCCTTCTGGGGAGCCTTTGACCCTGACTGTCATGTTGCCAGAAATACACACTAGGGTGCCAATTGTGTATTAATCCACTGCTGAAAATAGTCCCCAAAAAATACACTTTTAAATTACTGAGCCTTTTTTGTCTTCAGTAGGAATAAATGGACTTGGAACTGAGTGCCACAAACAGAATAGGGGGGATTACTGACAATAAGCAAAATAGAGATGTCATACCACCAGACCCAACCTTTAAATTTATTTCTAAAATAGAAAACACCCAGGAGTTTGTCGATGAAAAGGCCTTACTATCACTGAACACCTGTAAGTTAAACACAATACATTAAATAAGTCATAAGTCAAGTCAAAAAATGAATAAAAACGCACACATACCAAACCCCCCCCAAAAAACCACCCTTCATCAGGGCAAGCCAGACTATCCATCCCAGCAGTCAAAAGCGAAAAGCTCCAGGAAGGAAACACTCACCTTTTGTACAGGCACAAAGGCGGTCGGTCCCAGAGCAATAGGTAACTGAGACAAAGGGGTCCGTCTCCTCTGCTGACCCCTCCTTCTTAAGCGGCTCCACCTTGGCCAGGACCTCCAATGTTGACAGGTCCAGTATCATAATGTACCCAGCCCGTGTGGTCACCACGAGGTGACCCAGGCCTGCTGCCACCTCTAACCGCTTGCACTCTTTGTGGCTCGAGGCAGAGGTGGAGGGACTGGTGACTGTAGCGCTGCTGCTGGTTGCGGCTGCTCCACATGCAGTCCCACTTCCAGAACCAGCAGGGCCTGTTCCAAACCCTGATGAGCCATTTTTTGACCCTGAGGGGAGAGCCTCCTCAGGAGCCTCTTCACTGTCATCCTCCCTGCTATCAAGCACATCTGGAGGAAGCAATATAAGAGAGGTGATGGCATCACAAGGGTCCCAAATCTGCTGCACCTTGACGGGTTCCTCATCCAAGGTGACAATACGGGTGGAGTAGTTGAGCTTGTAGAGTGCAAGATAGCCTCCACTCCCACCACTCGGGGACCTCTGCTGCTGCTGCTGGTCTCCTGGGGGCAGGATGAGGGGTGTCTGAGGCTGTGACCCGCCTGGGTGGTGGCCTTCCACCCCATTGGCCACTGGGTGTATGGAGTCTCCTTTACGCTGGCTGCAGAGGGCAGAGTGCAGGCGGTTGAGGTTGTTGAGAGCCTCCACTTGGTTTGTAGCGCTCAGAGATTCAGCGCTGGAAGGCTGCAGGCCGACCAGAAGGTGCACACCGTCCCAGCAGGGCGTGATAGAGTCCACATAAAGATTCTCCTCTTCCAGCTGTTTAGGCAGCCTCAAGCACTGCACCAGTGCTCCAGGTCGAGGCGGGGTGGAGACTGTCGCGGCACCCAGTGTGCTCCATTTGTCTACGTGGCCATCTAACCCTGCCAGATTAGTGGCTGCGTCAGCAAACTGCTGAATGTAAGTGATGGGAGGATCCTGAAGAAGAAGTTGCTCATGTGTGTCGAACTCCATCTCTATAATCTGTGGCACAGTGAAGCCCTCCTCATGGAGCCCCTTGCTCATTAGATTGTTCATCTGAGCAAACACCTGCCCTGAGGACTTGTCATCCACCTCTCTGATACTGTACAGCAGCAGCACAGGTATAGTCCTGCGCAAAGCTGGCAGAGAAGAGGGGCTTGGAGGTTGTGAGCCTGCAAGGTTAGAGAAGCCCTGCTCCTGGGCTGCAGTCTGGGGGTTGCAGGTCTCTATCTCCATGGGGCCCTGGTCCTGTAGAGGCCCAGGGTGGAAGGGCTCAGGGCCCTGAGTCCTAAGAGGACCATCTGTGGTCCTGCGTGTTGTAGCTGGGGCTGTGGGTGGGGGTCCAGCCATGGGGGTGCTGGATGCTGAGCGGTAGCTGAGCAGGCCTCCGGCTAGAAGGCAGGGGAAGGGAATGTTGTGGTGGTCAGGGGCCTTGTCCTTTGCTTTGGCCTGGCTGTGGGCCTTGGCTTGGTTTAGTGAGGGATTGGCGCCAAGCTCCTCCAGGTCCTTGACCGTGTCCTCCAGCACACTGGCCACCACCTCCCATTGCAGCTTCTCTGGCTGCTGGAGCACACTCAGCGCCGTCACCCCTAGGCTCACATCCATGCCCTCCCACTGGGACTGCTGGCCTGGAACAGAAGCAAAAGAAGAGGTCTGAGCTTTTTCCTGTCCAATGATGAAAAACACTATTTTAATGAGGCTGGAAGCCTAACGTGAAGAGATGTGTTTTTAAATGTATCCAACATGGCTTTAGATATGGTTCATCCAAATCTTAACAAGGGCACCACAACCAACACCACCCCTTAGAAATGACAAAGAGTGAAAATTCAAGTCTTCATACCTGTTACTGACTCTGATCGGGAATGCTCATCACTGTCTGAATCCTCCAACTGGTCATCACTGAGAGAGAAGAAGTGGTTCAAACACATGACTAACATGATGACATACACACTGAGAACTATGACTCACTCACTGACACACACAAGATTCCTACAGAGTAAGAAGGACTGAGTGGTTGTGTCACAGTATGTTGCCACTCTCTTTCCAGTCATCCACACTGGTGTTGTTGTTGTTGTTGTTACTGCCGTTATTGTTTTGTGTTAAAAGATCATTCGGCGGCAACTGGTAACTGAACAGGTGATAAATGTATTTTTGTAGAAATATTAGCAGTACCTAAATTGCTTCGCTGCTGTTTCTTTACTTTCATTTTATTGTTTTTAATACTGACATGTTAATTAGTGAGCTTTAGAGGTGCTGGCTGGTGGATTTGGTTTTTGGACAGAATTGTGTAGCTGCTAAGTAAACTTCTGGTTCTCCATTAATTTGCTGCTTAGAGCTCATTTTGATGCATTCAGCTATTGCTGACACTTCTTGAATGTGCCTCACAATAAATGCATTCTAACGTAAAAGGAAGTGGTAGGTGAAACCACAAGTATTGACAATGACATTCACAAATAATTTTACCAAAATTGACTCAACATAGGTTTTCTAAAAATACATTTCCTGTTACATGTTACATTTTATTACATGTCTTACAAAGCCTGAGGAATGGAGCGCAGCTCAAAGTCCCTGTGAGTTTAGGTATCGGTACAGGGAGAGAAAAACTCCCTATTTGTACTGGCGCGGCTGCTCGTCTGTATTTTTGGTTCAGGTTATTAAAGCTCATGTGGCTCACACATTACAGTTCATGCCTCCGAGTTTCCCTTTGTTGCCTTCTCTGCTGTACACCATGGTTCACATGTTGCCATAGCAACCTCAGCCTCAAGGATTTGTTGTCATGTGGCACCTTGAGGTTGTTTGCATCATTTATGTGTTCTTCTGGATTTCAATTGGAGGTATATACCATTTATAAACAAGGGCTGAATCAGTGGATGACACTGCAGATCAAGGCCAATTCTTCATGTGATATTCAATATATACACTGGCTGTGGTTCAGACACATACTGTGAGAAACTTGTTTTGCACTCTGTATATGCTTGTGAGTGTATATATACTTTATGTGAATGTGTGTTTCACCTGTCTCCCTCTAGCTTTGGCAGGTCAGAGCAGGAGGATGACTCCTCGAGCCAGGCCAGCGTTGGTCTCCGAGACTCGGTCAGTGTCTGCTGGCTCTGCTCACCACCGCACAGGATCAGCTGCCTCAGGATGGCCGGGTCGTACGGATTGATGTCAAACTTCAAGTGCACCTGTTCAGCACACAATCACACACTCTTTAATCTGGAGTCAACGCGAACATTTACTGTCTGACACCTACATCTTTGGAAGTGAAACACAAGACAGATGATACTGTCTAATACATTCACAGTTCGGTGCTCTGACCTTCATCATTTTGGAGACATCCCAGATGCAGATCTTGCCCCTATTGGTGGCAGCGGCCAGGAACTGCGGGCAGCTGCCGAAGCCGTAGCAGACGATCTTGTCTGAACTGTCGGTGCTGTTGGGAAACTGGGCGGGGCTAGTTGCCAGTGTCACTGACAGCGGCACATTCTGTGTATGCTCACCCTTCACAAATGGACAATTGGGAGAATGTCGCTCGTGTTCAGACCTTGGGGGATAGTGGAGAAATGTTGGACATCATTGATATGTTACATGAGCTAAATAAAGGCATAGTTAATGATCTCCACTCACCACGGCTCATCTGTAGGTTCCCAACAGACCAGACACACACTGCAGGTGAAACACATGGCTCTGTCATCCCCTGTTGAGGCAGGCTGAGGAAAGACATGGGGGGGGTCAATAGAGCTTATAAACACTTACACAGCTACACTCACCACTTGCCATTTTTATTCTGGAGAATCCTGGGTTTGTAGCAGGTATAAAAACATCATATTACAGTATTGTACAGTATAATGGTTGTTGCTAATGGCAACATTATCATGTATTGTTCCTTTGCACAGACACTGATGACTCTGCAGAGCTTACTATAGCTTTAGGATGTTGGTATGACACCAAAGCACACAAGTTTGAACAAGAGTTGTCTCCATGGTTACATTTGGTTTCTTTCTTAACTGAGTGATCTGAAACAGCAACATGCTCTATTCTGCAGGAAATAGCCCCTCGACTGCATGTACATATTGTGAATGTGCATGATAGGGGAGCACGTTAATCTGTATAGGGTTACTTAGTTTATATCTCTGTTCACTGAGTTCTCTCAGAACCTACCTGGTGGTAAAACCCTGCTTGAGCCATTGGATCAGGCTGAGCCCACCTGTACCCAGCATGTGGCCACGATGTAAATGTCTCCCTCCTGTTGGCCTCACTGTACATCAAAGATCTGTGGAGAACAACACGTCAGAAACACAGCCAGTATTCACTATGCTGGTGTGGAATTTATCATGGAACCTATTCTGTAGTGGACTAGCTGTGAAATCTTTGTCATATGCATGTCGTGTATCAGAGATCACACACCCATATACTCCTCAAGAATCATCATCCATGACAAAATGCTGGGGAACACTAGATGTTAGTAGCTGATTGGCATGGCTGGACTAACCTGGCCAAAGGGCAAACAACTGCTGTTAGCTCATTACTGCTGGTGTCATGGAGAAAATATAAAAATTGTTTGTGTGCACAAATTAATAAATCATGCTCTCAAATTAATAATTTGCACACACAAATAACTACATGTTCTCTTGATGAATAAATAGATCATAACGGTTAAACAATGTTTAAAATATGTGGTGATGACACTAACAGTAGCTGTGTTTACATGGACCCTAATATGTCACTAATAATCGAATAATAGCCCAATCAGAATAAAAATGCCTCAAACAGATGAGATTGACCTAATCCATCCCGATCGGGTTGAGAGGGGGGTGTAAACCTTTGATAAACCGTTCAATAGGAAAATATTAGCTCCTAATAACCACGTAAACGCTTAATCTGATCGTTTCTCTCTGGTTGGAATAAATATATTCTTTCTGCGCATGTTTGCTCCCCACATTAGGTGGCGTGAACAAGTTTCCTGGAGGGACAGAAACATGGCGGCAGCAAAATTAAAGATAAGATAAGATAAACCTTTATTGTCCCACAGCGGGGAAATTAAATTAATTAAATTAATTAAACTGCTCTGTGGCTGATCCAACTTAAAAGATTTAAGGATTGTTGAACGCCTCGATGGTCAAAAGGCTCAAAACAACGAGTTGATAGTGTTTGAAAAGATGAACAAAGCCAAAAAAACAAACAAAACTTCTTCTTCTGTTATATTTCTGGCAGATTAGACACTTCACAGCAAATATATTCTGATTAAATGCTTCGGGCATGTAAACGCACATCTTATCGGATCACTTTATTTAGCGTCCATGTGAACAGTTAAGTTGTAATCTGTAATCAGAATGATTTCAGTCGGGTTGAAGAAATGTTGTCCATGTAACTGCAGCTCTTGATTAACAGAACAGCAAATTCCCTTACAAATGTATAATTAATCAAATGACCAAAAGCCAAGTGACAGCAGTGAACCTCGGGTTTGTGAGGCAGTTGTCTAGTTAGTAATCCAGCTGATTGGAGCATTTCTATGGGTTGCATGCAGCGGTTCTGCATTATCAGTTATCACCATATTCATTTTGACACATTACTATATTTCCTGTGAAATAACAACATAATCTCTTCCGACATGTTCACCCACTTCATGAAAACCAATGATGGTAGGAGGAGAGTGGTAAGAGGCAACAAGAAAAGGTGGTCTTAAATACAGAAAAGCAAACTAATTACACTGCTGTTGTAAAACTGGTAACCTCCATGTCCTTTTAGGTAAATCTAAATATAACATTTTCATAGTGACACACTGATGCTTAGAAATGCTGCATTTAGAACCACTAACTCGCTAGAGGATCTTGGTATGTTTAAGTAAGTGTTCTCCTGCATGCTCACCTATCTACAGAGCGCCCGGGCCCCACCCCGAGCTCAGGCCTGGCGCTTGACAAGAGGTAGGAGAGCCTGTCCATGATGGATGAGGCCACAGACAAGGCAGCTATGTTCTGGTTGATCTTCTTCAGCTCATTGACGATGGCACCGGCCACCAGCTTCAGCATGTGGTGGGGAAGATGGAAGGTGACTGTCGCCCACTGAGAGAAGGAAGGTGAAGCAAAAAGGTCAGAGAGAGAAGAGAGACGGATTTAAGAACAGGGAAAGAAAAAGCAGATCAGAAAGAGATCTACCATACATCACACTGTCCAATTTCTGAAGCAGACACCGGTACAAGTTCATTTGAGTACATGATGACAAGTGAGTATTATCAATACATAGTAATGCAGCTGCAAGAAGGAACCATGTAAATAAATTACTAAACCATCGCATAAAGGCAAAATGCCCGAAAAAATCATCTTAAAAAATTTTTTTTTTAAAAAGACATGCACCAATATATCGTCATATTGACTTTAACTCGTTATCAACCTCAAAAATCCAGTACTGGTCAGGCTCGAGCTCGCCCCTCTAACTCCAGTCAATTTATGTGAAAGTCAGTGAAACTTCAACTTGAATGTGGCTGGACAGAAAATGTTTCAGTGCTTCTTGATTTTACCTCTATACCAAAAGAATCACAAAATACTTTCTCATTCATGGCAAGGGACTGTTTATGGCTGCCTAAATCTGCTGAAAATAAAGTTAGTTTTTGCTTTCATCACACTGAACTTTGGTTTCTTTTCATATTCATATATCCCAAGAATTAGAACCATCACTCAACAAGCAGAATCATAATTGGACTACATGCCATACACTAGTTGCACTTCACTCTGTTGATACAGTTTTTGTCTGATCCACTTGTCCATGCCCAGTGTTCTAATAATTTATTGAGAAACCATAATGCTCCCAACAGGAAAACTAATGATAACAGAGAATCTTCCTTCTCTGACTTGTCTGTGTTTATCACACTGACAGTGCTCACTATATCTTTCTCTGCTGGACTGTTGGACTGATTATATACTTTGCTACATTTGTTAATATATTTGTTATATATTACACTATACCTTATATTATGTTTATTTATATTATGTTATACTAAAACTATACTTCCCACATTGCTGTACTTTATATAATATGTTATACTATATCACTTAATTTCACTTTATACTATATTACACTGACCTGCTTCATATTCTATAATATACTTCTATTACATCTCTATATTAATACAGACAAACTAGGTTCCATTACTTAATCATATTTTATATTAGCCTGGTGTTTGCTGTTTACACAGACATTCTGCTGTCATTAATCACACCACTGTCACTTTACCTTGTAATCATTGTCTCCACATGCTTGTGTATAGTTTCTATTTTATATTCTTTTTATTCTATGTTTTATATACCTGTTATTTATTCTTTTACCTCTATACTTATCTGTACTTATTGCTGTCCTTGTGCTGCTGCAACAACTGAATTTCCCTGCTGGGGATCAATAAAGGTTTATCTCATCTTATCTTATCTGAGATGAGCTAATCTCAGACACAGCCAAAGCTTTAAAGCTTGAACTCACAACTACCAACATAGACTGTACTTACACTCCATTAAACTAATAACACTGCAAGTATTTGGTTCATAGAGCGTACCTCTTGCACACTTTGGACAACAGTCAGCAGTATGTTATGTAACTGTTAGATGGAGCTGGGACAGCACCAAGGAAAAGGTGCTGGACAATGGCACAGATGCCAGGAGCAGCACCAGCTCTGCCCTGCAGTGGACTGCTACCAGTGTACCAGCAGACATTAGATATAATAAAGCTTCAACTGAACAGCTGTTATTGCCTTTCCAATTTGCTTTTCTTAGTGGTGTAAAATCGCAATGCCAGCTGAATGCTGAAAGAAACTAACAGGCTGAATCGAGTGTGAGAGTGTACTGCCTGGCTGACTGGCTGGCCTTTCCCATCAACCAGTGGACCGCTTACATCAGCTGCACTGTCCCAAAACTACAGTGACACATTGTGTACACACAGTAGGTCAAGTTAACATGGGCTGAGCATGGAGTTTACTATGCACTGCATGGTGTGACCATAATCATCGAGTGCACCTTGTTGATTTGAATTGGTCTGGGTGTAAATAACACCTAATTATCAGGATATTACACAAAAATTATTCATATATTCTATAAATTCTTAAAGCTTAGGAAATTGCTTAATAATCATCAAATCATTTCACAAACTTGAATATGCAAAAAAGGAAAAATGGATGAATGAGAGGGCTTCTTTGTGTGTAAAGTGTTGAGCTTTTGTGACAAGAATGTAAAGTCTATAACTTACAGGGGACAATGCTCACAGGGAGGTCAGCCAGGTTGCTTTTCACATCAAATGAAACCTGAAGTCAATAACAACCCTGGCAGACAGAGAGACTGGCAGTTTGGGAAGCTGGGTGGTAATCAATATGATTTGTTGCAGAAGCAGGAAGGCAGGAACAAGGTACTATTCCTCCTAATAGAGACTAAAAGACACAAGTCTGCCGTTGGTCAGGAAATAGCTCAGAAGTATAACTTTGGAAGTGTGAACGTTGGGAGACGAACTGCAGTTTCTCTTTCCATCCCACTCAAAATTCTCTCCATCGCCCTAAAAATAAAGCATTACAACTTTACAAGGTTCACCTGGATCTTTGGTTTAACAGATTAAATCATGTTTTATGTAGTAACACATTGGCCAACAAAAGACAACAGGGCAAACACAGACGCTGCCTCATTAGTGCCATCTGGTGCAAGAAGAAGAGAAAGTGCTGTACAACAATGAGATAGCAGGACTAGAGTAACTGAAGAGAGTGTTTCCAGACCCATGTTTGTACAGCTGATGCCATCTGTACCTGCACTGCTGTACATACTTGCAACACTGACACAGACTGGGAAGTTAATACCAACACGCCTTTCATCACTGATAGTTTCTCTTATTATACTGGAGGTGGGCCGCCCAGTATACCAATTTTATTCTATTAACCTTATTACTAGCACTGTCTTTATTAGCAGTTTGGTTTAGCCACAAAAGAGCGCCCTTATACAGGTCAAACAAAGACACAACAGCCACAACAGGACCTGCATACCAGGCTCCTGCTCTGTCCAGCTCAAGCTACTGTGGCCATAGCTGGCTATGCTAACATTAGCCGGGACTGACAAAGAGGAATCAGGCTGCTTCAAGATCACACTCACACGCTCTTCCTCACAGGTCCTCAGTTGTAGCTCGGCCTGCAAGGAAGACCAACAACACCTATGTATGTTGTGACATTACCTTTTACCATAATATTTTTGCTACAGTAATCACAGCGTGAACATTTGATACGTCACATCCCTATACGATCCCAAAAATCACGTCGTCTTTAACGCATCATATCTCCACAATGGTTAGAGCTACAGGCATGCCGTTTTTCCTCTTAAACTAGAGAAACAGCGCTAACCGTTGAGCCCGTTTGTCTATGTGAGCCATTTACTTTTGTCTGTAAAACTAACACGTAAAGTTGTAAAAGATGTGGATGGTCTCCCCTTTTGCATGGCGCATTGCTTGTTCTACCTGTATGTATATCGATCAATTCTCACCCACCATCTTTGTAGTGTAAAGGTCACATTTCTATATCGGACACTGCTATTGGCTCCAGTGGATGCAGTTACAGCCAATCGGAGTGTCTCGACTCCTGTTGTATGCGCATGTTTACACACAAACACACATACGCGCTGGAACAGACTGTCTGGAACAACATTTCTGGTGGCATTTTGAGGAAACGACATTGTTTGATTTAAGTGGTTAACTAGCTAGCCTAGATAAGAAAATAGGAAAAGTTTCCTAGTGTGACTCAGTTGTCGTGTCTATCCCAGTTTTATTTCTCACTCGCAGCTGCCAGCTTGAATTTTTGCACGATGACTTGTATCTTGCGAGTGGCAGATATTTGATTAAAGTGCAAGTAGTATTACTGCCAGCTTTCATTCACAGTGAGTGTCATCATGAACAAGAGGAAGGGTGACATTCGTCAGTTTTTTGGGCAGCCTCAGAAAAGTAAATTGAGAGCAGTGGGAAAATGAGTACATTAGACTACCAGTCAGATGATAGAAGTAAGAGATGAGTCAATGTTTAATATAATAATAAATGGTTAATAACCCTTATTAATTAATTAATAACCCATATTTTGTGAACTGTGTTAAACAGATGTAGCTTCTTAATTTTGCTCTCAAAGTGCACCAGATTGATGCATTTAACTTTAAAATTTAGAGGGGGGGGGTTTGCACCCGGACCCCCCTAGAGGGTTCAGAGTCCTCCCCCCAGGATCTCATGAAATTCTGTAGGAAACACTGCACAGGTGTTAATGTAAGACCCTAACCTACAATGAATGCTGCTCTTATTTTGCCCAAATGCTATTAGAAAAGTAATAGCACTGAGGGAGAACACAAAAAACAAAATACAGGAACAAGTATAATGAATTACTCTGAACTACTCTGCATGACGATTGGCTCCTCTCACGTGATTTTCTCATGTGACATCCCACACGCTGAAACATTGGTCGCGACTCTCAAGTGTCGCTGATTGCCAAATTAAAAATCCCTAATATGTCACGATTGCACAGCTGACATGAGCACAGACAGTAGGCCTCTATTCATACAGGATGGAACAAGAAAACAAAAGCACCTTTTGAAAGGCTGTCTGACTAACCTTGGCCACTTTGTGATTGGCTGCCGTCTCGTGTGAGGTATTCTTCAGGCCTTCTTTGAGCTGGGTGATGAAGAGTTCATAGCCCTCTGTATTGGACACATCAATCTTTTCCTGACAAGCTGACAGCATCTGCTGGGCCTGAAAAGACACACAAACATATATGTGTATATATACACACATTAGTTATAGTTATAACTGCCTGAGTCAGGCATCGGTATTGTCTTCTGTCTTCATAACAAATGATGGGTTGTTAAGCCATTTGATGCATGAAAATGTGACTTTAGTCACACACCACAGCGTTTTGCTTTTACTTCTGAATGCTTTAGTTGGATCCTGACTTGTGGCGAACAGAACAGTTTGGGTAGCAGGCTGTGTGTGGTTTGATAATAGATCTGTCAGTTACACTGGTATAAGAAATAAATAAATATATAAATGGTTGAGGTTATCTGAAATATATTGTAGTAATTTCATCTCCAAATGGACTGCCCATGTATTAATTCACCTGTATTTGGATGCTAGACACAAGAAATAATAGTTTTGTATCAGCAAGCCAATGACAGATAGATCATTTGCATATCAAATGCTGATTGGCTGAAGGAAATGTGGCTGTAAAAGAGGTGACAATAAAAAGATGGGTTGAAAAAGTCCCATTACCTGGAGAGACATTTCTGTAAACAGTAAAGTTAGGATCATATTCCATTTGTAGTTTCATTGGGAGGGTTTTCTGGTGGCTCTATGTTCCTAAGGAGTACTGTTGGATCATCAAGTCATGGTAAAACTAATAAGTACACATACACAGTGCTGGTTAGTGACATGTCCTTTTTTCTTACAGGGAAAAGTATTCTTGCCCACTCCTTCCAAGTTTAGTTTATGCTTCTTTTTTTATGTTTCCCAAATTCCACTGTCATCTCCATTTTAATGTCACCACGCTATGCACTGTGGGTAATTCCCTTAGGAAAAGTCCACTATAGGGCTCAAAAAGTCAACAGCCCTCAGGCACTTGCTGATTTCACAGTGGGACATCCCTGATCCCTCGTGGACTTATCGGGAGCACATGTCAAAGTCTTTGAGAATGTAAGGGTGAACATTGGAACTGGGCCAAACAGACCAGCGAAAGTGCAGGGCAAAGGAGAAAACGTTACTTTAAGTTGATCTGATGTTCTAAATGACTATACAGTCTACCAAAATACAGTAAGGTCAAACTGTCAGACACACATATTGCTCCAAACTGATTATTGGTAACAACAATGCCAATGGCTTTAAATAATCAATCAATTACAGGATGCTTAATATGTCCCCTCCTACTGACCTTACTTTGCTGCTTTCTTCAGAGACAAGACTGTAATAATAACCAATACTATAACTCACGCATTCTCTTCAACAATGTGCTCCCTAAACCACTTCTCTATCATCTGGAAGTATATGTTGACTTTAGAGATGCTGGGAGCCGATCCTCAGAATCAGTGTGATGGCCGATCCATATTTTAATGGATCGCTATTGGCCAAAATAAAACCGATCCAAATTGGATCCTTTCTTTACTGTAGTTCTGCTGTGTTTTGTCTACCTCCGCCTACTAGTGTTGCAGCGCTGTTCTCCTTAATGACAGCCAGGCTCTACACGGCGAGCATTTCACTGCATATGAGGGTGAAAATTAGAGTTTGTGAATGCAAAAAATGATTTAATTGCACCGCTGATTGTTCTGACACCAAGGTTGGCACAATTTCTAAAGGTCCAACTGTAACAAATCCGTTATCACTCCTCTCTCTCTCATTAGCAAAGAGCAGTATACTAATCATTCAGCACAGACCGTCACTTGGCAAACGTCACCAGCAGTAGATCATATCAGCTGTCACTAATTTAACACTAATTCGGTGAGTACGTTGATGACCAGCCAAACTAACACTTGGCTGTTTTCAGGTTTGTGTGCTCTCTGTCTGTACTCTGCAAAAGATTGTTTTATGAGGTAAAAGAACCTCCACTCCGTAACATAAATGTACAACCCTGAGTGTTTTGTAGTCCCAACACGTTCACGTTCGATTTCAGGAGTCGCATTTTTTCAGTTCAACTTTCCTTAATTTTTTTCTTTGAACCAGGACCTTCAGTATTTGGATTAAGGTTTTAAATTAAGATGTGTCAGATTTAGTAGGCTGCAGCTGTTATTTCAGTGTCAGATACACATTTAATTAACAGTTAGGTAAATATAAGTATTAGATCAGACTCTGTATCGGAGATACCCAATATTAAAAAGGACTCGGATCAGAACATCGCTAGTTGACTTAAAATAACCCTTTAATCCTCAACTTGACCCTACGTGCTACCATATTCAACAAAGGCTCCTATTTTCTATCTGTAGAAATGCTAAATATAACAGTATTCCCAAAAAGGCC
Source organism: Macquaria australasica (assembly GCA_005408345.1). Lineage (NCBI taxonomy): Eukaryota > Metazoa > Chordata > Actinopteri > Centrarchiformes > Percichthyidae > Macquaria > Macquaria australasica. Next base: position 17,493 of record SEMN01000312.1, read on the forward strand.
CAGAAGCTAGTTTCAGAATGTGGATGGTCATTCATTCTTTTATGAAATGAATGGATTTGATGACTTGCTGTTTATATCTCTTGCATTCCCTTCATGATCATGCTTCCGCTGAAAAATTTAAAACATTTGAAACTTTTGAAAGAATGGAAACATGCAAACAAGTTTAAATGTTAAATGGATTTTTCTTTTGCTTATGAGATGTTGTATGAGAGTTACAGATGAAGTTGAAGCACTGAAAGGTCTTGAGGTGTCAGTTGTGTTAGTGTAGTGTGTTGGCGATGAAAACAGTCAATGTGTTTAATGTTTGTTGAATGTTGATCACTGCAATGAGCTGAAGTTCCAGGTTAAGTGAAAGCGCTAAATCTGTTGAACTGTTAGTTAAAGTGCAATCCCTGAAAGTAAATGAAGTCTCGTTTAAAGTATGACATGAAAAGCAGTTGAGCCGTCAGCTGAAGAGTAAGAGGTGAAAGCAGATGAGTTGTCAGTTAATGTATAAGCAATAAAAGCCCTTGAACTGTTATTTTTAAGAGTAACTAATCAAAGCACTTTAGATGTCAGTTGAAGTGCTGGAGATACAGTTGATGTTTTAGTTGATACGCAAATATGCATAGCAGTTGATACGTCACAGAAAGTATAAGAGCTGAAAGTAGTTAGTATTACTTTCATAGTAACAGTACATTGAAAAGGAAAATATCTGTTTAAGTGCTAGTGCACAAGTGAAAGTATTGACAAACCGTTGAAGACTGTCAGTTGAAGATTAAGACATGAACGCAGAGAAAGCAGTTACATTTTCAGTTGTTAAAGCAATGAAATAGTTGTGTAACATAACATGTAACATAAAAATATGGCGTATGAATACTGTATATGGTCAAACATGAACAATAACCATACACAGTCACTAATCAGAGAATTTCTCTCCACCATGAGTAATTTTGACAAAAATGAAGCTGCGTTGTGTCCTTTACACCATTACTGGTTTAATGCTGGGTTCTATACTTTTCTATTACTCCTGCAGTTATTAAATTGAAGTGAGTGCGAGGAAGGCTAGTGTGATTCTAAAGTAATCTTAGGGAGCATTTACACAACAGATTTTCACCTTCTGAACGACTGTTGTCAAAGGTTTTAACCAGCCTTTCATATCCTCAGAATGAGCAGCTTATTCCAACCAACAGCTTATATTCTGATTGTGGAACAAAAGGCTTACTGTAAACATATCTATCCAGCCAAACACAACAACTGGTGTCAAAATATCAGGTGACAACAACAATCATCTCTGTAAGGCACTTCCTGATGTCTCTCTGAACAGGAAAATATGCACTCTTCACTTACCTCTGTGACCGGCAGCTCCAGCTGGACCATATCCTCAGGCTTGGCCACTGGAGGCTGGAGAGCTGTGTCCAGGAGCAGGATGCCGTTCAGGTCCTTCCTGCATCCAACTGCATAGTCGTCCACAAAAAGCACCTTGTCCACTGCGGGAAAGTACTGACACCTGACACGGCCACCGGGTTTAGCTGTAACAGCAACAGAGGACAGCACACAAGGTCAGAAGGTCTGAAGAAAAAAAGGCTAGAAGCAAGATCACGACATGTCAGTTATATTTACCTTTGGTGGAGTGTAATTTTGAGATAATAATAATAATAATAATAATACAGTGAAAGCTCAGTTATTCACCATGTTCGGTCTACCATCTTGTGACAAACAAATCAAAGCCAAACATTTGTTGACAACGGGTCTGATTGGCTCCTCTAAACTGATAACATCAGTTGCTCTGGTGTCTGGATGGATAACTGGACGGACTATTTATGAAACTTAATAGGTTGTCTTAACTAATCACTTCTTGATGTCAATCAAATTCAGTCCATTTTTCTATTAAGTTGCAGTCTAATTCTGCAGCAGTTTTTGATACTTTTCTGAGGGAAACTCCTATATTTTTAAACCTGGGCCCTATTTTTGGAAATTTTGGGGTCTAAATGACTAATAGTTACAAAAAGAATCCCTACAGAAAGACTTTTTTTTGTTAAAGAGTACAATCCTTTTTGTTTAACCCGAAACAAAAGTCTCGCTCTGAGGTTGAGTTGTTGCAGGAAGATCCATATACTCTGGCTCAAATAAATAGGGATGGCCAACAAATTCAAATGCCTCATCTACATTGTCGAAATCAGCTAAGTATTCAGCCATGACTGGAAATAAATTCTTGCTAGCAGTTCCTCTACGTAAACTTTTCTTTCCAAATCACATTTCTACAGTCGTCTTCCTGCAACAAGTCAACCTCTCGCGAGATTTCAGAGTGAGACATTTCCTCGAGCGAGACTTTATGTTTCTGGTTAAACAAAAAAGATCTTACTATTTAACATGTCCAGTTTTAAAAATACCAGAGTTACCCTTTAAAGCCTTAGGGTTTTAAATTACAATAAGTAGTGTTTAGTGTACCAAAAAACAAAAACAGAAATCAGACAAACAGAAGATGAAGTTAAAACACCCACTACTGTCTCATCTGTGCTCTTGGGTGTCACCACAAACCGGCATTAATATCAAACAATGAGCAGAACGTCTATCAAAATGTAAAAGTTTACCATCTCTCATTACTGCTATATTGAAACGTCATAAGATACGACTGTAAGCTTCTTACCTTCAGCGATTGAATCTGGGCTCTCCCTAAAGAATGTATAACCTGAGCCAGTGCATATCAATTCCCCCTCAGCAGTGAACAGACTATGTTAGCTGGTGTTCAATTTTTTGTATCTGTGGGAATTATTTTCATACACACCAGGCCTGAAATATTCCCATAATAAAAACAATGTGTCTTCTAACCCACATCACCGGTGATTGACGTCTTGCAACATAGTCTGCAGGTAAGAGTGACTATAGCTACCATTATTGCCACATACTTAGTCGGCCATCATTTTAAACCAAACCTGTCCCTGCAGATCCCACTAATGACAAATGTACTGGGTGTAAACAAGTTGGATCTGACTGAATACAGTAAGTATGAACACTGAAATGAACATGACTTGGCCTTCAACAAATTGTGAATATAAGGGTTTACATTCTGAAGAAAAGAAGGTCTTCATGAGCAAATTGGGGAACAGAATCTATATCTCTCTCTCTATATATATATATATATATATATATATATATATAGATAGGTGGGTGTCATTGTTTTAAAACGCCTCCATTACCGCTCGTCCTCACTAAAACAAAATCTGGAGTTTTCAGACTAAAACAGGGTCAGCAGCATTTTAAATGGTCTCCATTTTAGGGGTTATAAAATGCCTGAATAGTGTGGATGCTAGGCTTAAATGTAGCAAAAGTTATGCGTTTTAAAACAAAAATGTATTAGTGTGGATGTAGCCTCAGTTAATCATCAGGGCTGAAGCCAGGGAACTGTCTGGAAAACTAAGGTCATGAGTCTAACTGCCCATAGTCTACATGTCTTTATTAATTTGGAGTTTTCCTGTTTTTCCTTGGCCTAAACATAGTCAGTTTTCTATTTTATTTCTTCTTTTTTTTTTTACAGTAATATGTCAGTGTGTTGTATAAACATATTTTTGTGCCAATCTTTGTGAAAGCTAAGAAAAAGTTGCTTACTCCAAAACCCAAATGAAAGAACTCTGAGGACCTTTAAAAAGTCATAATGTGCAGTTGTCAGTTACAGAACTGGACTTCGCATGCTCAGCCAAAAATACACAGTGAAGACGTGACCTCACTACGTTAGTGGTAGCTGTGGCCCTGGTAACCACAAGGACTGTCACACTGCCATCATCGTGTCAAGTCATTTTCAGCAAACACTGAGCTTGCAAATGGTATTAAGATTATCGTTACAAAAAAAAGGAGAAAAGTCATCAAAACCTAAACTCAGTCTGGACCTGTCTTTACATTCCAGATGTTACTTCAAATATACTGAGTGGGGCTGACATCTGTACAGGACATGTACACTAGAGGAGTTACCTCCATGATATTATAAAGTGTATGAGACCCAAATTAGTCAGCGTCTTAAGATCAGTATCCAGTCCTTGAGCACAAAGTACAACAAAATGAAAGTAAAACAAGATTTCTGGCTTTCATAATCCTAACATTAGCATAGAAAGCAGGTTATATATTACAAGTACATATGCAAATTGTTAGTGAGATAAAGTGCTTTTTTTCTCTAATGCAGTAATATTCAATTACTCTTTCCTCACACTTGAGTGTTGTTGGACTGAGTGGAATACTGATTTACTGTATCAGTTGCTCTGTTTTGTGTACATGGTTAGCAGAGGAGCTGCAGCAGTCACATTCAGAGGACAGCAAACTTTCACTGTTTGACAGCTTTCCATCTGTTGGGTTATTTTGGAACATGAACTTGGTGGGCGCAGCAGAAACGCAGTGAGGAGTAAATATGCCAAGAGGGCTTTGATCATAATGTTTTTCGCAGGAAAAAGTATACAATGTAAATTCAACACAAAAAACCTTTCAACCATCCAAACATTATGTCAGCCTGTTTTCATTCTATCTTTGGTTTTGTAATCCTCTGTTAATGAGTCTCACAACAGCAATGTGCCACTATTTTCCCCAAATCAAGGTATGACAGACCTGGAAGGTTCAACTGGGCTGAATTGTTTATTCATCATGACCGACAGACAGCTGATGGTGACAGACAAAACATCAGACCTGACTTGAAAACAGGGAGTCTCTGCTGAAAGTAAAGTAAACTGAAGATCCAACAGCTCAGTGAGGACACAAGTCTATTTGTTTAATATCTCCCTTTTACTTTCAGAAGGTGTAGTGTTACTTTTAGGTACTGTAAAAAACACACAGCGTCCATGGGAGCAATATTAATATTATCTATTTGCTGCATAAACTTCCTCTAAAAACATAAATGGATGAAGAAGGTGGTTGTGGACTAATGGGTATTCCATCAAACAAAGATGTCTATCTCCAAAAGGTCTGACTTCCCAAAAAAGGCTTTATCTTTTAAGGTAATCTGAAACAATCCTCAAATGGGCTGCAGCCTATCAAACACAATGGCCAGTGTAACATAACAAGAGTTCTACAATCGTACAGTATTGTATATGAGAGTGACTGTGTGTGTGTAGTACTACTGTTCACAATCTCATTAACAAAAACCAGAGTACTGGCTGTGGAGGATGCCTAGTTGCAGGTGTCATTCCTCTTCCAAAAGTTACTCTAAATCAAAGTGAAATATATTACTTTTATTCAACGATAAAAGTCCCGATGAAACTCCTCCACAAATACTGACATCCAAACAAATGCTAACAATGTGTGTTATATGTTTATAGGACACTCAATCCAAGTGTGTTCATGCATTTCTTTTATCATTTAAAAAAAACACTGGCACATGCTGTGATGTGTAAACAGAGGACAGGGATGGCAGTTACCAGCTGAGCGTGGAGCACGCAGTTTGAGAAACTTCGTACAATCTACTGTCCCTACATTGTGACACATCGCGTGCTGATATGTAACATCAAGAAGACAAGTGTTAGGCTATCTGGTCCCATGATTGCACCAACTCTACAGCATCAAGGCAGTTTACTTTCAGCATCACACCAATGCCTCCAAATGACTTGCAGTGCGCACGATAAGCTGTGAAGTTAATAAGCTAAAGAGCCGCTAGCTAGCTTCACTGGCTATCTTAGTAATTCACATTAACACACTGTAGTTACTGTCTTCATCTAGGTAACATTAGGTTTGCTACAGGTGTCCAAGATAGGAATCGTACGCCTAACGGCATATCGTGACTGGCCACTAGAATGACAGGGAAGGTTGCCCGGCTAACTAGCGTTGTGCTAAGTTAACTAGCTAGCTATTAGCTTGCATGGTATATATATATTTATATATTTATTTATTTATTTATTTATGTATGTGTCCTGTTGCAAATGTGGTTAACTGTAGCAAACATTGGCGTTCAAGACGCACCAGTTTAAATTTGACCACAAACATATCAACGTCCGAAGACTGTTTTTGTTTTGTTTTTTGCAAAAGAAAAGGCTAAACGAAACCTGTTAGCCAAATAATCTAACTAGGCCGGAGATGGCTGCTAGAAACAGCTAACGTTAGCTAGCTGAGGTTACAACTCAGCCTGTGTCGTGTTTCGTGTCTGTTGACCATCAGTGGTTGGTTTGTCAAAACTGAAACTGTTGTTGTCGGGGCTTGACAGGGGGCTCCGGTGCTTACCGTGCAACGCTGAAGCCTGGAGAATGGCCCCCGAAGTGCCGTCAATTACTTTGATGCTGCCGCGGCTGGTAACGGCCAAGATAGCGTTGAGGGCCGGGTGGTAGGAAAGGCTTCGCAGGCCCACCTCGTCGCAACGCAGGCAACCGTCTCTCAGTACAATCCAGTCTGAGGAGGTGGACGAGCCGGAGCCCGGCGAGGCCGCGGCCGCCATCTTTCCTTATTTTTCCCTTCCCTTCCCTTCTGGGGTTTGTAAGGATCCGATGATACACGTAATACTGCTAAATCTATAAGACTAACTCCGAACTATCACTCCTCTGCCACTGCCGACTCCTTCTGCGGCTTCTTCTCCTCCGCCCGTTACCGCAGCAGTGGCTATTCACCATCAGCACTGAGAAACTCCAGGCTGGGCTTTCTGTCAGTTACACGATAGGTAAACGGAGCTAGCGTATCTCTGTGCCACCTCCCGCGATAACACCAAGTGCAAACGAGAACAACGGATGGACAAAATAATGGGAACACCAAAATAATAGCTCTGTAACAAATAACGACAAGTAAAGGTTAAAAAAAAAAAATTCAATTTCAATTCAATTCAGTTTTATTTATATAGCGCCATATCATAACAAAGTTATCTCAGGGCACTTTTTCGAATAGAGCAAGTCTAGACCGACTCTCTATATTTACAGAGACCCAACAGTTCCCACCATGAGCAAGCACTATGCGACAGTGGCAAGGAAAAACTCCCTTTTAACAGGTAGAAACCTCGAGCAGAACCAGGCTCTAGGTGGGCGGTCATCTGCCTCGACCGGTTGGGTTGAAGGGGGAAGGGGGGAGCGGGAGAGAGAGAGAGAAGGAGGAAAGAGAACATACAGCAGCTCAATACAGTTCCACATAGGGATGTAAGGCAATAGATATGGTAATGGCATTGATGTTAACACCAACATGTTTCAATTTAATGAGCTTTATTGGCATGAAAATACCGTGCTTATAATGCTAAAGCAAACAAATATTAACAATAATAATAGTAATAACCACGTTAGTTATTAATAACTAATAATGACAACAGTTATAACAATAATATTGTTGAATCTGAAACTTTGACTCAAAATTTCACATTAGAGCCTCATAGATGAAGCCTAGTATGTATTGTACTGGATTGCATTATATTGTAAGGTGTTCCCGTTTTATGTCTAATAGGGCTGCAACTAACAATATTTTCATCATTGATTTATTTATCTGTCACTTTTTTATTTCTGATTTTTACCTTAAAACAGACAAGCAAACACAAAAGATCAAAAAGTCATTGAACATTTCAACAACACTAACCCCACTTCACCCTCCCAACCACTGGCACACTTTGCCGGGAAAAGAAATTCAAAGAAAGAATAAATCAATAATTAAATAATTATAGTAAACAAAAGCAATAAAAACAACTGTAATATTAATGATAATAGAACATTTTAATTTAATAATCAAAATGTATTATCCAGAATGGGTGATGAATGGCTGACAGGCCTTATAAAACTTATCAGTAGACCCTGTAAGAGTAAATCTGACTTTCTCTTACTGCTTACTGTCTATAGCATTTAATTTATATTTTGGAAGATTACCTTCTTCAACAACTACTCCAAAAGTTGCTGCCTGTGGAGATAGTTGAGAAGGATCTCAAACACATTTGAGAGACTTTTCAATATGTCTGTCCAGTACTCACAGAGTAGGGGGCAAGTCCAAAAAGGCTCATATATCTGAGTAACCACACCCTTTCAAAGTTTGTGATCTGTAAATATCAAAAAAAAAAAAAAGAAATAAAAAAAAAACATTTTGTCCTAAACTGTACCCAGATTTGAAGGGAATTTGAAAGTGTTGAGTTATTTAAGGGGCACGTGTGGAGAGCAGGTTGTGAAGATGTTTTACAAAACGTGGCTTCAGTTTTTTGTTGATCTGACAGAGTTTTCCAACATATAAGATGCTACGAATATTGGCTGCCGAATAATAATATTCAAAATTAGACAAAGCTATTCCTCCTGATAGCTTCGGCCTTTGCAAAAAAAGTCTTACGAATTCTTGGGGGGCTTATCCTTCCAAATAAATGCTGAGATAGATTTGTCCAGGGAAACAAAGAAAATCTTATGCTACTTATTTTTTTAGTTAGCCAATGAATCCTTAGTCTTTAAAATGGCAGAAAATAGCAGAAAAAGTTCTCAAATTGCTTGTTTTGTCCAAGAAAATGGTCTAAAATCCAAAGATATAAAAATTTACAATTTCATTTAAAACAGAAGTAGCGAATCCTCACTTTTGAGAAGCTGAACAAATGTTGGCATTTTTGTGTGAACAATGTATTATCAAAGTTGTTGTCAATGAATTTTCTGTCCATTAATTGACTAATCATTTCAGCACTATTGTCCATCCCCTCTCCATTATAATATTTATGCGATCACTGTCATAAAAGCATCCAAGGCTAATCCCATAGGCCTTCACAGCAAACATTTTGACTTGATAAGTGCAGGTGTAATAATAGATGCTAATAATGACTGCATTACTGGAATGCTTACTGGGACAATTAGGGAACTGAACTGTTATAAGTTCCACCTGGGCTTTTCCTGATACGACTAGTCGAAATGTCTACAGGGAAAAAGGTCTATTAAGAGTAAGTTAACTTGTAGAGAATCTGTTATAGCTTGGTTGTTGGATTACAAACAAGACACCCCCAAACAACCTTTAAAAAATGACATTTTAATGCGTTTTACTGCATGACTGACTAACATAATTATGTCTCTAAAGTGTGATGGAAAGGTAAATAGCCTAAACAACATGGAAATATACCCAGTGGAGGTGGTATTTCACCCAGTGTCCCACCACTTTTAACAGAAGAATTTTTTAAGCTGAAGATCATTATGCAGCTACAACTCCAGTAAAGTACATTGACATTATGGTTTCAGTAATTTTGTAATTACCTCAGCATTTTATGTTCAAAAACTGAGTACCTACTGTATCTAGTGGAGTTCCCAAAGGATTATATACAGACGGATGACAAATTAAAGGGAAAACCCAACATACAAGATACAGCTAAGTGTCTTAGTAAGGTGTTTGGCCACCATGTGCTGCCAGAACAGCTTCAAGGAGCCTTGGCATGGATTCTGCAAGTCTCTGGAACTCTACTTGAGGGATGGACAGCATCCTTTCAAAAGATGTTCCCTCATTTGGTGTTTTTATGATGGTGGTGGAGAACGCTGTCTAACACGTCAGTCCAAAATCTCCCATAGGTTGTTCAACTGGGTTGAGATCTGGTGATTGTGAAGGCCATAGCATCTGATTCACATCATTTTCATACTCATCAAATCGGTGACTTCTTGTGCCCTGTGGATGGGGGCATTGTTATCCTGGAAGAGACTAACTGATCAATCAGTTAATCATTTCAGTTTAGTTTAATTTTACTTTAATCTATCACAAAGCATCATAATTAATTATGCTTAATACGCTTTTTATATGTTCTCTATGTAAAATCCAGCACTGTGGTGGAGCCTCCCATTACAACACCCTATGCATTCATGCGTACAGTGACTTTCAATGCCGCGCAGTCATCTGCAAATCACACACATTTACACTGAATGATGGCACTAACATATGTCAGTTTGGTTGATAATGACAGCAAACACATGGTTATTGGTGTCACTGGGAGTTTGCAGGTTTGTATCTCAACCCCAATGAACATATGTTAAACGCTGTCACTGCCATGCTGTGATGTACATTAGCAAGCCTCAAATCAAAAAGTCTAAGGATGGCATGGTTGGTCTGTCAGTCGGCTGGTCCATCACTTTGGTCTGGACTGAAATATCTCAACAACTATTAGATGGATTGCCATGGAATTTTGTGTTCCCCAGAGGATCCCCTTACTTTGACATTTTAAAATATTTTGAAATATCTTACACAAGTGTTCAGATATCCATGGTGCCCAACGTCTGCTGGATGGATTGCCATGAAATTTGTATATTGCCTTTGTGTTGTTTGTTATGTAGCTTGTGATGCATCCAAGCAAGTCTTAGCTGTGGCTGTAAATCAGACTGGTAGGGTTGGACAATGCTGGCATTAACTGCACTGTAGCTCGTTCACTTTCCCCTTGTGTACACGTTGTCACTCAACTTGGTAATCATTTTGAACACAGCAGTTGATTCCATCACTGGATGTGGCTCATAACTAGAACTGACCTCCTTTTTGAAGTGACCAACTGTCGTCACATTACAGCAGCTGCCTGGATCTGCAAGGTTCTGGATCTATGAAATCAGAAGAGAAACTTGCATACACAAAGAGGCTTGTGCTGCTTTGGTTGTCACTTTCGCAAGAATGTCATTAGAAGTAACAATTGCTCCTGAATCACTAGACAGCAGCTACAGCTGACTGTATTACGTTGACAAGATGTGAGCTCAACTTTGGGGCTGCAACTAGTATTTCCATTATTGATTGATTATTGTTGATTATTCTTACAATAAATCATTCAATCTATAAAATATCGCAAAACAGTGAAAAATGCCCACCACACTTGCCCAGAGCTCAAGGTGACATCTTCAAATTGTGCTGTCCGACCAACAGTTCAAAACCCCCACAATTAACTAAGCGGTGCATCAATTATTACAACTGTTGTTGAATTTTCTGTTGATCAACTAACCAACTCAAATTGATTGTTTATCTCTACTTAACTTTACGCCTCGTTAAAAAACCTATTTTGACGTGTCCTGTGACTTTTGTTGTGTAATATGGTCAATTTAGTGCTCATTTGTAATCGATTGGGCCTTGTTCTGTTTCTTGATACAGATGTATGCCACTTTTTTCAATTAGTTATTTACAGATTTTACAGGATAGGATACAATATTTATCAAATGTAGTGCTAAAATGATCAGTGAATTGACTAATCAACAAACACAAAATTGATTACAGTTTCGATTGATAATCAGTTTCTAAAGTTAGTTATCAAGTAACTACATCATTTGCTGGTTAGAGCTTATGAATGCTTGGTTTTCTCTGTTTCATAATCATTGTAAATAGCTACTTTTGGGTATTTGGCTGTTGTTCCAGCAAAATAATCTAATGTACGATATCTCTTTACACTTTAGAAACGTGACAACAGACATTTGCCATTATACAAATAATAATGATTTGCAGCTTTAACACACAGCACTTGCAAACTGACATGAATCAAACATCAGATGCGGTTCTACAATAAAGCTGAGTTACGTGAATGTCATACGGAGGCTAATATTGAGACCAAGCAATTGTCTTCGGATTTTCCTCTTAATAGTCTATTAATACAGTTCAAAAACACCTAGAAGGATCGAAACCTAATGTTTTTAGCTAGGTAGTGTGGCTCTACAGATGGAATGGATGGATGGCCTTTAACTTTGGCTATGAAATGTTGTACAGACATTCATAGTCCCCAGAGGATGAATTCTAATAACTTTGGTGATCCCTTAACTTTTCACCTAGCACCATCATCAGGTCAAAGTTTTAATTTGTCCAATACTTGCAAAACTACTGACATTCCCATCAGCCTCAGCTGTACTGTACTAATTGCAAATGCAGCAAATGTTAGCATGTTAACATGCTAACATTGGGACACAGTTATTTCTGACCTTATAATTACAAACTAATGTGTGAAATTGTGTGGGTGAATCTGTCGAGATCATCTTAAGGGTGTTGCAACATACAGCACTGTTTAATATATTAGTGTGACCAGCTGTGTATAATGTAGTAATCAGTCAGGAAATACCAGATGTTTAAGTGACAAATAACTATTGATTTACTGTAAGTATTGATCAAATGATTATTATGTATTAAATGGTTGACAAGCAGGACTCAGGGGTGGGAAAACAAGGCACCACATTTAGTTGACAATGGTTTATATCACTCTAACTGCCTCAGGTGACCTGCTTCTGCTGATGAAATCCATAAATTAAGAAAACAAGTCTGTGAAAAACAAAAAGGATAAATGGACACTTCTCATAGTACATTACAATGAAGATTCATTCTTCTCAACAATCTCGTTCTTTCTGCGTGGTGGTCTCTTCTTCCTTCAGCATTAACATATACATATAGATATTTGGCACCATATTCCTCAGTGGGATAAAGAGTAAAAATAAATCATTAATGTACCACCCTGTGACTATTTCTTGCTTCATGAATTACAAGTAAATGCAGGACTGTGGGGATTGCATTGCACTGGTGAACGAGAAGTCTGCATACCGAAGTTTAAGCTGTAAAAGCATATGCATTTTATTGACCAAAGACATAAGGAACAAAACTATGTACATTGATATATATTCCCAGCATCCCCACCGTCTAGAATTGAACCGAGTTAAAAAAGAAATAAACACCTTTTAAAAAAATCCTGGTTCCATAGTTTCACTTTTTTCCCCCCATGCTCCAGGGTCACTGTCCATGAAAAGGTCCACAGTTTCAACTCATCCAGTCACACGCCAGTATATAGTGATAGGAAGTAGATATACAAAAGGAAAATGGGATATATGAGAAGGGGCTTCTTCGTTTTAAATTCATCTCCAACGAGCAGCGAAGCAGCACTGTAAGCAGCCCAGAACACTCCAAACAGCTGAAAGATCAGAACAGACAAGAGAACGTCAGTACATTTATTCATCAATATTTCTGACTGAGAAATATCACATAACTCAGATCATGTCAAGTGGCATGAAGGAGGTTCTTGCTTTTAGAAAAGCTCAATTGTGAAAGATCTTTATTTTGCTCTGGATTATTCAAACATTTTTTACCAACAGTATTCATCAACTCCTCCCAAAGACAGGCTTTTTCAACTAACTAACTAACCTATTCATGGTAGTTCTTGTGTTTTGATGCCGTCTTTGGACTAAAAATGTATTGCATTTTCAGAGGCTTTATTTCCTGTGTAGACACAGTTTAAGTGTGTACAAATGTCACATAGAAAATCCACTTGTTTTCCAAGGCGATTGCTTGGTAAGGGTTTACTGGGATTGAACCATAGACTGTATATAAAGATGGACGACATGACAGCTTCCCAAAAGTGAAACCAAAACATCTGGATTAATTTTTCTGATACGTTTAGTTTGAATTACTTATTTGAAGCTATAAAAAGTGGGTGTGACGTCATGATTGACAACTGTGAGTGTGCTCGAGACTGGTTCAGGCGGGTGTATAGGCGGGAACTCGATCCCGCGGCTCCACCGAGGATCACTACTGCGCAGAATTTGGCTCCAAATGACGTCACCAGCGCAAGATGGCAGCTCCCGTAACCAGGATATTTTGGATTCATTTTTGTCCAGTAGGAGGAAGTGGAGACGCGTCGTCCATCTTTATATACAGACTATGGTAGGAACAGACAGACTGAAGGTGCCTGGTTTTGATTGTGGCAGAGGTTCTATGTATAAATCATAATGTTACAAGGAGAAAGGTTTTTTTTAACACTCTTTCGCAAGCAGTGTATGAAACAGCAGGTGATGTGTACTGGGATTTATGTAGACTGGTGTGCAGACTCATCCAAGCTTTTTACCACAGTTTGTAACAGTGGCTCTCTGACCACGGCGAGTGTACCATGTACCGTGTACCCAGGCCTGCAAACTCAGGTGGGCTGAAAAAGGTGACAGTTCTGAAAGCATCCCACAACCGTCCATAATCAATTAATCTTTTTAATTATTTATTCAGCAAAAATGTCAAACATTTTTTTCTTTCTGGCTCCTTATATGTGAGGATTTGCTGTAAATCACTGTAAATTACATATCTTTAGACAAAACAAGTTATTTGAATCCACAATCATTTTCTCTGCCTTTCAACCTATACCAAGACTTCCAGGGCTTATAGTGGCTGCTTAGCCATGTGCCTCTTTCTCTCTTTCTCTTCTTTGACCACTTTTCTCCTCCTCTCTGCTTCACTTGAGGACGGCTGGCAGCGTAAACTCCACTGACCTCGTTGTGACAATAACTGCCGCCGGTAACGTCACATCAGACACACCAGAAAGACAAGAGTCGTCGTCAAGGCAGGGCAGCAGACATGTCTATCCTGGCCTTGAATGTGATCAAACTAGTGCTTTTCTGCAGAGTTAACGTGGGTCACGGTGCCGCAGGTATGTAGGATAGATGTGGGTGTTTTGACGCACATCACACATTGTTGGCTACAAGCGAATCACTTTATGGACAATGAGATTAGATTCTCCCTCCTAGCAGTTGTTATCACACACATTATCTATCCATTTAAAGATGTATTTTTAAACAACATGAAAGGTAAAAGCCTGTTGGTTAATGTGTGGTCTTTGACTCACTTCGATAAGTGTAGAAACCACGTCGAACCCTCCGATCACTAAGAGCAGAGGGGATATGACGATGAGAGGAAGAAGGGAATATCCGATCACACCAAGAACCTGGCCGAAGGAAACCTGCTCAAAAGAACAATAGGACTCCATAAGGAAATGCTCAAGGCATGTAAGACTGTATTTTGATTGGCTGCAGAAGACGACCAGGTGTCAGCTACACTTACCTCACCACCGAGAACACGAGCCAGCAGGAAGATTGTTAGGGATCCAAATATCCAGATGGTGATGATCCAAGACACAACCTGGGAAATAAAAGCAGGGTTTAGCGTCAGTACTGAAAACTGTGAGAAGGTACTGCGACAATCTTGTGACATCCATACCGTACCATCCACGTTTAATCAGATATACTAAAGAACAGCTCCACAAATATGTCCTTAAATGAATTTTATTTCTATAACATTAACTCAAGGTAGCATTTGTTGGTTTCCCCTGAATTTTATCCCAGACTGTGAGTGAGGCAAAGATACGTAATGTATAGCCATTATCACAGATTCTGCCTTTGTCACCACTGTTCTCCGAAACGCTTTGGCGACAAGTTCCTGGAAGTTAATTTGGGCACTGCATCACAGGAGCGGCAGATGTTTGTTGCATCAAAACAAGGACGACTACAACAACAGTTACCACCATTGTACTACTGCATCTGTATTGACCATAGACTGTATTTAAAAGACGGACAACATGACAGCTCCCCAAAAAAGAAGCCAAAGCATCTGGATCGCCCAGATCAAACAGCCGTGCTCACTGGATCCTGCTCACCCTGAACTGTCCATAGATCGAGATCATGGAGAAGAGCAGCACCACGGTTAGAGGACCCCAGAAGTCCGGGTTGTCTCTGACCACCTGCCGGTTGTAACCCAGCGATGGCATTGGCATCAGCACACATCGAATCTTGTAATAGATGTCCTTCAGGTCAATGTCCAGCTCCTCCCTGCTCACACAGACAAGACCACATTATAGTGACAGAAGCTTTGCACTGAAATCAGCTGGAGAAAACTATAGACTAAGTCACATCCATCTGTGCCAGTTAATTGAATCTGCCACTAAAACCAGAGTGGCACACCACCAGCCACTTCTTGGCCTCTTTCCTGCTGCTGACTGGGGTGTGGGTTAAAGTGAAACATGCTGGTTTAGTGGTTCAGAAGTTAGCAGCTGCCCTCTACGATTCAGTGTTGAATTACCCTTTAATAGGGCTAGTGCGATATCATCTAAAATCAGTTATCACAATAAAATGCCACATTTACCTCAGTTTTACCTTTTATTTATCTTAATTTACTGTACTGAACAATGCACAGAAAATCATGGAAAATGACATTTGTTGAACATATCCAGTAGTTAAGAACTTTAAACAGAAATATCAAAGTAAAATCAGTTCTGTTTAAAATCTAGAGACTATCAAAATAAGTAATGATTTCTATATTTTGCTTTGACGAGACAAACTTGTGTTGTATTTCCCCTGCCGCATACACACTCAATAAAGCCTGGACTTCACTGTCGGTCCATTTGTCCATGTTTTGGTCTATTTTTTAAGGCTGCCGTTACAAGCTGTTACACAGCTTTTTAAAGATGGCGGGTGCCGGTGCTGCATTGGCTCATGTGTTCGACCAATCAACATACACTTACGTCACTCAAAGTTCCTCTTGTGCTGGTAGAGTACCTACTCTGAAGAAGGAGCTAAAAAAGTCCCTCAAAACGGCGTTCTAATAACTATGAGCGTTGCCCGTTCTTGCAGTGAAAATGAAAAAGTTACTCTGGTATGAAAACGCCTACTGTGTCCGCTTGTGGTTAAAGCTACTCAGCAGGTAGGCATATCCTCAGTACACCAGTGTGCGCTGTGATTGGACCTTAGAGATGCATGATCAATGTGGGTGTTCTAGCTTGGAATGCACTAATGCTCACATTTTGTAGCAGCCACTAAAAGGACTGTGCAAGCTGTCATAAGTGGATACAGCCAGATCCAGCGGCAAGTGGCTGGGAAAAGGTGATGTTTGACAAAAGTCATGCTTTGTTTTTTGTTTGGAAACCAGTATGTCAAATACAGAGCACAAATCTGTGTTCCAAAATTGTTTTTCCCCTTTTTTTTGGTGTGTTAAAACAAATAAAACGACTTCCTCTAAACCCCCAAGCATCCCAAACTCTCAGAAAGAGACAGAAGAAGTCCTGCTTTTTATTTTTTTTATTTTTTTTATTTTTAAAAAAAAAAAAGATAAACACCAGATAAAATAAAGGCACGAGTTTAAAAAAAAAAAAAGACTCAGCATGTACTCACAGAAGAGGTTTGCTCTCTTCACAGTCGTCTTCCTCTACCTCCAGCAGCCAGCCATACCCTCGCTGCCTCAGGAAGGTGGTGGCATACGGGTCTTTGCCGCTCTCACTGCCCATGTTAAGTTTAATGTCCGGCGCACTGATGGTGCCGCTGAGCTCTGTGGAGAACACGTTTGTTTGTAGAGTTGAGTGTTTGATTATAGACTGGTGGGGCACAGAAAATACATACAATAACAGGATGTATGACAACATGCCACAAACACAATATGAATGGTTAACAGCTGGATTGACACACTGCATCAAAAGCCATACTGTATCAGTTCTTACTCTTGGTGTAGCCCGAGGAAGCTCATTTCCCTGTTTTTGGTTAAAAGGCACCAAACCTAAAGATGCATTACACCAATCTACACATGAAGGTCCGTTTTTTAAACTCATCTCTTGAGGAAATAACCACCTCACTCAGTATACCTTGTAAACATTATTGAACATCTGAGTTCCAGAAAATGAAATGTCAACTATTGCAATAATTGTGTCTATTTCTAAGCAAAAAATACTAAGCATTTGATAGTTCCAGCTTTTCCAATGTGAGTATTTGCTGTCTTTTCCTGTAAATTGAATATCTTTGGGTTTGGACTGTTGGTAGAACAAAAAACTAACAAACAAAAGGCAATTTAAAGACATCATCTTGGAAATTAAGGTGGGAAGTTTTCAGTATTTTGGGATGTTTTATAGACTAAATGAGTACATATACAAATACATATGTCCAGTGTACAGTTAATTCTGTTTGATATTCAAGGACAATTCTGCACCTCCTTGTACAGCTTTGACTAACATCTACCTGACTTGCACTGATGTACATTATATTATATATACACCTCATATTACTATCACTGTACAGCACATGTTCAACACATATTAGAGTCAATGCTATAGTCATATCTTTAGTCTCTATTCTCAGTTTTTCCATTTTATTCGGTTTTATTTTTTTATTTAGTTTGTTTTAGTTAGTGTGTATAATTTGGCCTTTTAATTAGTCTCGTTTCTCACTTACCTCATTTGTTTTCGTGATTTATGTTAAGTAGCTGCTGTAACACTTATTTCCTTTGGGATTAAGCACTCTATCTATTAAACAAAATACATTTTAACACGTTCACAGAATACAACGTATGTCTACTTTAATTAAAGCACCATAGTCATGTTGTTATGCCATAGATGTGTTTATTACCTTATCTAAGGTTTACTATTGTGCATAATTAATTCTGCGTACATGCATTACTTAATTAAGAATCTTAACGTTAGTTCCAGTGGATCATCCCCACAATATGTTACATGGTGGATAAGCTTGTGACCAGTGTAACACGAGCGTAAGGGAAGTCATATTTGGTCAAGATAGCTTACTATTGTGCTTCGTCATTGAGCTAGAGTAGCTCTTTAAGGTCTTACTGTAAGGACGATAAGCAAGATCAAATAAAGCCCCCAGTTTTTCAATTAGGTCTGTTAGCTGCGTTCGTTAACGATACATGATATCAGGACTGACATTAGTTGGTAAAGTTAAACGATAGCTTGCACATTTAATAATGTACAAAAGCTATTTCGAACAGCTAAGTGTCGGACCACATGCAAGTACTATTTTTAGACCGAATGCTTCTGTACCAGGGTGACTACGCTACTTTATGACAACCAAAATAAAGCACGTAAACAGCTTTGTGAAGTGGTCAGCTCTTAACGTTAGGCCTGCTAGCTGTGGAGCTCTGCTGGCGCTGGCATTAGCATTAGCATTAGCCTACCTTCAGCCTCTGTCGAAGAGACGAACGTGAAATCTCCGTTGGTGGGAGTAAACTGCATGGTTGCTTTTATAGAACTGCCCCGCGCCTCAGGTAGAAAGATGTTCCATTTAAATAAGCGGTGAGTGAAGTGTGCCGGGAAGCGTTAACAACGCTGTCATCTGCCAAGTTTAACTAGCGCATCTTGTTTTCCTTCCGTCTGTCACTCACTTCTTCGATGGAAAGCAGGAAGAGCAGGGGAAGCTGGGAAATGAGACACGTCTTATGATGCATTCAAGTCCTGTCACGAAGCTGGGACATTTTGACTGAAGCTGGTGCTGTGATCTAGACTTTTGAATGAAGAGGGATATTTCCCCCCTCTCTGCCTGTACCCTGGGCCTTGTGTTGTTGATGTTGTATTTTGTGTGTCCTATATGTACTGTATGCTAGTGTCTTTAATAAAGTGTTAAAAAATTATACGGAATGATTAGATAGATGGTCTTTCAACAGAGCTGATTGGGATACATTTAAAGAAATTATTGAAATGCATAAAGTTTATGTTAATTAAGATGTAGATTAGTTGAAATATTCTGTTTGTGAAGCATTTTAGGAGCTGTGAGACAGTCAATTCCAAGGAAGAGAGTTACTCTTAAAAAGAAAATTGTACCATGGTGGACAAAAAAGTGTGAAAATGCATTAAAGTCTCAAAATAAAGCCTTTAAAGTGTTCAAAATAACTAATAATTTCCAGGTTACAAGCAAGTGTAAGGAAAACAATTAATAATGCAAAGGGGGTTTTGGAGGAAATGTTGTAATTCGGTGGGAAGAAAGACAGAATTAATAAGATATGGGAAACAATAAGAAGCATGCATGGGATTAAAAGAGAATATGGATATCCAGTCTTAGTTAATGGTGAAAACTACCGGTGAAACAGATGAAGAGGGAGCTGAGATGCTGGCACAAACATTTGTTGGTAGAGTTATAAAGCTCAGATAATATAAGTGAGTATGAAGAGGGACAGAATCTATGATAGCTGAGAATGAAGAAAGATTGTTGCAAAATGAAGATACAAATGATTTATTAAATATTGCTTTCACAAAGGCAGTACTCATCTGTGCTCTTAGAAAAACAAGGATGTCTTCACCTTCTTACTTGAACTGTGTAAAAGTGTGAGAAAAGAGAAAGTTGGCATAAAACTGGAAAGAAGCTGTAGTCGTACCAATCCGCAAACCACAGAATGAATGCAGTAATCTAGGGAATTACTGACCAAGTGCTCCAACATCCCATGTCTGTGGGGAAAAATGAACAGTTGATGTATTATATGGAAATTAAAGGACATGAATCAATACAATGGACCCGACTTGATGTTTAGAATATGAAATAAGAAGAAATACTCAGGTCCGTCTTGCAAAAGAGATCTTGATCCTAATAAGATTACCTTATTAAATAAAGATTATATCAGAAAAGCACAAATAAATAGGGAAAGTGTGTAACTATCTTTAATATAGAGAAGGCCTATGACATGATGTGGATGGAGGGATTATTAATTAAAGTCAATAAATAAAATATAAAAATAAATAAATGGTGTATTTATAAATACAGAGAATGTGATGGGGTTTTCTCTCCTTGCACACGGTGGTTCAGTTTAGAAAAGAGGAAGACATTTGGACCGTATTGTAAAGAAGTTACAAGAGGCTACAGGAGAAGTAAAGGAGTGGTCATTTAAGTGGGGTTATTAGATTAAACAAGTGGATTAAACAAAAACAAATTTTTTAATAAGAATTAGTAGTCTTTTTTTTTTTTTTTCATTTGACCTCTATTTAACCAGGAAAGGTCCCATCGAGATTCAATGGACCTGGCCAAGATAGGCAGCAGCACAAGACAAAAACAAGTGATTGTAAGCAGACACAAAACAAACATTTAAAACTAGAATGATATCATCAAGAACTGGAGAGAGTATTATTTATTTATTTTAAATGTTTAGCGTTGTGGTTTGAGAATTACTTGGGCTGTACATATCCACAAAGTTATTGACAAATGTAAGAAATTGTTTATTTGGAAGTGAATGGGGGGCAGAAAGAATTACACTGAGGACCATTTATATCAGATGAATTAAATGTGTTTTAGATTATTGGTGTGTAGTGTTTGGGTCTGCAGCAAATCCTTTTCGAAAAAGTGCCCTGAGATAACTTTGTTATGATATGGCGCTATATAAATAAAACTGAATTGAATTGAATTTTCTTAAAACATAAAACCCCATTCATTATCAGGCTTTGGGATTATGTTCAGGTGCCTTTAGAACAACGTCAACATAAGAATTACAAGTTGAAATAGGAGAAATGTCGCTAGAAATAAAAATGCAGCGTTCACTGAATTACTGAGTTAATGAACAGGGACATAATCAATATCATCCAACACAAGACACGTTAAAGCCTTGCTGGGAAAAGGAGAGGAGCAAAAAGCTTTGGATGGTCAGTTACACTGAAATATCTCAAATTAGTCCAACTGAATTTTTTTAGGTAATTTAGCCAAGTATTTTGTTCACATCTAACACACTACAAGAAATAATATTTAGCTAGTTTTTTTTACCCAACTAAAAACTTTACATTAAACGCTAACGTTACTTAAAGTCTTGAGCAGAGAAACTCTGTGAATGTTTTCAAACCTGGTTAAATAAAAATAAATATATAAAAAACTAGACCACTAACAGAAGTGTAACGCACCTCAGGCCTTGGAACCCTACTTGTCCTCCCATTGGCTCACAGACCTGGGGTCTTCTACATGAGGTCTGCAGTTGGACCCTCTTTGATTATCCACCTGCCCAGATGGTCTGTTGTGCCTCTCTGCCACAGTGTCCCAGCATGTGTTCCTTCCTCCCTGCCTCTGGCCTTAGGACTTGTTTTCCTCTGCCAGTTGCTGAACCCTAATCTGACTGTTGACCAAGTACACCTTGTTTTATTTCTACCTGCTCTGCCTGTGGGTCCTGGTTTTGAGTCCACACCCAGTTGTCAGAAATATTGCTGACTCAGGAAAAGTTGGAAATAAAGCTTCCTCACCTAATGGCAGCTACTTGGAATGGGGCCACACCCAAACTACAACATAAATATGATGAGGGATTTCCAGTAAGTTATTATAATCATAAGTGAATGGCATTTGAGTTCAGACCTCCTCGCAGGTGAGGAAATCATGAAAAAGTTACTGCAGAGAGTGTTTCTGGATCCATTATGTTTGGCACTTTAATGCCCTCTGGTATGAATGAAGATTTCTTATTGACTTGTTTTCTGTGACACTAACAGTTATTTGTTGGATAATATGCGTTGATGTTCTAAGTTCATACAGCATAACAATGATTATTGTTGTTTGGAATATGGCACGCACAACTGGCTAAACAGACCCTTTTCATTGCAGACATTTTGACTTGTCAAAGCAGGAAAAGCACAGATGTCCCAGTAAGCCTAAATGGAATGCAGCCAACATTAATGTTATTAATTCCACCTGTGCTTTCCCTACTTTGACAAGTCAAAGGCTGTGTCCTAAATCATTCATTCATTCACTACTATCTAGGGAGTTCCATGTAGAGGACTAAATAGTGAGCTCATCGGCAAAATGAAAAAACGTTTTTGCTTTCTCTTTCCTCAGCATTTAGAGAATTTGAGCAGCTCTTATCATGGCTGCCACTTAGATACTCTGGGTCATTTCACTCAGTTAGGAACCTTCCTAAGCAGAAAAGATTGCAGTCTGGGTCTATTGTTGCACGTACATTATAAAACACCCCTGTGCTTGTTTCTTGAGTGTGTTGATTCATTATTAGAGCCACACATGCCACATTGCTCCTAGCTGTATGTGCACCTGGGTGAGATCTGTATACACCTGACAGCACAGAACCTGCCAATCAAGTGTGCCCTTTAATTAAGACTTCAGTGTTGAGCCTGTAGCCAGATTGAATTTCTTCTGCTTTAGATACATGCTCCCTGATGAACCCAAGACACGCAGATTGCAGTAATTACATACAATTCTTTGAAGGCCATAAGGCTTATTAAAATGTCTGTCTCTGGTCTTTCTCTGAGGTGTTTCACTTCAAAAGGCCCCAGTACAATGGTTCTGATCCTCCAAACAATTTGGCTGTGATAGCAACAGCTGTCACATCCCCTTTTATGTCAGCCGAGGTGATTGTTGCATGTATACAAAATTCACTCTGTCAAGCAGCCACAAGTATGTGCTGGCAACACATGCTATAGATTGGGCTGCTTAAGATTGACGGAGTGAATTTCATACATAAACAACAACCAAAACGTTGCATGTCACAGCCAAATTGTTTGGAGGATAAAAACAATCTTAAATTTTATATTCTAAGTGCTTTCTATTTTCATTTGGAAACAAAAATCACTTTTCTCCCTTTCTTTCTTTCTTTCTTTCTTTCTTTCTTTCTTTCTTTCTTTCTTTCTTTCTTTCTTTCTTTCTTTCTTTTGTTTAGTATCTCACTGCCTGGTAAACACAGACCCTAAGGTGAGATAATGGATAACTGTGGTCACAGTGGAAGTTCTTTGACTTACTGCCTGCATTATGAATCGTTGTATTGGCTGCAGGAAACACCACAGTCCAGCAAGAGACAGTTAAAAGATGGATTAATTTAATGTATTTATTATCTTTTTGGAATATTGAGCATCATCCACACGTTTTATCAATGCCCACAACAAAACGTGTTCAATATTTCCAAATCTGCCACTGTGTACCTTTCTATTTTATTGACACAATTCACACACAATAAACCAGTATAGTCTGTGGGACCTCCACCACCCAGATCAATATTAGATATTTTATTTAGTGTAACAAACTGACTGTCTTCATGATGAGGTAAAACTGTTAATGTCAGGTTTATGAACATATTCTGGGCTGCAGTGGCAGCTTGACAGCGTCATTTTCATAATTTCATATATGTGTGTTTTGCTGTGGACACTTTGGGATCAAATGTTACCAGCACACATTTTATTTAGGGCTACTTTGACTTTGTTTGACATTCATTTTTGCATGTAAAAACCTGATTATCGAGCATAGGCTACACAAAACTGTGTTTTATGCAGAATTATTCAGCCTTAGAAATCATTCAAATACCAGATAAGTTTTTGCATTGGCCAAATAGAGCACTTCCGCGAGCGGCATGCCCTTCTGTAACAGAGCTCGGCATAAGCACCGGGGTGCCGCATTTCACAAGAGGCGAGGGCGGGGAAACTAGCTGTGCATGTACCGTTGAATCTCCATCAGCTGATGACCAGACAGCGGCAGCTAGTGTGGGAGGTCCTGGATAACAGTTATTGTTGAGACTGAGTTGTACCAAAGTAAACAAAAACAGCTCGTTAGTACAGCAACAACGTAAGCATGTTAACGTGCTATAACGGTCAGGTTTTGGAGCGCACCCGCTTTTCCGTTAATCCCTCCCTCTCGGTCCATCTGGCCAATAGCAGCAGCTCATACTGAATCCCTTCTTTTGCCGCTAAAACTAAACTGGCCCCAGCTCCTGCCCTGTTGAGCTGCCTGGATGTGTGGATAAAAGGAAAAAACAGGAACGAAGTAAGTTTTAATTCGGCATTCGTTGAATTTGACAGTATATTACTTTTGCGTGTTGTCTTGGTCATTGTATGTTATTTTTTATCACGGACATCGGTCGCAGTCACCGTTAGCGTTAAATGAGCGAAGAAACTGTCCACTTTGTTCACCAGTTAACGTTAGTAAGTTAACGTTACTTAAGTTACTTCGTAAGGTAAAAGCTGAAAGATGCCTATCAGATTCGGTTTCAACTTTAAGCTGTATTTGTAAGAACGAGAAATTGTGCACTGCACCAAACAGAAAGAAACGACAATGTCACCTGTTTAACACTCGATTCGGGGGCTTTCTCCCTATACTGTACGTGGAGATTACTACATTAAAACGTCCAATTTAACGTGTACTTGCATATTAACAAATATATCTCATAACATAACTCGACAGTTATATATTATTGGTGTGAGTGGTGGAAGCATTCACAACCTATGTTCTTCTCCAAAAAAAAAAAAAGAATATTATTATTATTCCGCCACGTTTTTTACTACGCTTCTACTTCCACAGTTTTCAACGTAGAAACTTCATTCAAACATCAAAATATTCAGCTCAGTTGGGAATGGCGAGCTTGTATTTTTCTTATTCATAACATTCATACTTTCCAAGATATTCAAGGTTTCCCAGGAAATGTTCCCCATTCAAATGAATAGACGGAATGTTCAAAATTGACACATTATTCAAATTTTCAAGGATTTTCAAGTCTTTTCTACTCATTCATACTTTCAGCTAGAAACTCCATTCAAACATCAAAATGTTCCACATCTTTCACACATTCTGGGTATTATTCAACTTTTCAAATTGCATTAAAACCTTTCAAAATATTCAACTTTCCATGAAACTTTGTTATAATGGGAGTCAGTGAGAAAAGCCTTCAAACCCACTCATCTTCAACCTCTTCCCACTCATTCATACATTCACGTACGACACTCCATTCAAACTTTAAAATGTTCACAACCCTTGGGACTTTCTCACATTAGTTCAGCTTTTTCATATCATTCATACTTTTTCCACAGTCACAATTTAAGTTTCATGCAATTTTCAGCCCTTCTGAGTTTTACATGAGTGTGTATGGGGTGGAATGTTCAGGGCTAGAGTGGGGGACATCATCGCTAGAGTGAAGGGCAGCTGTAAAATCTTCTTAAAACTTTCTGTTAAACTCATACATCATTTCACACCAGGGTGTAGACAAACTTGTCTTGTTCAAGCCAGCTATCCAGTTTAGCGCAAGCCTTTCAACAAATATTAAAATATTCTACTTCATTCATACATTTTCAGTATTATTAAACATTCAAAGCCAGCAGTCCAGTTTAGCGTCAGCCTTTCAACATACAGCATTCACACCGCAGTTTCTTCAGACATTGCCTTTTTCTAGTTATTTTTTGAGGTTGTGTGCTAAATTTGGCACACAGATGTAATAGCCTGCTGACGAAGTATTTCCGTTTTACGATAAGTATAGCAGGCTAAAATGTCCAGATTTCTTTATTTAATTCGGTTCAAACTAAAACAGGATTCCATCTCCATTTGAGAGCTGCGTCACTGCCATTAAGCAGAAACAAAGGATCAAATAGTTATCTACTTCAGCCCAGCTAAAGGTTCAAATGAGATATTTTGTGTCTTATAAAAATATATTCACATATGCAAATGAAGAGTTTGAAATATAGATACAGAAATGTAAGGACCTTTTTTAACTGTTGTGTTTACAAACATTGCATATCTAAACCAACCGTTAACAGCACCAGAAAATATAGATATCTTGTATGTAGTTTTATTATTCCATGTATGAACCTGTCTGTTAATTAGAGAGGGTGATAACAGGTTCCAGTTTTGTATTTTGTACTACAGATTGTGCCTCTAAATGTGAGGAATCAATAGTCGAACCTAGTTTCTTTTCAAATAACAAGATAATATGCAATAGATTCAGTGACCAGAAAAATATAAAATGCTGTTGGTATGGCATTAACATTAACAGAAGGTACAAAACAAACAAAATCCAAAGCCTAAATGATAAAATGAAATCTAACACACCATGCACCGCAACGTCTCCAGTTTGAATCCTTTGTTGCGTGTCATTCTTAATCTCTCTCCACTGTGTCAATCTAATAAAAGCACAAATGCCCCGAGAAATATTTAAAAAAGAGAGACGGCTATAAAGTAACATTGCCTTTGCCTACCTGAGAGTCCCCGGCAGAGAGTTACACAGCTGAGGGGCCGGAAAGCAAAGGCTCAGCCACTCGAGGGCATAGATGGCAAGCATCAAAAAGCCCAGCAAATCTACAGTCTTGGATGCTCAAATCTCTGCTCCTTGCCCTGATCAGGCCCTCTTCAGAGTCTGCCAGTTACATTATAAGCCCATTATCAGTAACATTCATAGCATGTGTGGAAATGCTTTCTGGGTGGTGGAAATACCTTTCCTTCACTGAGTGTGTGAGGAGTTGTTTTCATCAGTGTTTCCCTGATTCTTTTAGAGCTTCAGAATCATCAGCTGAAAATGGGAATCTCTGGACTGCTGCAGTTCATCAAAGATGCCGCGGAACCCATCAGCGTGAAGAAATACAAAGGCCAGACTGTGGCTGTGGACACGTACTGTTGGCTGCATAAAGGGGCATTTTCATGTGCTGAGAAGCTCGCTAAAGGAGAACCCACTGATCAGTGAGCATTTTTATGATTCTATCTGAATGAAATAAAACAAATAAGTAAAGTTCAGAAGTATGTTAATATTTACTCTATAGTCTTCTTGTAATGAGGGTTGATAGTTCAGAGCTGATATTGGCACTTTCATTTGTCCACTCTTAGGTATGTGTGGTACTGCATGAAATTTGTGGACATGCTGTTGACCTTCGGTGTCAAACCAATTCTGGTGTTTGATGGACGCAATCTGCCGTCAAAGCGTGAGGTGGAAAAGGCTCGCAGAGAGTGAGTATTTACCTTGATCGTGCATGGACGCTCGACACATACTCACCCTGGACAGCCTATCATCTACGACCTCATAAGTCCTAGAATACCTTTTTAAAGGGAAATCTACACTAAAATAGAATTTATATGATTATTTTTGTCAGGTTTTGTTATTTGTTTGTATTTAAGACTTTTTTCACCCAAATGCCATCGTCCTGCACCTCTATCAGCTGTCAGCGAGTCGCAAAAACTGTAAACCCACGTTCAACAGGACTGGGCAATTAATCGAATTTCATTTTTAATTACGATTCTGGCTTTCAACGATTATGTAAGCAAGTTAATCGAGACAAAGCGATTACTGGGCTGCATTTCATTTCACAATGATTCGTTCATTTTGTTTTGTGTTAAAAATCTTGCGCACCCCTCTCCTTTACAGTGGTGTGCTTTCACCCCTCCCTAAAAGCCCAAACTCCCTCTCAGCCAGGCTGTGGCATGTTTTAGTTCAGCTCAAGCCAAGATGACGGAAAGAGAGCCTTTGGTCAACAAGAAAGGTAAAACCAATTCGGCTGTTTGGAAACACTTTGGTTTCAAGGAGTCCGACGAGGAACAACAACAAATACTGTGCAAGATTTGTTACACGGTGGTGTCTGCACCATGAGGCAATATGACCAATTTGTTTAACCATCTGAAATTCAATCACAAAGTGGTCTATGACCAAATAATAAAAAACAAAAATCAGAGAAAAGTAAAGGCCCCTCGACCTCTTCCACTCACTGCAGCACTTAAAGTTCAAGGAAATCCACTGTTAAGGTTAAGTTTTAAGATAAGGTTAAGATAAGTTTTTTTTTTAATTAATTAATTAATTTATTTTATAAAGTTCAATAAATGCTTGATGTTTCCAAAGTCAGTGAGTAATCGTGTTAAATAATCGTGATCTCAGTATTGACCAAAATAATCGTGATTATGATTTTTGCCACAATCAAGCAGCCGTAACATCTAAGTGATCATCCCGGCATTGATCACAGAGCCTGACATATACTTTGCACATTTCATTTAACAGTCATAAACACACAGTAAAAGTGTGAGCTGTGTCCTTTCTTCCTCAGCAGGTTCTGTGCAAAGCTATCCACCACCTTCCAGTGTTTTGCACCATATAGGCTAACATCCATGGATCTGACCAGATAGCTGACAGCTAATTACCCTCTCTGAGCTAACTAAAGGGGTGAGGTGGAAAAAGGAGATGTAGCAGATATGAACTGCACCGTGATTCAAACCGAAACAAACTCCACAGAGAATACTGTATGCAGAAAGAAGACCTATGCCAAACACAATAATCCAGTGTGACACACTCAGACAAAGCTTGTTTTATTTGAAGGGCTGTATTCCAAAAACCGCAACAGTGCAACATTGTTTGTGTGTGAAGGTGCAGAGAGAAATGTACAGACCTGCAGACAGGTGAGACCAAACAGCCCCTCCTCCACAAACAAATGCTTTAACATCAGGAACCAAAACATGTCTTTAACAAGGAAGTGGAGCTGTGTCTGTGACTGCTGGTAGGACTTCTCCCAGTGCACAGTGTTCCATTATTTATTCAGTTTCATTCATGTGTCTTTCAGGCGCAGAGAAGCCAACCTTCAGAAAGGCCGACAGCTACTACGTGAAGGCAAAGTGTCTGAGGCCAGAGACTGTTTTACCCGCTGTGTTAACATCACCCCAGCCATGGCCCACAACCTTATTAAGGTAAGGGCTTCCTATCTCCTGCCAGGCTGAAGTCAAGTATGAGTGCCTCAACTCTACGGCTGTCCCCTAAAAGACATTATTTGAGTCATTCATCGAGAAGACCATGACTCGAGTCGTCACTGTCATAGACTGTATATAAAGATGGCAGACGCGTCTCCACTTCCTCCCACTGTACAAAAATGAAGCCAAAATATCCCGGATATGAGCGCTGCCATGTTGCGCTGGAGCCAGAGTTTGCGCTATAGTGATCTGCGGTGGCCTGCCCGAAACCAATCGCCACCAGTTGTCAATCATGACATCACACCCCCTTTTTATATCATCAAATAACTAATTCAAATTAAACGTATCAGAAGAAATAACACTTGAACAAACATCAGTGTGATAAGAACTACCTAAAATAACACAAACCATCTTTGGGAAAATATTATTTGATGTGTGCTTTTTTATTTTTCAGTTTGGCCCATCTCCCATCCACTAACATCTTTATATACACATTGTTCTGTGTACAGGTCATTGTACACAGAACAATGCAGGAGCAACAGCATGGCAGGCTGTAAACTTTACAAACTGAGGTGTTGTCTCAAAATGACCTAAACCACAAAACTAACTGATGGGTAATGGAAACGGGGAGCAGCAACACTCAGCTCCGGTGCGGCAGGAGATACGCTCTGTCATGGTGCACTAGGATTTTAGAACTGAATCATGACCAGGACACACACACTTACTTCCTGTGACTGTGTGGAAATCTGATATTTTCACATTGCACATGATGAACAAAGGCATTAAAACGTAAGTGTTACTGATAAAATATGAAACTCATGTAGGCTGAAATGGAAAATATCTGTAAGAAAATGCATGAATCACAAGCTCATGACAAATCAATATACTGAAGGCATATTTAAACAGAATCTTTGTTTATCTATTTGACACATTTCATGCAATTAGTATAATGTTTGATGATACAACTTCAGATTTGCAAATATCTAAAAAGTGTTAGAATTCTAAATAAAGAATCAAATGAGATCATGGCAGTATTCACAAAGCGTTCTTTTAAAAATGAAGGCATTTCTCAACCATGATGTAAATGCTTTAAAGAGGATTTAATGTTATAGGGACATGGCTAAGAACTTGTCCACAATAAAAATGATGCCTACATTGAAATTAAATTCTACGAGTGTTCTTAACCACTGACTTTTACAACGTGAATATTTAAATTTAAGGGAAGGGGGAGGCAAAGCAAGGAAATAGAAAACGTTTGAATATGCTC
Source organism: Macquaria australasica (assembly GCA_005408345.1). Lineage (NCBI taxonomy): Eukaryota > Metazoa > Chordata > Actinopteri > Centrarchiformes > Percichthyidae > Macquaria > Macquaria australasica. Next base: position 47,526 of record SEMN01000312.1, read on the forward strand.
CATACAGAAGCAGATGGGACCTTCACCATCACATAGCATAGACAATATTTTCTGTCCAGTAATGATTTAAAACATTAGGTAGGGCTAAACTGACCGGCCTGAAGTCTGAATTTCATTCTTTGTGGTTATTCTAAATAAAGAATCCAGCAGCGTTGCATATTGGTGAAGTTATATAGGAAATGGTTTTTGTGTTGTTTTTTTAAAACCAGGCTGCAAGGGTGAGAGCGGTGGACTGTGTCGTGGCTCCATATGAAGCTGATGCTCAGTTAGCTTACCTCACCAAATCTGGCTTGGCCCAGGCTGTCATCACAGAAGACTCTGACCTGCTGGCATTCGGCTGCAAAAAGGTAGACCCAGGGGCTGCATGTCCAGCTGTAAATACATAGAGGAAACCCGATGGTGTCATCATCATTCAAACCACATGAAATTTTGCATGAGAAGGGTTCTAGTGCTTTGGTAAAAACGACAAGGAAGTTAACCAGTGACAGAGGGATCAAACAAGCTGCTCATACATCGCCACCAACTCATAAATCAATCATCTTTCTCAATCATGCAGGTGATCCTCAAAATGGACAAGCAGGGCAACGGCCTGGAGATAGACCAAAGCAACCTGGGCCGCTGTCGCTCTCTGGGGAACATTTTCACAGAGGAGAAGTTTCGCTACATGTGCATCCTCTCTGGCTGCGATTATCTGGCCTCCCTGCATGGCATCGGCCTGGGCAAGGCCTGCAAGCTGCTGCGGCTGGCCAAAGACCCTGACATCCTCAAGGTGAGGCCAGGTGGTGTGACAGTGAGGTTGGATTATGCATTTAGAAAGGTAGCTACTATATTGAAGTCGGAATTCCAAAGGTGCCTCATTTCTTAAGATGGATGGATCAACATTGGCTACTTAGGCTGCACACCAAACCTGCTTCTGATGAAAGTATGTTTAAGTCATCAGACCTATATCTAGAAAAAACCCTCCATCATCTCAACAATCAGCTCATGGAGAGAAAAAAAATGGCATCTCTATTCCTAGAAGGTCCAACAGATTTAAAGTGAGACTATAGCTGTGTCTCAGTTCAGGGGCTGCATCCTTCTAAGGACGCGATCTACAGCAAAGGCCGAACTGAGCGTTGTTAAATGAGACGGTCTGGTCTATGGAGAATTTTCCTATTTGCGTCACCAGCATTATGAAGCGCCGCTCCTGTCGCCTAGCAACCCTGACAGCTGCAGTTGAGGTTTTTAAGGCCACTTGGTTTTTTAACATTTGTATCGTTAGCTATTCGAGTGAGTTGAAACCCAATACTTATATTTAAAAGTGTAATCCTGCTCGGCCGCTGTGGACAGTACGTTCAGGGACGCCATATTCTCTTCTGTGCAATGAATCTTGGGATAGGTTGGCATAGGTCGAAGAATACAGCCGTTGGATCCTCCAGATTCGGGAAAAGAAGGCCACATTTCTGGGCCACATTTGAAGTCTTACACCTTTGCTCTATTCAGTTCACTCAGGCACAATCTTACTTGGCCTGGTAACTGACATTAATGAGTCAGTTAAGTGACTGTGACTTTGGAGCATGCAAATTCATTCTTGACGTTGGAAATATCAGTTTGACAAAATAATCTTAACTCAAGGTCCATTTACTACCTTTTTCCAGAGCTTTCAACCACATCGCAATATCCTTAGTTGTCATGGAGATGGCTGCGTTATCAGTTGTGGTTGAAACAAGCTTCAGTTAAGAATATTCTGTCAGATTTAGGACTCTTCTCTTCTTGTGCCACTGTTGCAGTACATTTTGATATTAACCGTTATCCCATAATTGTCACACTGCTCAGGACACGTTACATAGACTCACTTTGAATAAAATGTTTTAGTGCAAACATTTCACCTCCAAAGCCAGTTATGAACAGAATATTGAATCCAAATGGATCAGATAAGTCCAATAAAAGAATAACTGTACAGTGGAATATAATTGACTCAACAAATGAGAAAGTGTTAGCTTATTAGAGACTAATGAATGACATTTATGATTGAATATTAAAGGACAACTATTCCAATTACACAATAACAATTGCACCATAAAGTTTATAATTTTAGAAAATACAAAATGAAGTGTTACAATTTATAGTGTAGGTATGCAATGGACATCACACACATGTTTGAATAATGGTATAAAGTTCTCTACACAATTTCAGGTATTTTTTGATAAAATATTCAGCAAATCATGTATACAGAAAGTGAGTCAGTAGTTGTCAGTCAGTTATCGCACACTAGCATACAAATGATTGTAAAACCTTGCAGCAGTGCTACAGTGGCAGATTATTATAAGCTTATTGATTATGATTATTGTAAGCTCTTGTTGCCATGTCAGGTGATCAGAAAGATGGGCCAGTACCTGAAGATGAACCTAGTCGTCCCTGAAGAGTACATCGAAGGATTCATCAGAGCCACAAACACCTTCCTCTACCAGCTGGTGTTTGATCCTGTCAGGAGGAAGGTTGTTCCTCTCAACCCGTACCCAGAGCACATCGACCCGGCCACCCTCAGCTACGCTGGAGTGTATCCCACCTGACCAAGAGACACCTTTGTAAATAACGAAAATGATTTTGTGTCAGCCTTGGTTATATTTGATGTGTTCTATCCTTGATGATGTTGAATCCAGTAATCTAGGAGATGACAAAGGCTTGCAGATGGCCTTGGGAAACCTTGACATCAACACCATGGAGAGGATAGACGACTTCAGCCCAGACAAACCTATTCCACGGGTATCACATCACATCACACTTACACACTTCATATACTTTATGGATGTGTACTTACTTATTGATGTGGACTTATTGATTGTTAAATTACCATGCTCTTACTTATTTTTATTCTATTTATATCCCTATCTATCTTTTATTCTACCTCTTATCTGCGCTGTAACAATGTAAATTTCTCCACTGTGAGACTATTAAAGGATTTCTGATTCTGATTCTGATCACAATCAGTTAAATAGTTCTGATGATCAAAATCACAGAAATCAAAAGTGTCACATTTCATTTACCTCACTTTGCAAATGTCTTTTCAGTCTTCTAAACCCCGCAGTCACAGCTGGAGCGACTCACCAGCCCCCACTGGGCCCAGTATCTGGAGCAGAGTCTTCAAGCCAGCATCTGCTGCCCCGTCCCGGCCTGCTGCCTCCCCAGACAGGCCTCTCTCCACCAGGGGGAAGGAGAGAGTCATCAGCCTGGATGGTCTACGGCTGCCCTGCAGAGAGCTGCAGGTGAAGAGGCCACGAGAAGGTCAGCTGTTCAATTTCTGCACTGTTTGAATACAAATACAGCCATTTTACCCTCTCAGTAAACAGATCCACTACAGCACACAAATCTGGCAATTAGGCTGTGGAACAATTTACTGACAAGGTCTTCAACTGTCCATTGATGTAGAGATTTCCGTGTGTTTTAGAGTTTTTGTTTAGGATATGAATGGTTTTCTGGAGTCTTGATCATTTTGATTCCAGCGTAAAAAAAGAGGTATTTTTTTAACTAAAGTGAAGTGCAGTTCATTTGTGGTATTTCTTGCCAATAACTGAATAAAATCATTCAATCATTTATTGTTTTTATTTTATAGAACATGTACACATAGAAATTCTACTTACAATAGTTATAGTTATTGGAACATTGAAAACACGTTTTTGTAACTTTTTTCATACTTATTTATTAATGTTTATTTAGTTTGACTCCATAGGAGATTGCAAAAATAAACATTCAAATGTTGTTTGCAGGGATAAAACAAAAACAAGCAAACAAAAAAGCAGAGCAAATGGAAACGTTCAAAAGAAATTAATAAAATGAAATGGAAAAATACTAAGAGGCATGGATTCCCTCTTTTGTAGATGAAATAAAATGATCTGCAGGTACTGTAATTGGCCCTTTAAGAAAACTGAATCACTGTGAGCAAAATACTAGGACAGATAGAAAAAAATAAAAGCAGCAGTGTATAGCCCCATTATGATATGTGGACTGTACTTGTCTTTTTCCTCCCATAGACTCTAGTATATCAGACCAGGATGTGCTGCAGCAATACTCGCCCTCCAGTCAGAAGCGATCCAGGTCAGACCAGCAGCCAGACAAGCCAACATTAAGCAGTCAGCGCCGGCCACGCAACTGCTTTGCCACCCTGCTGCAGAGGAGGAACCAGGAAGCTGAGGAGGACGGCCAGGCCACATGCAGCAGGTCACACCACATCACCATATCTAGAGATCATCCTCTCATTATTGACTAATCAAGAGACATATTTTTACCATAGAGTACTTAGTAAAGCAAGCACCACAAGCAAGCATACAGTTTACACATACGATATATAAAGAACGCAGAAGTATGTCGTCTATGAAGTTCATTATTTAAATGAACTCAATATAAAACACGTGATTTAAATTGAAGGAATTAGTCAGGTGGAGACAAAGTGGTAAATAATGCATCACAGTGAACTTTAGACAGAGCCAGGCTAGCTGTTCCCCCCCCTGCTTTCAGTCTTTATGCTAAACTAATCACACCCAGACTCCAGCTCCTTACTTAACACACAGACATGAGATTGATATCCATCTTTTCGTTTCAAACAAAGCAAATAAGCATATTTCCCAAAATGTTTAACTATTCCTTTAAACCAAGGGCTATAAGCATTAGCCTTAGCATGCAGTAAGGTGAACACTGCACTGTATATTTTCCTGATGAGGCTGTTTTTGTTCGCACATGTAGATTCTTCAGCAGTTCCAGTTCAGCAGCCAGTCTGAGCACTAAGGAGTCCGCTCAGGAGGCGCCCAGAGCTGTGAGTCACACCCAGGACAACGCTCCCAGCACCCAGACCAATGACAGTGATGGTCCCGACTTTCCATCGGTGGACACCCCCAGCCCACCTCCATCACCGAGCACCACGTCTCCCAGTTCAGCCAGTCAGGGCCTCAGGCTGTTTCACTGGTCAGGCAACTCTACCTCGACTGAACCATCGAGCACGCCTAATTCCACTTCAGGCCTGGCTGCCCTGCAGCAGTTTCAGTACAAGAAGGAGAGATTTTCACAACAGTCCTCTGCTGATGGAAACCCAGATGACAAGGACGACCTCCCAGACTCCCCTCCGTCCCAGGACAGCGCCTACTTCTCCCAGTCCCAGCCTTACCTCACTTCCTGCCACAAAGAGGAAATCCCCACCTACAGCTTTCCCTCCTCCTACCAGGAGGATGCTGCATCTGTAGGTTCATACAAATCTCCACTGTCTTTATAAATGTCTGTACATCCCTTGTGGTTTGGTCAGCCTTCACAGGTACATCATCATCAGAGTTTCATGGCACAAGTGGGCGTGCAGAATGCTATTTTGGTATCATGGCTTTGTGTTCTTACGTGTGAATTTAATCTACTTCCTCAGGAAATACATTCAAGCAAAGATTCGAAGCCAGAGCAGAGTCCCACACACTCAACAGAAGCAGATAAGAAGCCTGGTATGCTGAGATCAAGGGTGGGTTTGTGCCTGAGTTACATCATACAGAATTGTGGTTAAATCTTAGTTTTAAGTCTTCTTTTAAAGGCACAAAGTATTCCCAAAGTTTCTGAACCAGTAGACAGTGGAGGAGGTTGCATCAGCCTATTTTGACTAGTTTTGTACAGAATTATGTGTGTTGGAATTTATTTTGCGAAGATTTTAGATATAAAATGATTACACGTTAAATTATAGTTTTATAATTTATTGTTAATAATAGATTTATGGTTGATAGAAACTTACGCTTTCGCTCTGGTTCGCCGCCATTTTGCCGTTGTGTCACTGACTATGTCATGAGGTTGGTTAGTTGGAAAGTTGGCCCAGGAAGACAGCAGTCGCTGCATAAAAGTTCTCGAGAGTGTTGCTTCAAACAAAATATGACGAAGCCAAAATGTATCTTGAGGAGATTCCCAGAAACCCAGTGGCTTACGCATTCGAGCCAGTGGGGAGAAGAGAACGAGTACAAACTCAGGTTTGTCCTGAGGAGCAGCCATCGGTTCTCCGAGGTGTGGAGAGGGTGGGCAACACCACCTGGTGCATGTTTGGTCACTGCATTGAAATGCAGACCGCAAGCGAATCGATCTGCTGTCAGGAGGCCAATATGGATCACTTGCTGCAAACCCCTAACGAATGCATGGTATGATTGTTACGGCTGGCTCAAACACTGAACACAACAATGGACACAATACCAGGAGAGAAGTTTACTGCATATTAGTTTATTGGCATAAATGAATGAATAACTGAAGAACCACATACCAAGCACCACCAAGATGCTCCTGCAGCAGGATGAAGAGAGAGAGATGAACAAAAGGGCCTGCCTATATAGCTCACAGGTGCCTGCCAATCAGATGATCAGGATCAACAGGAATCACCAAAATAAAACAGGATGTAACATTGTACATATAAATAAAATACAAGGTGGTAATCAGTGAGCTTTAGAGGTGTTGATAGATGTATTTTTGAACTTTGGACAGTGCCGGGCTAGCTGTTCCCCCCTGCTTCCAGTCTTTATGTTAAGCTAGGCTAACCTAGTCCTGACTCCAGCTCTGTACTTAATACACAGACATGAGGTTGGTATTTTCTCATCTCATTCTTGGATTTTTTTTTATTCAATTCGCGGTTTAGAAAGAATGAAGTTCAACACATTTTTCACAGCAGTAAAACATTGAGTGCATTTCCCTCTGTTTTAATCTCGTCTCCTGCACATGGTCCTTTCTCCAGGTTTCAGGTCTGTTGATGCCGAAGTCCAGCAGCCAGGGTCAAGCAGCAAAGGTGCGAACGCTGGGCCCAGCCAGGGCCAGCGGACTGAGGAAAAAGTCTGTGGGTTCTGGGAAGAAAACCTCCCCCGCCAATAACGAGAACAACCCTGGTGTCCAGGCCACCATCAGCAGCCTCTGGAAGAACTTCAGCTTCAAAACGTAGAAGAGAAATACTCAAGTTATATAATAATAATCACATCTGGCTGTAAAGGAAAATTGCCTAGTAAACATCGTGGAACATTATGGAAGTGAAAATTTCTACCTACCATACATGTATTAATCAATGAATGAGGAATCCAAACATGCTGGATGCCTCATCCTACATCCACATTAATACCTTTCCTTTTCTGGCCGACTGCCTGCACACAAGAATGATCTGAAAATAATGTATTGATAAGACCAGTCTTGGTGGCTTTTATACTGTATATGTAGAAGACTGGTCATCAAGACATTACTGGATTTTTACTAACAACACTAGTTACTACATTAGTGAATAACAGCTTTTGTTTGTTTTTAAGCTGCAACCAAGTTATACTCCCTGACCTTTTCTTAAACATTTTTTTAAGTCTGATCCACACAACTGTTTAACCTGAGTACATCCTTTTCTGTTAACATATCTAAATGGTGACTAGAACAGCTGATTTCAAGTACTTCCCCCTATTAATAAGAACACATTCTGGGTTGCCAGGTTGTGAAAATATTCCCCTGGCAGCATGACACGCTCCAATGGACTGTTTGACCTCTGACCTTCTGGAAAAGCTGCAGAGCATCTGGACCAAAATCCATTTATTACAAACGTATTAACATCTAGAATTAAAGATGACTTCCTGACTTTTGCTGTTGACTCATTAGAAAGAAACCTGTGTGTGTGATCAATGACTTATTAATGTTTGTGGCTGCAGACACTATGGCTTATTAAAAGGTGAGACCCTTTATTAATGACTTTGTTAATAACTTGACCCAGCCCTCTTGTGTTTTCCAGAGATACCCACAAGATGACTCCCTGTAAGAAAGGAGAGCCTATGTCTCCAGTCTGAGATAACCTGCCGGCCAGCTCGCCTCAGACGAACATTCACTTAATCACCTGCCTCTGATGGATGCTTTGAATGTTTCATACAGTGCCAAGTGCTCTGTGTGGGAGTGAAGCTTTTAAACATACCATGTATGTTAATGATTTCTCACCAACCTGTATTTCTTAATGTATCATTTTAAATAAAAGCAACCGTCTTCTGATCCAAGTGTATACTGTGTGTGTTGTTGAGTTTCCTAACTATATACAAGTTGTATGAAGTGAGGTTGCATCACATCGTCTTGCTATTGTCTGTATCTTCAACACAGCAGTCAAAGAATGTGTCACCTGGTAAGGTGACTGTAAAAATGCACAATGCATACTTGAGTGCTGAAAATGCCCTACCTGCATGCAAGCTGAGGAATGTGGCGTTAAGACTGATGGGTCTCTACGTCTTCAGAACAGTGTTGGCCTGAGCACAAGCTTTTCAGTGTGTTTGTGTGTAGAATGTTTTGACAGGGGTAGTGTTGTCTCAAATTGAACACGGCCACTGCACTTACCGGAAATGACAATCGCAATATTTGACCGTTTGTGGCTTGCCAAGATATTTGCCGGCTTGTTTACTTACTTGACTTCAATTCAATTTTATGAAAAATGAATAAAAACGAACATGCTTTTTCTTTTAGTGCGGTGTTCACCATAGCAATTGCAACCGCTGCCTCCATTTTCATTGGTTGGTGGTCCCTCCCCTTACGCTACGCAGCCGAGATGGTGACCATTGAAGGTGAGAAGTGTCCAGCATTCCACACACTTCCTGACTGTTATGAGTACATCTTGTGGGTACTCATAGTTCACTACATTTTGCCATAATTGAGTGAACGCACTTACACACTTAACATAGCAAGTGTAAGTGAAAAAACGCCAATTGAGACACACCTATAGTATATCTTAGTGTCATTTTGACAGAAGAAAATCTCAGGTCTGTTTTTGTAGTCCTGCTTGCAGTGTGGATTTATGTCAACCACCTACTTCTGAGTAGTATATTGTAGCAGTATAGGGTTACATAACATTACAGATCAAACAGTTTACTCTAAGGATTAGCAGACCCCCTAAATAAAGCCGTGCATACTTCTACCTCTACACATTCCAAAGGTCAGTGACTTGTGAACAGTTCCACCAAGGAGTCATTTACCCTTTTCAGATTGTTTCATTTGAATCATTTTTGTAGGCCAGAAGAGGTGAAACCGCAGTTTTTCACAAATAAAAACCAAAGATTACATAAAAGTAAAATAATATATTATGACTTTGTGTAATAGAGTTAAGGTATGTGTAGTCTTCTTTCTAATCCTGTAAATCAGCTCCCTACCTTTTGGGTTTGTCTGGTGACCCCTTGCAAAGCAGGGCCGTGGCCAGTATTTTAGAAACTGGAGAATTACTTGGATGTTTCATGTTTTATTTATCCAGTTAACTGTTTAATTATACATTTTGTAAGTTTCCTTTTCCAACATGGAGGTCTAAATGTTGGTTCAAAGCCTTCAGCACACTGCCAGGAATACAAGTCTGGGGGAGGAGTGTTGCAGCCTTTATTCATTTATTGTATTGGCCTAAAAATTAGCTAATTTAAACATACTGTGTCTAAAAATTCCAAAATCAGCTTATGAAACACCCACCATGTATATATTCTTTAATTGTTGGGTGGGTTTTGTCCCCCCAGGTTGACAAAACACACAAATGTACCCCCAGAAATGGTACCCTTGATCCTGCTTGGAGGTATCCCGACTCCAAAGTGATGTACTGCTAAATGTAAATGTATACTGCTAATTGAAGAAGTACAATTTATATGTATTTTATTTTATAATTTCTAAAAACTGTTTGCCCTTAATTCACTCCTAATTGTATAAGTATAATTTATAAGACATGCTACAATAACCAGTTGAAACATTCAGATGTTTTAGTTACTCAAATGTCCTCCCTATCCACTGTTCATTTTAAAATCAAAACTATAATAACTTTCTGTATATCAAGAGTGAACTGGGACTAAGTTTGAGGAACTGGGGCCGCTAACACAATCAGGGAAAGTACCTTTAATTCCTTTCTGGCACCAGTGGAGGAGTAGGACGTTTAGGTGACTTAAAGCAAGACCATATAACTTTTGAAAGAAAAAATAGCACGTTTTTCCTTTTACAAATAAAAAGTTAAACTCACAAGCAATAAGCTGCAGCCTTTCTTAGCTTGATACACTCAGGCACTCAGGGGTTTTGCTGCTACAGCCTTATTTGGTCTGGTATGACCAATAGCTTATGGTGGCTAAGCAAACTTTAGCTAGATATTGCTGTGTAATATTATGACTCTTCTTTACTTGTGCTACTTGTATTATGTTTTAGCATTTACTATCATCCCATAATGGGGCCACAGTGTCTGCTGTTGACTAGAAGTTACAAAGGCTCTCTTTAAATCAGTAACTATACTAAAGAAAGCAGACTGAACACAAGAAGAGGAGCGACAGCTGAGTAGTACAGTAGGTCGACCTTCCTCTCTATATGAGCTTTATCTTTAGTGTCAGTAATGATTGCTGTAGTGTAGAAGTGTTGTCAAAGGAGATGAACGTGTACAAAGTGAATTTTATTAGGCGTTCCACTGTGTGGCTGTGTGGCAAAATACCTGAGCTAATTCAGATACCATGCATGCTTCAGTTGCTTTTCAACCAGCTTGACTTATTGCACAAGGGCCAGAGGCCTCACTGACTGCTTTAACCTTGACTAATGTGTTTCCTATAGGACACAATCTACAACATAATACTTTTTAAGGACAGGAGAAGAGACAATGGCAGCATATTTGAGGTGGTTTTGTCTGTAATCCCAGTTTTCTGCTTTGCCATTTTCTTTCAGGTACGATTTTCTTTGTCGTCATGCTGCCTGAGCACATACTCCTTGTTTATGGGTGTAATTAATGTGACCTCAGCAATGTCATCTTGTGAAAAACATTTATATAACAATACAGGATGCCACAAGTATGAAAAATGAAGACTGAGTTAAACAACTCATAGTTCCTGGAAAAGTTGAAGTACTGAAATTGAATACTTAAGTACTAAGATACAAGTGTTCAGTTAATTTGGCAGGATACTACTTGCTGAGCTCCACCTAGAATTGTTTGGCTGCAATTAAAAGAGGAGTGCAAATTGTTGCTCAATATGAGACTGAGAAGTTATTAGGCCACAGGTTGACTGCAGATGTAAAATTCAAATGAGAACATCCGATATTTAGGTCTCATGTATTCCAATCAGAAATCTGTAATTACGTTTTACAGTTAGAAAAAGATATTAATACACAGGATCTTCTATATGCAGTGTAAAAGAGACAAAAATTTAGCATGTAGATTGATTACGTTCCTAGTCATTATTTCATGTTCCAGCGTTACTGCACTCAACTTTTCCTGCTTTAAGGGTAACTGGTATTTTTAAGCCTGGGTCCTAATTTTTACAAATTTTGGGGTCTTGATGACTAATAGTTACCAAAAGTTTTGGAATTGTTCCAGTAGATCGACTCAGTCGGCATCCCCTGCGGCCTCCGCTGCCGCAGCCTGAACACAGTACCAAATGGATGGGAAAATCTGTGTTTTTGCCGCAGCGCCTGATTCTGTCTGAATGTAGCCTTACTCTTCGAGTGACCAAATGTTACATATTAAATACAACTGAAGGCCCCATGTTTATTCTTTTGAATTATTATTTGAATTTTGTGTAAAACTTTTATGTAAAAAAAATAGGGCCCACATTTAAAAATACCAGAGTTAACCTTTAATGCTTGTGCTGATGTGATGAAGAGAGATTTGTGTTTATCCAGCTTCTTATGGAAGTAAAACCCTCTGCTGTGTAACAGATGCAGAATGTTTGGAATTGTACTGAATTACATTGAGCGGAGTAGATATAACTGGTTAATTCATCACATAAAACGATACACTGTACTGTGGAGATTATGTGTATCCAACAGTATTGAGAGTTTAGACAGTAAGTCTCTGCTCTGCATAACAGTGTGGTAAGAAAGAATGCAGTTCCACAGCATTCCCTTTTGAGCACATTACAGAGACAGTATCAAGAAGACTCGTCTTTCTCATTGTCACCTTGTTACAACAATACCTAAGTCAAATGATCCAAAATCAATCACACACCAATAAGTGCATCACTATATAACATTTACTGGCTAAACTACACAACAGGCTGTACATACATTAGAATTTTTAAATAATTTGATCAATGTAAAGTTTGAAGTGTTTGGTGAAAACTGACATGACTCAGTTCAGGAAGCACAGCACAATTGGAATCTGAGCAGTTTATTTCCGGCTGCTTGTAACCTTAGAACTGGTTCTCTGAAAGAGTTAAAATCAAACACACAAGAAGATCTCTAAAATGTCTGGACTGAGTTAGAAAAGAGAGTATAACATTCAAAATGAGTGGATAAGTAAATCTAACTTTTTGGTGGTGTTCAGGTAATCTAACAGATTCTTCAAAACTAATAATTAACATTCATCACATATATTGTCAGTATCATTACTATATCAAGGACTGACATTATGTAATACCATGTCAAGTTCATGGAACCTTTTACCCATGCTGCTCTTCACACCTACAGTCTGATCACTATCATGCAAATCTATAAAGCCCACAGGTTGGTGATGCCAGACTGCTAAGAATACAGGCCTGTCTAAACCAAACTTTACAAACTGCACTCAGTCACTCTATTATTTATTTCTGTCTATACTGTGTATAGGACTATTTTTCTATTTATTTTTATTGTATTTCTATATATGACACTTTTGCTGGCTGCTGCAACGCTAAAATTTCCCCGCTGTGGGACAATAAAGGCTTATCTTATCTTATCTTATCTTATCTTATCTTAATTCTCTCACAAACTCTTCCTTTCACGTGATCAAATTTTGTAATCTATATGCTAAATGTGCTGAAATAACCAGGTTTATTGGTGCTACTCACATAAACAGCTTTACTAAATATTCAAATGCATCCAGCTTGTATTATAAAGGCCTCTGCATGTGGTAAACAAACACCTAGCATATTTGTGTTGAGCAAAGTCTCATACCGGAGCCTTAGCAATGATAACAATGATTTTATCAGTTTCACAGGTAGAGTTAGTTGTATTGCCATTGCTCCAACTGGCCATGGGCAATTATTCAAAAAAATGTTTAGGAATGAATTGCATGTAGTAAACCAATGTAACATTCTTTCCATCTTGTAATGACACTTTGTTTGGAAGGAAGTTTTCTTACCACCTATTTACCACATCCTCACAGTCAGAGAGGGGGAAGGGGAGGCACAAACGTGTCATTGTAAATTTACTCAGAGTTATATTTTGGTGGGGTGTAGGCTATGCACTGTGACACAGCCATCCCACCATCTTGGAGGCTGTTCTGGCTAACCTCAGCAGGCAATTGGCTGACATGGGAGGGTCGTCAATAGATTAAGCTCACCTGGGCCCTTAGGCTATAAATGCTGGCCCATGTGTTCACTCTTGTATCTCCTTTACTACAGCTTTGCATCACCTTTTTTTTTTGCTTTTGCACTGTAACACCGCTGCAGCACACAGGCCACACATCCATGCATTGCTTGCATTCTTGATGTTGCTGATTTCCACAGCCCATTATTCATTTAGTTTTAATAAATTATACTTTAGTAAATCTCTTGCGTGGACTCCTTGTCACATTCCCTGTCACAGTCCAGTTTGTGACAAATGGGGGCTCGTCCGGGATGACCTTAAGCCGCTTTCATACAGAATCAGGCACTGCGGCGATTCAACGCAGGGTTGTGTGGCGGTGTGGGAGTATCACATACTAACCAGCAATCTCAGCTTGAAGACCGATACAAACCAAGAGACTACACAGTGATTAATGACTTCGTACTCCCTTGTGGCAGAGTTGAACAGCTGATGTACAGTCATCATGGCAGTGATCTTCACAGTTGCTCGGTAAACAGTGGAATGCTACAATGCTACAGGTAAACAAAGTTCTTCTTCACCTGGGCGTCTGCCGGTCTGATCGTCGGCGTGATTGGCTGCCGCAGTGTGACGTCGGGTTGCGTTTCTCCAAAAGTTGATTCTGTTTAAAAAATTTTCCGCAGGCCGCTGCGGTCTTTTTCGGCACCCCCTGCGGACCCCGCTGCCGCAGCCTGAACACAGTACCAAATGGATGGGAAAATCTGTGTTTTTGCCGCAGCGCCTGATTCTGTCTGAATGTAGCCTTACTCTTCGAGTGACCAAATGTTACATATTAAATACAACTGAAGGCCCCATGTTTAACAGTTAACAGTCCCTCTTTGGGACCTGAGGGTCCTTGGAGCACTGATGTACTTGGTTTGAACTACATGTTTGCATGTGCATGATGTCTACCCGTTTGAGAAAGGGCTTCATTGATGAAGACTAAGTGGTTGGTTAAGCAAATATATGTCACCTTATAACATCTTACAATATAGCTGTGAAGTGATGTACTTGTGACCACTCTACACATTGCACGTGTCAGTGAGTTGTGAGTTCTGTCACCAAGGAGTCATTTCCCCTTCTCAGACTGTTTTATTTGAATGGTTTTTCAGAGGCCTTAAGAGATAAAACTGTGTTGTTTTTACACAATAAAAAAGTTAAGATAGGATATAAGTACAAAAAAGTGGTTTGTGTAGCAGAACTATGTTTTATCTTTTTTTGACTTTCCTATGTTGTAAATAATTTTGCAACCCTTCAGGTTTATCTGGTAACCCCTCTGAGGCAGGGCAAATACTGAGGTCATGAGGCCCCCCAAAACACCCCTCACCACTCTCCGAAACATTTGACCAGAAATTAAACAATATGTCTCTAAATAGTTTAATTACTTGAATTTTTCCATTTTTATTCATCATAGTCATTTTAGTCATACTTTCTGTAAATTTTATTTCCTAACATGAAGGTCTAAATGTTGTTTCAAAGCCTTCTCCACACTGCCAAGAATACAATTGTGAGAGAAATGCTCAAACCTTCATTATTTATCATTTTGTAGGTCACACATTAAATCTAAATATACAGTTTTCAGCCTATAAATTACCCACAATCTAGGTTTGTAATTGTTGAATGTTAACTCCTCCCAGGTGGATAAAACTAACACCTTTACCCCCCAAAGGACCTGCTTGCAAAGGAAACTGGTTCTCTGAAGGGCCTAAACTGAAACACACAAGAAGTGAAACACAACTAGAATGAGTTGATAAGTAAATCTATTGTTCTGGTGATGTTTGGGTAATCTAACAGCTTCTTTAATAAGTAATAATTAACAATTGTTACATTTTGTCAGTTAAGTTACTATATCGAGGAATCATGCTCTGACAACCGTCTATACCACATACCTTGGCAATGGCTGGTAGCTGCTGAGGTATGTTGCTCTGCACTAAACTGTTGGACGGCATCAGCATCCTAAGCCGCGCAGCAAGACTGGTCAAGCTTTGTACCAGCTGTTTAAAACTGATAGCTTAAGTTAAACAGAACTTTTCTGTTATAGAGAACTGAAGACATCACATCACCTCCTGCATAGCTGCTGGTCCATTATTTTGGGTAACTAAATGCAGTCTCTCGTAGAGGGTTCCCATGTGCAATCATTTGTTGGCGGACGGGTCTAAATACTACAATACCCATGTGTCTTGGCTGCCATTGGCATTGAAACAGAAACAGAGTGGTAGTGAGTGCGGGACTTTTACATATAAATGAACGTCCGTTACATTCAAGCCGTTGCCAGACGATTTCACACAATGCTGATTAAGCCTATCATCATCAGGTAAATCTCTCTGTATTTCACAGTATACCAGAGTTTTTAAATCTTTTTCTGTGGTGACATTCCTGCACTGGCGCACCGGTAGTGACATCAACCAGCATTAGTCACATGATTCACGCAGACTTCAGATAGTTCTCTCTTCACAGCTCTGGTTTGCCAGAGCTGAGGGGAGCAACTGTAGAGACGGAGTAGCTACAGCAACTAGAGTAAGGAGGAAAAACCTAAGAAGCGTCCAAGAAAAGTTTCTGATGCTCCAGATAAAAAAGAAACTCAGAGGAACGATTACAGTCAAAAAAAGAAAGCGATTGACGGCGAGGACAAACATGGATAACGTGACTGTGTAATTACTCTCACTGCCAGAAGGAGGAGGCAAAAGTTCCGAACTCCAGCTTTAAGCTGCAGATTGTGTTTCCAGTTTTCTCAACACCATCATCTTTAGCTTCCACCCACCATTAGCGGTGCATGTCACAGAATTTTAAGCACAGTGATGTTTCTATGTTTCTAGTGTTTATGCACACAAGCTTTTACCTTCAAATTTTATCAAAGAACCAGATATGTTCTAACGTAGTTCTTAATCTTTTGTGCTTTTGATGGGAGTTTCATGCCGATCCAAGACGTAGAACTGCTCCAACTGTGAGTCACGTAACATTGTCTGTGGGAAAAATCAATGGGACTTTTACTTCCAGAACCAGGGGCACCCGAAATAACTCCTCCCACTTTGCAACTCTATTACTTTATAGTTAAGTTGACACACTGAACAGTCTCCCAGATGTTCTCTGTGTATGACAGGACAGTTTATGGAGATGATGGATGCGGTGACTCTTTCTGCTCACTTGTTTCAGAATTAACTGCTAATGAACCAAACACGAGGTATGTAACCCTTGGCACATTTCAGGGCTTGAATGAATGAGCTTGTGTCTGTGTTAGTTTCAGTGCTAGCTTGGAGCCACACATAGCGCTGTAGAAAGCTCGCTTTCCTCCACATGCTCCACATGCCTTTCCTCACCATGGGTACCACTTAGCAGATAACACTGCTACGCAATAACCGGAATGACAATGTCTAAACACTCACCTATCAACAGTGACATGCACCCCTCTTGCAAGCTGCAGCTAAGAAGAGGCTGCAGCTCAGTACTGATAAATGAAAAGATAAATAAAAGAATTTTGCTTTGAACTGAGAAGAAGGCCAGCTATGAGGGGAATGCTGTTCACTGGCTGGACAACAGAATCCTCTGCTGCAAAGCCTACAACATACTAGTTAAGCCGACTGATACAAACATAACATTTGTGCTGTTGTAACACTAGAGGATGTGTGTGTGTTTATGTGTGCATCTTTGTTTTACAGACCCCAGCCTGCTCGACACTGTTACACAGGTATTCATTAAAAGGCACAAGTTTAGACCTGAAGTGGAGGCAGTGAATGAAACATGAATCGAGGAGCCATGTTTTTTTACTCTCTCTCTGATTCTAGAAAAAGCAGCCCTCGGCTAACAGACGTGTACGGACAAAATCACCATCAACCCCTCACTCACAAAGTTCTGTAACTAAAATCCAAGGGTCATGCTGACAGTCTGGAGTTTTAGAAACCATTCTTATGTCTCATTTGATGCTAGAAAGATTATTTTCAGATTAGATGTGTTTTATATGAGAAACTTTGCCAGGCATCTTTAACAATGTAAAGGCAGATTCATAGCCACTGCTACTTCAGCAGCTTCCATCATACCTTTCTCTATATTTACACGTCACACATGTCAAATTACAAGCTGTGCTGTCAGTGTCTGTACCTGGCTTCATACAGAGCTTAGTAAAACAGTATTCATGTGGGCAGGATGGTGCTGGGGACAGCTGCCGTGCGCCGCCCATGTGAACCCTATCATACAATATGATAGGGAACAATTCTTGCACATCAGATCGTTGATCGTCGATCAACACTTTTTCACCACAATCAAAGAATAACAAGGAACATCCATGGCTTGGATTACCTGTTACCACACTTGTGAAACAGAGGTGACGGAGGGAGCGAGGGTTATGGGTCAGGGTCCTGGTCAGGCTGAGGAAATGTGCAAACCGGCCTCCACTACCGAGTATTCTTCTATCAAATATCCAGTTGGTGGATAATAAGTTGGACGAAGGAGCAGGATGGCTTTTCAATGTGACACTATGAACCTCACGGGTGGAGGCTGCTTTTATTGTGGCTGGGGATTTAAACAGTGCCAACCTGCAAAGATACAGTCCATTTTGGGCAGAAACATGAAAAAATGTGGTAAATTTTCTTTCATACATTTAATGAAGCTAAAAGTTCTCAAGTGGTGTCACTGGTCAAGAGACATTCATAGTGTTGCACTAAGTTGTGTACATGAAAAGTGACAGAAATAGTTGTGTCAAGAATGAAAAAAGAGAACTAGAGAGAAGTTCGATCACTGCATGAAGTGGGTGTAAATGTGCTGCAAGTTACAGAAATGGACACAACTGCCCCAGTTCTGAGGTGTAAAGGTGTAGGGGCAGGGAACTTCTGAAGCTGGCTGATCAACCAACGGGCATTTCTGTTGAAGCATACTGGCCCCTTAATAGTGGAGCTAACTACCCAGGGCCCCAACATGGGGAGGGTCTTCCAGAAGCCTGGAATAAACATTTATATCTGCACATAGTGAAGTTCAATACCCCAATAGTCAGACAAAAACACAGGGTCTCCACACAGGGTGATTGCGAAGATACATTAGTACAGTGTAGTAAGAAAAGAGGGTTGACATATTCTAAGATTTAATATGCAGATTCATTAATTAATACAATGTGAGAATGGATGTATTATGAGGGGGCCCACTGAGACTGAATAAACACAGGCCCCAGATGTTTGTGCTACACCCCAGGGTGTGGCTACAATTTTGTTCAAATTAGACAAAAACAGACATTTGTAGTAAAAATAGGTTAAAAAAATAGGTCCATCACATTGTATACTGTTTGATGTTAATGGCCAGAGTCCTGTACATCTGGAAGCTTCCCCAGAGTTTTTTTTAAATCTGGAGCAGGTATGTGTCACAGAGACACAGTTCCTGTAGACAATCAGCCCTGACAATCTGCATGCTGAGCAGCGATATAGTGATGGTACATTCCTCCCATCTGAACTAAGGTCATCTGCCTGGGGGACTGGGAGGACAGAAACTGAACCCACAAAGTGCTCAAAGTCATTTACCTATCAAAGGTCATCAAAGGCCCACCCACACACCCACACTGCTGCAACCTGGGGGGACAAGGATGAGGGTAACCTCTGTCCTAAAAAAGAATCTGCTTGTCTAATGTGTTCTAAATAACTTTACTGGATCATTGACTGTGTTCAGTGGGTGGACCCACTATCAGTTTCTCAGAATGCAAATTAGTTAACTAGTAAACTGAATGACAAAAAGAGAACTCTTGTCAAAATATATGGGCTTCCTCTTTGTTGTATTTCTATTAGAGGTAGATTCTGATGGGTTGAAACTGTGATGAAAAAAAAAAAAACCAGTCTCAACCATGAATCCCATTCATTTGTTTAATAGAGGGTAATGTAAAATGGCTACTTTGAAGATGGAAATCCAACCAGGCTAACTAGCTAACCAAGGTAATTTAGAACAAAGGTTTAATGGGATGGACTTATTACATAGAATATTATTAGACAGGTTCAGCCAACACCTGGGGGCGTGTACTGTTCTATCAGGAGGCACCAGGCTGAGGATCTGAAAATAAAATAACTAACTCTCATGAAGAAGGAGAAGGTGATAAAAAGATATCCACTGTCGCAAACATCACTGAGAAATGGAAGTTTAGTTTAGTAAACCAGTACAATCTGCACAGAGTCATCAGACAAAAACCTGACCTGTGACAGAAGACGGCGATCATTTCAATTCAGGTCAAGCCAAGTTTATTTATACAGCTCAGTATCACACAGTGCCTCACGGCATCTGTCTCAAAGACAATATTCCTACTAAGCTGTTTACATGGCTAATGAAAATCTAGTAAATCAAGTCTTTGGTAATGTTTAAAAGCAGGTGTGCTTCTCCTTCCCACCAGAAATGTGAGCTTTTCTTTTGTGCATGCATCGCTACCCCAGCCTCACAAACTGTTGGCTGTTGACCGTAAACAGGCAAGAGGCCGTGTGTCGCCAACTGCGGTAAAACCTCCAGCTGAGACGCATATTCTGAATGCGCTGTATACATGTCCAACGAATGCTCCTAAAACCCGAATAACATCGGCATATCCCACGTCTTAATCGGAAAATGGTACATTCATAATAATGAACAATTCGGAATATCCAAACGGAATATACTGTTTACATGACCCGTATCAAATTTGGAATATTGTCATATTCGGAATAATAGTAGAAAATTAGTCTGCATGTAAACGTAGTAATTTTACACATAAAGGCTAGTTTACTCATCAGGCGTCCTACTCAGCCTGTGAAAACAGTATGTCTTATGTGGAACTGGAGGAGCTTTGTCAAGTGCAATACTAAATAACCGGAGTGACGCTTTAATCTTTTTTGTTGTTTTGTTTTCTGAGGTACCTGCAGTTTGGCCCAAATCTCTATGGAGCTCTGTTGGTTATCTCAAGCTGAAAACTCACATATCAAAATGCTGACGAGAAACCTTGAGCAGGACTCTCACATGCTAATACATTCCTCAACTCTTCTTTAGTCTGGTTTCTATTGCTCATCGTTTAGCTATTGTCTTACACTGGCAACACCCTTCTCAATCTCTCCTGCGCACAGTCATCACATTGTATTAATTGATTGAATGGGCTGGGTAGTGACTCATGCTGCATAGCTTGGTGTGCATCTTAGTAAGGAGAATGTTGAAGCAATATTATCTTCAAAATATCTTAAATGCCTTAAAACAGAAAGTAAATCCAGTTCACCAACGCTATAAATTATGGTCAGAAATTTTACCACAGGGTTAAATCAACAAGTCTTTGACAGAGACAGTTCCTTTTAATTACACGAAACTGGAACACTGTTGAAACAAAGAGCAACCAAATTAGACCGAACACATCTAAATCAGTAAAAGTAACAATACCGCAACATAAAGATGCATTAGTTTCATGTAAAGTACATTATAATCAGCTAAGTCTGTTTAAAGTATCAACGTATTTATTCTGAAGAATGTAGAAAGTATCATTTCATGTTGTGGTTGGTGGAGGTGGAACTCTGTATAACAATGGGTTGTACCTTATATTGTCATTATGTTATTTAAATCTTAATCTGCAAAATAACTTGTCACTACAGCTGTCAGATAAATGCAGTTGTAAAAAGTACAATATCTCCCTCTGAAATGTAGTGAAGTATAAAGTAGCATATAATGAAAATACTCAAGTATCTCAAAATTATACTAAAGTACAATATTTGAATAAATGTACTTGGTTACTTTCCACCACTGCAGATGTAAAGATGACAATGCAGAGGACAACAGTGATAATGCATGATACATTACATTGGAGTAATAGGTGAGGTGGAGGTGAAGAACACCACAATGCAAAGCAGAGTCCGTTGCTGCCTGTATCAGCACACGTCAGCCTGCATTTTAGATCTTATACCATGGCTACTTACCAAATGAAAACAGAGCCTGTGTTTGAATCTATGTCAGTTTTTGAGGGTTGAGACTGAAAGTACATTCTTGACCTTGGAAACAGCAGTTGACAAAACTCACTCTCACCTCAAGGTCCAAGGTTTAGTTGCTGTTCTGGAGGTTTTGATGATATCACATGATCTTCAATACTAGATGGAGTTGCCCACTTGTCATGGAATTGTACACATTCAAATTTCTGTTTTTCTAAGCACTTGAAGGACTTCTCGTCCATGTTGAAAGCCCCAGATCAGCTACTATAAGGACTATGTGGTGAAATTGTTTTGTCTGCTAATTTTTTAGTGTGTTTATAGTCAGTTGTTTACTTTCTTGTTGAGAGTTAGATGAAAAGACTGATACCACACTCATGTCTGTGTGATAAATATGAATCTACAACCAGCGGTGGGTTAGCTTAGCTTAGCATAAAGACTGGAAACAGGGGGAAACAGCTAGCCTGGCTTTAAGCTGGCTGGAGGTTATTTATTGTAAAGACATGAGAGTGGTATCAGTCTTGTCCAGTAAAAGTAGTAATACCACATGATGAAAATACTCAATTACAAGTAAAAGTCCTCCATTCAAAATGTTGCTCAAGTAAAAGTATTAACAACAAAATATATACGTAAAGTATCAAAAGTAAAATAAATCATTGCGCAGAACGCACCCTGTTACTAGATCATTATTATTGATGTATTAATATGTAACCAGTACTTTACTGTTGTAGTTGGTTGAGGTGGAGCTAATTTTAACTACTCCATAAACTGTTGGGTAGTTTAATCCATAATAAAGTAGTTTAATCTGTATTTTATAAACAGAGCCTATATTTTGTACGTAAAATCTTAATCTGAAAAGTAACTAGTAACTACTGCTGAGAAATGAATATATTGGGGTAAAAAATACAATATCTTCCTCTGAAATGTAATGGAGTAGAATTATAAAGTACCATAAAATGGAAATACTCAAGTAAAGTAGTAGTACCACAAAACTGTACTTAAGTACAGTACTTGAGTAAATCTTCTTAGTTACTATCCACCACTGTTGATTTCACTGGTGAGTTAACTGATAGTGGGAAGCTTCAGTGTTGTTGCTGTTGGTACAATATATTGTTCTTAAGCACTCGTTTAGAATGTAGGTAAAACTATGATTTTAAGAGACCCACCAGCCAATCAGAAACTAGTATTTGTATTGGGCATGCCATAAAAGATGGAATGGTATATGCAGATTTGCTAGGAGGATATATGAACGTTCAATCCATAATTCAAGAACAATTCTTTTTTATTATTACTTTTTCTTTTTTTTTTTTTAGCATTTTGAATTTAAAATCACTGCTTTTCAAAGTGAGCTATAGTGTTTTGGATTTTGAAGGGGTTATTCCTGCCCTGCTGACAGCCATTGGGTACATTCATGTCACTATGGTATGAAAATCAGGGGGTAGTGATACGTGAAACATGATTATCATGTCTGCCTTTATTGTTAAACTTTTATGAGGTAATGAGTGTTGATTGATTTACAGAGTCTGCCCACACAACAGTAATGGGAGCAATAACAGCAGACATGAAGCTCTGCAACTTGATTTTCACAATGTGCTAAAATTAATAGAAACCAGTGTGGTCGTCCTTACATTCCTGTTCAGATTCCACAAAATGTGAGTGCCATGGCATGCTACATAAAAGCAAATGTGCCAAAGAGTGATTGTATAAAAACAATTGTTCTACATCAAAATGTCAGATGTCATAATGGAAGCGAAATGAAGTGTGTGAGCGAAGTGTTTGTTTGAGACAGTGTTGCTACGTGTTTGTTTCTTTGTAAACCTGGTTAGTCCTGTTAAGAAGGAGTGGTGTGTTTCTCTCTGCTATGTCTCTCTCTTGAGATTTCTAGTGAGGTTTCGGCTGCCAAAAGGCCTGCGAGTCGCTCTGTGACATAGTTTAAAGTCGAGGCATGTGTGTGTATGTGGGAGTGTGTGTGTGTGTGTGTGTGTTGTAAGGGGAAAAGGGGGGCACTATGAGAGGCGGTACTGATGTAGCCTAACCTGTTTTCCTGGTTGGCTTTAAGCTTATAGGCATTTAACTGGCAGATCCATCCCATCTTGCCTGACAGAGCAGCAGTGATACACTGAGGAGGAGACATCTCTCCCTTAGCTTTCCTTAGTTGGAGGCGTCTCTGGCAGCAGCATACGGTGAGTCCATCAAATAAGTTGTCTATGGCCTCCTTTTGGTTGAAATGAGACCCCATGATGAGATCAGTAGGTTGTTATTGACTTTAGAAAATATAACTTATTTACACAATGTTTGTTTGTTTGTGTATATATATTTCTTTATACATAAACAGGTGCTTTTTTTTTGCTCTTGTCTTGTCTTCAGATCAGTCATATAATGCTGATTTAGGAAGAAAACTGATAAATGTAGCTTAAAATAACTGTATGACTTGCAAATGAGGTTTGGTGCACACTGGGTTTAAAGGAATCTTAATGTTGTAAAAGTGTAAAGTTCTAGGTCCATATTCTTGACATATATTGGGATTATATTGTGTTAATATTTTTACAAATTTGTTCACGAGTCAAGGTTTTTTAAAATGTTGATATGTCATGGCCCTGTTGCGAAGACGAGATCTTTGGAAATGTGTTGCAGTTTCTGCCATTGACAACAAGGGAGGTTTCAAAATAAAATGATAAAACTGTAGATAGAAAATATATAGTATATCAAAAGTTATATTCAGTATTGCTAATAAGTACTGCTGTCAAGGTGACTTGCTGTTGTCCCAACTTGGACATACCAAACTCGGCTGTTATCTCACACCCTGCTGTTTTGCACTATTTGGTTGATATCAGTGTTGATGTTGCCACCCTTTTAGAGGATATACCTATTAACCACAGCGTTCTCATTATTTTTTTTAATCTCTCGTGACTTTACTGTCTTTCCTGTTTTCTTTGAATTGCTTCTAATTTCTGGTTTGGGGAAGTATGCATAGAGCCTGAAGCCACCATGCAGTTATGTCATTTGTCATTATTTCTACTTCATATTTCTTTGGAAATCAATGACGCCTGTGCATGAGCATCTGTGGTTCTGAAAAGTGGTGATATGATAACCATAGTTCTCTGATGTGTGGTTTGAGCTCACACTCTATATATCCTTAGAGAAAAAAAGCATTAAGCGTTGCTGTTGTAAACAGGTTACTTTACATGTGCCATCATTGCACACAGCAAAGTTGCTGAAGTTTCAGTCATAACTATTTGACAGTTATGACTCCTCTTGAAGACCTAATTAGCTTTCAGAGGAGTGTCTGTTTATGACTGTTGCATTAACACTGATGGGTGTTGACTGATGAACATCACATGTTTTTCAATTCAATTCAGTTTTATTTATATAGCGCCATATCATAACAAAGTTATCTCAGGGCACTTTTTCCGAATAGAGCAGGTCTAGACCGACTCTTTATATTTACAGAGACCCAACAGTTCCCACCATGAGCAGCACTATGCGACAGTGGCAAGGAAAAACTCCCTTTTAACAGGTAGAAACCTTGAGCAGAACCAGGCTCAAGGTGGGCGGTCATCTGCCTCGACCGGTTGGGTTGAAGGGGGAGGGGGGAGCGGGAGAGAGAGAGCATGAGGAAAGAGAACATACAGCAGCACAATACAGTTCCACATAGGGATGTAAGGCAATAGATATGGTAATGGCATTGATGTTAACACCAACAGAAACAACACTAAGAGCAACATTATAATAGCAATACTAATAATAAGAGCAACAACAGTAACAGCAGCAGCGGGTGCAGAGCAGGAGCACGGGGGCAGCAGGCGGCAGCAACCACAGACCCAGACTCTACAGCTCTGGAGGCAGAAATACCTGCAGAAAGCAACAGAAGGGGAGAGAGAGAGAGAGGAGAGAAAGCACACAACTATGGGAAGAAGTTGAATTAATAACAAGTTTTTGTAGCATTGGTGGACAGTTTGGATCTTAGTAGAAGAAAACATCCTTGATTCCCTTTTCTTTAGGACTTGTTTCACACCCAGCATTGCTAAACTTAAAGCCAGCTCTGTCTTAATGTATGGGACTTTGCTGCAAGTTAATCACATTAGCATTTGCTTGTAAAGATGTTGGGGTGTGGTTGAAGGGAGTGCTGTGTGTGTGTGTGTGTGTGTGTGTGTGTGTGTGTGTGTGTGTGTGTGTGTGTGTGTGTGTGTGTGCGTGTGCTGAGAGGTGTGACATGTCAGCCAGAATGCATCCAAACTGGTTTGGATGCATACATTCCCCTGAACAAACCTGGCAGAGGCTTTGGATTCCTGAAGCATGAGGTTATACGGTGTGTGGGCGTCACTGTTTCTCTGTCAGTCAAGGTCAGAAAATTAAAGAGCTGCTTAAGGCAGGTGAGGAACTCTGAGCACAGGCAAGGATGTGTGGGTAGAGGGATAAACTGACCCCCAGTGAGAGCTACAGACAACTGTTGGAAATCTAGAATTTCTTTTTATTAATTACATACCAAAATCCTAAATTGGTGCTTTATTAATAGCATGAAAACTATGTTTTTGGCCGTATTATTGGCAAGGACTTAGTCATGTAAATGTCAATATCAAAGTCAATATGTAGAGATTTCACTTTTGGTTCCAAATATATTTCAAAGACTGCAACAATGATCATTTGTTAAAATTCTGCATTGCTTCCCTGTATCTTCATCACCCATAAGGTACATAGTATAGTCATGTCACTGATTTAAATTATATTATCAAAACTTAATAACTAAAGTTGCTTTTCTCTGGTGTTTTACAGATAACTTTGCTGGCGTTGCTTGTATTTTGGTAGAAATTCCATGACATGTTGATGTAAATACACCTAAGAAATGATGGTAAGCATGAAAAACCAAAATAAAAATTAAATGTGATAGCAATTGTGAAAATATTTTTATCTATATACCTGAATTTGAAAGAATGGACTGTAAAAGAAGACATGGTGCAAATGTGTGAAAATGGTGCAAACCTGTCTTATTTTGTGTATTGTAAAATCACTTTTAAACATAGAGCGGAGACAGCAAGAGTAGAGGTTTCTCAGAAAGCCTGGTCCTGGATGACTCTGAAAAAGGAGTTGTCATTACAGGAATCACAGATGACACAATCGCTGCAAAGAGTGGCCTGCAAGCAGGTAAGAGAAAAACCTGTGAATAATGAAACTGATATTACGGTTATTCTTGCTGTTTAGGAAAGTTCAACTAGTTTATGTAGATAAAGGATTTGAGAAAAAATATAGAAATATGCTGGTTTTGATGAATTGTTTCTACTTGTTCCAGGGGATAAGATAGTTGCAGCCACTATACACCTAGACCACCTTAACAAAAATGAAGTGCTGAACATCCTGAAGGTCCTGGAACCGTATGATAACAACATGAAGGTTGTGACAAAGAAGGAACTGAGCGCCAGTGCTGGCCTCGGCTTCTTGGGATTAGGTCTCAAAGACCCTGCAGAGGTAAACATCACAAGGATTGCTCAGCCAAATGAAAAAACCCATTTACCTCTAGTTGCATCTATCTATATATGCAGATAGTTTTAGTTTAGTTTGACCAGGTTTTGAGATCTGCCTCCACCCCAGTGCAATGGAGGCGAATGGGATTGCATCTGTGGTACTCACAGTATTGAAAAATAACATTTAGTTAATAGCTGTGACCAGTTTTTTACAGGGACAATTTCTTCAAAAGTAGTTCCAATAAAAATGAATATCTCTAAAGAAATAAAACCAAAACTATCTGCATGGCTATATACCACAAGAGCTAAGCTAGAAAATATGTTGTTTTTTTATTTGGGTGAAGTGACCCATTCTGATGTGAGCAGTCTGTTTCAATCTTTTAATCTAGTCAAAGTCTTCCGCCGCTGATATGATTAAGTTAGTTAGTTAGTTTCTCCTAGGTCACTTAAGAAGTCCCTAAAACCCACAACAGATGGTTTCTTTGCACATTTTATTAATTCATTTAATTGTCAGAAATCAGCAGTGTCACAATGTCAGCTCACAGTGTCAATAATAACTGAACAGTATGAGCTTCATGTAATTGATCAATGACACAAGAGCTGCTTTAATCAATGTTAATCTACTTTATCACTTCATTACCAACAGATGCTCAACCTAAAGAAGGATCTGTCACTGGATGCATCAGCTGAGGCACCAGTTGTTTCCCTTGATGGCCTGAGTGGAAAGCTAAATGCTGCGCAGGGGTTGGGGGGTGAAATAAGCAGTCCCACTCTTAATGGAAATCTTCCCAGTCTCAGTCTAAATAAGCCCTCAGCTCATGCTGGTGCCAAGTCCACAATGCCCTCCCTAGGACTGACTGGACCAGATATAAAAGGAGATCTAGATGGCACCCTCAAAGCACCTGATGTCAGTGTCTCGACTCCTCAGCTCAACACTCCAAGTGCCTCTCTCGACATCAAGAAACCAGAAATCAAGACAGGCAACCTGAAACACAAGACCCCAAAATTCACAATGCCACTGTTCAATCTGCCTCAACTCAAAACACCAAAAGCAGAAATGGATGTTTCTGGTGATGTCCCCTCTGTCAGTGGAAATCTAGAGGCACCAGACCTCAATCTGTCAGCCCCAAAATTAGATGTTAAAAGTCCAGATTTGGGCCTGAATGGGCCAAAAGTCGATCTGAATGGGCCGGACGTCAATTTAGAAACCCCAAATGCTGATATTGAGGCACCCTCAGGCAAAATCAAGTGGCCCCATTTAAAATGGAAAGGTCCCAAAGTTAAAGGACCAGATGCCAACTTAAATGCTGACTTAAATGCTGCACCTGATGTCAGCCTTTCCACACCAAGGATTGATGGGGATCTAAGTGCACCAGATGCTGACATTAACTTCCCCAAAGCTGACATCAAAGGCCCTGATCTAGATGTTCAAACCCCAAATCTTGACATTGATGCCCCATCTGGTAAAATCAACTGGCCTCATTTGAAGTGGAAGAAACCCAAACTTCATGGCCCAAATGCTGATCTGGACTTAGATACAAACCTGAACGCACCAGATGTTGATCTCTCTGTTCCAAAAGTGGAGGGTGGAATAAATGCCCCAAATGTTGATATTAATTTACCGAAGGCTGAACTTACAGGCCCAGATCTAGATGTGCAAACCCCAAATATTGATCTAGAGGCTCCATCTGGTAAAATCAACTGGCCTCACCTGAAATGGAAGAAGCCCAAACTTCAAGGCCCCAATGCAGACTTAGACATAGATGGAGACCTAAAAGCACCCGATTTAAATCTCTCAACTCCAAAGATTGAAGGTGACATTAATATACCAAATGCTGAGCTGAACCTGCCAAAAGCTGACCTTAAAGGCCCCAATGTAGATGTTCAGGCCCCAGATCTTGACATTGATGGTCCATCAGGGAAAATTAACTGGCCTCATCTTAAGTGGAAGAAACCCAAACTTCATGGCCCCAAAGGTGATATGGACCTTAATGCAGATCTGAGCACACCAGATGTTGATCTGAACTTACCCAAAGCTGATGTTGATGTTAAAGCACCAAATGTAGACACTGAGGCTCCATCTGGGAAGTTCAAATGGGGCACTGTTAAAAAGCCAAAGTGGTCAGTCTCAGGTCCTAAGGTTAACGGTCCAGATGTTGATCTAGATGCTGATGTTTCAGCCCCTGACTTGAGTCTCTCAGCTCCAAATATTGATGGTGAGATAAATGCACCAGATGTAAATCTAAACTTACCAAAAGCTGACCTGGAAGGCCCCAAGTTAGATGCTCCAGGCGTTGAAGGTCCATCTGGAAAATTCAAATGGCTGAACTTCAAGAAACCCAAATTTGGCACACTGAAGGGTCCAAAGGCTGACATTGATGCTGATATGAAGGTACCAGATGTAAACTTCAAGGCGCCTGATGTGGATTTGAGTGCACCAGATGTGAATCTTTCAGCACCAAAAATTGGGGGTGGGATTGAGGCTCCAGACCTCAATATCAGCATGCCTAATGCTGATGTCAAAGGTCCAGCTGTGGATCTTAATGGTCCAGATCTCAACCTTGACTCACCCGATGGTAAGCAGAAGTTACTGAAATTTAAACTACCAAAATTCAAAGGGCCAAAAGTCACAGGTCCTGATTTGGATGCATCAGACATTAATGCCAGTCTTGACTTACCTAAAGTTGGTGTGGACCCAAAAGCACCAGACTTGAATCTGTCAGCCCCCAAAATTGAAGGTGGTATTGCTGCTCCGGATTTGAACCCGAGTCTGCCCAAAGCAAACCTGAAAGGGCCATATGTAGATCTTAACACACCAGATGCTGACATTAATGCTCCTGGAAAATTAAAGATGTTCAGTTTACCAGACTTCAGTCTTTCCAAGCCGAAGATTAAAGGTCCAGACCTTAATTTGCCCAGAGCTGATGTAAAGGGACCCAGTCTGGATTTACCAAAAGCAGAACTCCAGGTACCTGGTCTCAATTTGAAAGCACCAGATCTCAGCCTGTCTTCACCAACAATTGATGGAAACCTCTCAGCACCAAACATAGACACCAAGTTGCCAAAAGCTGAATTGGAAGCATCTGATGTCAGACTGAAAGCTCCAAATGTGGATATCAACCTGCCCAAAGCAGACCTCAAAGGACCTGATACACAGTTAAAAACACCAGATTTTGACTCCCATCTGGGAGACTTTAAACTCCCTCATTTCAAGCTTCCAAAACTTGGTCTGTCGAGTCCTGAAGTAGAAGTTCCCAGTATTCATCCTTCAGTGGAGGCTGGAATAGAGGCACCAAAGGTCAACATAGGCACTCCTACAGCGGATGCCAACATCTCTGTTCCTGCGGTAAACTGTAATGTGCCAAAGTTAGAGGGAGATATCAAAGGACCCAAGGTGGATGTAAAAGCTCCAAATGTAGATGCAAATCTTGAAAAGTCCAAATTGACAGATTTCAAGTTTCCAAAGTTTTCAGGGTTTAAAATAAAAGCTCCAGAGGTTAACACCAGTTCAAATCTTGAAGTCTTACCCGATGTGAAGGTCAAAGCTCCCAGTGTTGAAGGAGAGATCAGTTCACCTGATGTCAGTGTCTCTGCTCCTGAAGTGAAGACACAGCTCAACACACCTGGACTGGATATCACAGCTGAAGCAGATGCTGAAGTTAAAGGTTCCCCAAAAAGTAGGCTAAGATGGCCCTTCAAATGGGGAATAAAGTCTGGTTCAGGTACTGATGAAGAGGGACATGGTGTTGATTCTGAAACTAATGTGTCTAATGCTGAGGTGGAGGTTCCTGCATTCAAATTCCACAGATTGCCCAGGAACAGCATTAATGCCATTGGAGGAATTGCTGATACCTTAGGCTTATCAAAACTTGACACAGAGGCAAAGGATTATGTTGTCAGCAAAGGGATCCGCTTGCCAATAGTGAATGCAACATCAAAAGCAGGAGAAAAGATTGATGTTATGGAGAGACTGAAAATGGCGATGGAAAAAACAGCTAACGTCTCACCAACTGAAGAGAAAACTGATATTGATCTGAAGCTCGCTGCCCCAAGTCTTGATGTAAATGCCTCTACAGATGCCTCTTTGGTGAGAGGAGGTACTGTCAAAGTAGAAAAGCCAAAGTCTGTACTGGGCCTTGTAGCCCCTGAAATTGCAACATCAGATGAAAATGACAAATTGTCACTGGGCCTCTCCAATATGCTCGGCCTTAATATCAAGGATTCAGATGCTGACTGATTCCTGCTAGGCTAACCTGATAAATAAAGCTTCAGTCCAGAAACATTGTAAATACATGTGACTAAACCAATTCAATGCCTTAGTTTGTGACCATAAATAGAGAACTTACCTGTTTAATTTACACTTGCCACAGTTTTCTGCAGATAGTGCCAGCTACAGTATCCTTCTTGTGTAATAACTTTAAGTAGCCTAATGAAGAAACTTGTTTTTATAAACTATATGTATATTCCTGTTATTTATATAAGCTTTTTATCTAAACATTGTTGATTTGGAAGTATGTTACTTACTAAATAACTGCCTCAGTATTGCATGTAATCACATTGAGCTGTCTAGAGTTCATTACCTTACCTTAAAATTTTTAAGTGATACATGGATTGTGTGAGTGAATGTATCGTTTTTGTTCAATAAATAACTCAATAGATTCAATATGTTTGTGATTTGTTGGTTTGCATCCAAAGTAAATAGATGAAAGAAACGAGAGAATGAACAAGAGGCTTAACAACGCTTTATTTTACAGATCCGTAATTATCTAATCGATTCCTAAGAAGCTCTCAGGACATAAAATATGTAATTTGGTACTAATTCTAGGAAAAAAATGAATTTCCTTGAAATAAAAGCTCAATTTAAACCCCAATATATATTCATTTATTATTGGCAACTCTACTGCATATAAGTTGCATTGTACCATTGCCTATTTAACACATTTCCCATTTTTACATTTTCAGCTAACCTGCTGTATGCTGAATAAAAGGTTCTGTAGGATATAATAGAAATTAATTTGAATTAATCAAGTGGAAGTGTACCAACTGAACACTTTCCCTATTTTCCTATAATCAGTACCTAAAATACATAGTTCTTTCCAGGAACCTTCTTGGAAATTATTAGAAAATTATTCTTCCAGAATGCAAATCTTGAAAAGTATGTATGTATTTAACAGGTGAGGTGCCTTTGAGGTTGATGTTGCTCCTTAATCTTCCTTTAAAAATGACAAAAGCTTTTACAGAGTTTGACGTGTTTATTTCATTCTGAGAAAATAAGTAAAATGAAAAAATAAAATCCAGTTGTTTCTTCAAACAAAAAAAAACTGAATGGCAAAAAACATTGATGTGAGCATTACACGTTTTAACTGTAGTTTTGGTATGCAAATGTAACAAATTAGATTTTTTGCAGGGAGATGTAAGGAGATGTCAATAAAATAATAATTTTACTTGTTGATGTGTCTCTTCATTTGTTCTGATATTTCCCAAATAGCTCCATTCCACAACAATAGAACAGCAGGAAATGAGCCAATGTGGTTATTACTCAAAGGTTGTGACATACATCCTGCTAACATGTTGTATGAGTGTTATTTCCAAAAATAAATCAAAATATTTAATAAAAAATAAATACTCGCTATTCCCTTTGTAATTTGCTTGTTATCCAGACATATGCAGTCAGACACACATAATCAAGACTAAGAGTCTACAGCCATGCTAGTGGCTCTGTGAGATTGTACTTGGGCACAGTGGTGCTTTGAGCTAAATGCTAACATCAGCATGCTAACATGCACATGATGACAATGCTAACATGCTGATGTTTAGCTGGTATAATGTTTGCGATGTTCACCATCTTAAATTAGCGTGTTAGCAACCTAACATTTGCTAATTAGCACTTAACACAAAGTACAGCTGAGGATAATGGGAATGTCAGTTTTGCAGGTATTTGGTCATAAACAAAAGTA
Source organism: Macquaria australasica (assembly GCA_005408345.1). Taxonomy (NCBI): domain Eukaryota; kingdom Metazoa; phylum Chordata; class Actinopteri; order Centrarchiformes; family Percichthyidae; genus Macquaria; species Macquaria australasica. Next base: position 80,076 of record SEMN01000312.1, read on the forward strand.
TTGGACAAAATAAAATTTTGCCCAGATGATGGCGCTAAAGAACAAATCAGGGGACCACCAAGTTTATTACAATACATCCTGAGGGGACCATGAATGTCTGTACTAAATTTCTTCCATCCAATAGATGTTAAGACATTTCACTCAAAACTATAAATTTCATCCTCATGGTTGTGCTTGAGCACAGGTCAGGGCATCACCAAAGTCATTAGCATACATCATCTGGGAATCACGAATGTCTGAATTTCTGGGCAATCTATCCAGCAGTTGTTGAGATATTTCAGTCTGGACCAAAGGAATGGAACACCTGACCATCCAACAGACAGATTGGCCTTCAGACAAAACAACATAACCATACCTAGAGCCACGCTGCTAGCATAGCTAAAAATGTTCAACAAGCCAAACTGTTAATCAGCAGTAAGCCTTGTAAATTCTATACTGTCTGTGAGATCCTGTACTACCTGAAGCACCCAGTGATGCTGATATTCTCTACAGGAAGTTTTTTAGTTGTTGGTCATTGTTTTATCTTTTTTTTAAGACCACTTGCTAAAGTTACTAACAATAAAAAATATGTAAAATGTATCCAAGCTTATAAAGAAGAAGAAATCCCTAATAAGTACAACCCTGGAAGAAAAAAGAGAGACAGGATAAATATACAGAAACTCATACTGGTTAATGAGTCTGTTGCCAGCGTGATGGCCAGTCCTTCTCTATCCAGCTCTGCAGCAGTCGCAGCACATCAATGCGCTGGTAGATGCGGCAAAGTTCGGTGAGCTCAGTGACCGTCTTCTGGTTGTAACGCAGCAGAAACTCCTGGGTGGGGCTGTGGGACAAAGAGCCCTGGGTCCGGTGCTCCAGCAGGGTAAGTTCATCGTAGCTCATCCCCCAGCGACTTGCAAAGTTCTTCCAGTTTTTGATGGTGCAGTGGTTTGGATCCAGTTTGAGCCGAAGTAAATCTAGGAGATCTTTGTCATTCATGAGGTCGCTGATCTTGGGAGGAGGTGCTGGGCAGCAGCACTTTTCACAGGGGCTGTTTAGTAACTGCAGTTCTTTGGGGTAGTCTGAGCTCAGAAATGGACAAAGAAGATGGACTTAGCTCTAGAAAATGTGTACATTGCAAATCACAGTATATCAACATCAAATTTAAATGGACATAAATGAGTTTAATCCATTTCTTCATTCAGTTCAGTTACTGAAATTATCTGCCTCCTGGTGGCCATCAGAAAGTATGGCCATATTGGGCGTCCCTGTCGCCTAATGGTCTAAGGTGCATATCAACTCCCCCCTCTCCCCATGTCTCCTGTCTCCTCTCTTCTATCAACTATCAAATAAATATTGTTACTGTTAAAATGTGTAGGGTGCTGTCACATCAATAACACTATGCTCTGTTATTACACAGCTTACACATTCATTACATTTTCAAAATTAAATTTCCTTGCATCAATAAGGCTGATGATGCTGTGAATATACTTGGCAATATTTCTCGAAAACAATTCACCAAAAATGAAAGCAATATCTTAATGCAGAATGGTTTAGTCATAATCTTCCTTCCCTCCTCATTACAAGAATCTACATACCTGGTAAAATAGATGTTGGACAGGAGCATTCTTCAACATCTTCAACTGGCTACAACACAGAGAAACACAAATTATTACTGTCAAACATTACAATTCATCCTGAAGGGGACATTAATGTCTGTACCAAATGCCATAGCAATCCATCCAATAGTTGTTGAGATATTTCAGTCTGGACCAAAGTGGGGGACTGATGTACCGACATTGCCAACCCTAGAGTCATGCCTCTAGCATGGCTACAAAATACAAGTTACTCATTGATTTACAACATCATTCACATTGCTTAATACAGCGGTTCCCAAAGTGGGGTGCCTTGAGGATGGGCCAAGGGTGCCGCAAGATTTATTATATCATTGTTCATTTATTGTGCGTTTTTAACATTTCTCCACATTAAAAAAATTGGCGACATTTACATTAATTATGTTTGTTGTTTTCAAACATATCAAAACAGATGACAATAGCAATAAATATCAAAATCACCAGATTTAAAACTTTGTTTATTATGCAGTTACGCCGCAGCTAATGACAGGACAACCCAGGTTGCCAGTTGTCATAGTAACACAACACGCTTTCCGGCTTGAGAGTTATTCAGGAGCAAGGCATAAAATGCGATATGACAAGGTAAACAGAGCTAAAAAAATGTTGATACATCTCAGCTCTCAGCACAGTCTGACAGGACAGAATCTGAGCCCACCAACAAAATTACTTGGCTAACAGTTTCTAAAGAAAATGAAAGAAAGACATTTAATATATTAGCATATGTAATTGTATTCATTGTTTATTTTAAGTTAAATATCTATCTATAAATCTGCAGGGCACCTGTTGGCTTTTATTCTGAGTGACTGAGAATGGGCCTATATTATTTAATAATATAATAACATTTTTAAAATGTCTCCTCTTATGCAAGTTGGTGGGACCGCGACAGAAGAGCTGAGCAGGAGGCTGGCAGGTGGAGTGCAGGACTGGTGGCCGGCATGCAGAGCAGGAGATGGTCAACTGATGACCTGGAAGGTCTGGCTGGGCGTCGGCAGCTGCGGCCGATTGGGGATCAGGCAGGGGATCTGTGTCGCAGGGAAGTTGAGTGAGCCAATGGTGTCGGGGACCATGCCTTCTTTTGGGGACTCCATGGTACCCTGTGAAGATAACAAGGCGAGTCCCTTCAAAAGGTGATCGCCAGACATCAGGGTGACTCCTCAACTTGTCCATAGAATGCCCATAGTATTCAGGGATGGTCAGAACAGGCAGGCAGCAGGCTAACCAGATGAGAACAGGCAAGTTGTAGGCTAGCCAGCTCAGGACAGGCAAGCTGCAGGCTCACAAACCCAAGGCTAATAGAAAATATGGGCTATGGGCACACACTTGCTCAACTTAACACACTTGGAGGGTTTTGCTGCTAAAATCTTGCTTGGTCAGGTATGACCAGTAGCTTATGCTAATGTTAGCTAATGTTAGTAAACTTTAGATAGATATGTAAGATGTAACCTGTAGGATAAGATAGGATAAGATAGAACTGCTCGAGGGAAATTGTTGTGCAGCAGTTGCAGTACAAAGTAGGAATTATAAAATATCAATAAGATGCAAATGCAAAATATACTCTACCAAAAATATATACAGACCAGTTATTCTTAACCCAGTCCAGGTTGTTGTTACATCCTACCAGTTTTAAGCAGCAGGTGGTTCAGCCCACACCACTAAACAAAGGAGTCCACCACACCCCTGTACTCAGCTTCCTTCCCCTCACTGATGCAGCCCACAATTGCAGAGTCGTCTGAGAACTTCTGCAGGTGACAAGATTTGGAGTTGTATCTGAAGTCCGAGGTGTCAGACACGCAGCCCTGTAGTCTAAAATACTCTGACCAGTCAGATAGTCCATAATCCAAGACACCAGAGGAGCGTCTACCTGCATTGCCATCAGCTTACTCCCCAGCAGGGCAGGCTGGATGGTGTTGAACGCACTGAAAAAATCAAAGAACATGACTCTCACAGTGCTACCTGGCCCATCCAGGTGAGCATTGGCACGGTGAAAATGATGGCATCTTCCACTCCCACTGAAGGGGGTCCAGTGATGAACCAAGGGCCGTAGGTGTGACAGGACCAGCCTATCTAGAACTTCATCAAGTGGGAAGTCACCATCACCAGCCTCGTTGGAGGTGCTAGGGTGTGCCTTCTCACACCTGGGCCACACCGCATACCTCGCTGAACTGCTGCGGCTTGCACGTGTGTGGTGTCCACATAGACAGTGTTGTGAATGTTGATGGTTTGATGTCAATATGACTATCAATAAATCATTTTCACCGTCCATTATGCTTTACATGGAAAAAATAGGCTGCACTCTGAATGTCTAGATGAGCATGAGCTGCGGACTGTGTGGCTGCTCTAACCTGTTAACATGGGTGCTGAAATAAAAAGCAAGATGTTCCGTGTCGCACACGCGCAGCTCAGGTAGGCAGTGTGTCCTGGGCGTTAGGTACAGGAGCGAGGCAGGAGAAAAGAGTGGTTGAGAGGGGCAGATGATTGAAGAGTTGAGGGGGGTGAACAGCCCCCCCCGTCAAATCTGTTAAAGAAAAGATTCAACTCATTTGACCCAGTCCAGCTCCTACCAGTCTGCTTGTAGCCAGTGATACTGCTCATGCCACTCCACACATCCTTCACATTGTTCTGCTGGAGTTTTTGTTCCACCTTTCTCCTGTAGCTGTCCTTGCCCTGCTTCCTCTGAACCCGTTTCACCTCATCCCTGTCCCCATCTCTGAAGGTCCTCTTCTTCTCATTCAAGAGGACCTTAATGTTTCTGGTGACCCAGGGTTTGCAACATTATCCACATAGAAGTTGATGTACCCTGTTATACAACCTGTGAGATACTCTCTCTGACTCTCGCCAGGATCGTCCATCTTGTTAGCCAGCGATCTCACGTTTCCCATCGTGATGTAAGGCAGATACGGCTTGTATTGCCTTTTCTTCACCCAGCGTTTTGCTCCTGCCCTACATCCCATGTACTTCCTCAACTCCTTGGGGATTTCAGGTCCCTCCCTTGCCAGTAAGCTCGGTCGAAGCGATGACAACAGACCTCTGTTTTGGTTCCACATTGTTGTGCGAGGACAGAGATGTATTATACATATAACAAGTGTCCCCACAACAAAGAACACGGTGAATCGTGGGACTAACTAACTAAACTAACTGTACACACAACTAAGCTAAAAACAAACAATAAATGAGAACAGTTCACAAAAAGAGCAAGAAAAACAGAAAGCAACTGCTGGCTGCCACTTGTACGGCGCCGGAACCTGGAGACTTAAACTGACATTAGTGAGTCAGTTTGCTAACTATATGACTTTTCTATATTTGTGCTACTGTTACACTACATTTTAGCATTTACCATCATCCCATAATTGCTAAATGTTTCACAGACATCGCTGTTACATAGGAGTTATTAAAGCTACATAGGCTTGCTGTAACAGTTTGCCTAAATTTAAAACAAATGGACTATTTGTTCATTGTCAGACCCTTGCAACAAATTTAGACATAAGAATTTCAATGATTTATTACATTGGTGGACTGCCAGACTGCTTTGAAGGTTTAGAAACACCATATTTGTAAGGTTTTAGTTGTATGCTGTGCCGTGCATTGTACCTAGATAATTTTTACAATATGGCCTTCTTTTTGAAAATGGCCACAAAGGAAATATGAGAGTCTACAATGCTGTTGATTATATTACATGTTCGTGTTGATGTTCTTTTCATGATGGTACTATCTGTTGGTGAAAGTTCTACATTGTGCTTGCTTCCTCCAGATGAAACAGTTTGTGGTTAAATGTTTAACTACCTGACTTGTGTAAGGAGGAGGGAGAAAAGAGGGAATGAGTGGGCGTGTGAGAAAGTGTGTGGACAGAAGTGAAACTGAAACTAAACTTTACTTGTAACAGAATTCTGCCCAATTCTACGTTTTTCAGGTGCTGTCTATGGCACTTATGGAATTGAGTCTCTGTGAAATATGACAATATGTTTCAAACATAGGTTGTGCGTGCGTATGTGCATCAAAGGTGGTAATACTGACCTGTCTTATTCTGTCTGAGGAGGGGCTCAGGTATCCAGAGGGCATGGAGCTCAGGTGAAGTGTCACAGCATCTGCTGGAAACACATTACTGACATCAGTGTATTCTGATAAAAATACATTTATCAGGAATACATTTATCACTGACACATACGTATGCTTGAGTTGCAGTTCAAAATGTACGTACAGTAACTTCCTAAATTTTTTGAATTTTTAATTGTATTTTGGTACCTTGTTTGTTTTAGTCATTTATGTGACCTGGCTGCTGTAATACTACTAGTACTCTATCTATCTTTCTGTCTATCTCTTTTTTCCAGTCGCTTCCATTTAGCCAGTTTTGTGATTGCTGTTAGTCTATTGTCAATGAAGCTCAACACTTCCTGCACAGATGTTTCACATCAAAAGCAATCAAAAGGCTCAAAGGACATAATTCCTCTTTTTCTTGAAATGCTTTTAATTTGAAACATCAGCAGGAAGTGAACAACGAAGTGTTGAAAATAGCATGATTATATTGTTGAATTTATTAAATTAAAGCAATGGAAATTTACATTATGCTTACTGTAGTTGGCATGCACATAATATGACAACCACTGGGAGTTTATCCACCCTTGTTTTTTCCCCAGCCTATATTGGGGGCCGGCCTTTATTTGTTCGTGTCGACCACGCCCCCGGCCGTTACTGGAGACCCAGCTTTTACTTGACTACCAGTTTTTTATTTGAGGAAATACGGTACCAGCTTTTATTTGAGAATTTACGGTATGTATGAATGCTGATAGAAAGCATTGTGGTTTGACTCTGTTATTTACCATGGGGATCTGTCACCTGCACTGGATAATTGGCCTCCAAGGACTGTGAGAGAGACAAGGGCAGACAAGATAGTATTAGAAAGTAAAATGAATAAAGCTAAAAACAGAAACCTGAGAACCACAAGTTTGTCTGCTCTGTTAACCCTCGTCTTGGGGGCTTTATATTCAGTCTGTTCATGAGACCGAGGCAACATTCAAGATGTAGTCTGTAACTGTGGAAGAAAATGACTCTGTTGTCTGCAGAGACAGGGAACAGCCTGCTACAACCTGTTCTTCAATGAGCCGTCGGGCACTAGCAATTACAGCACAGTGTGTTCAGTTATGGTACATTTCTTAGCAGATTACTGCTTTCTAAGGAAGAACAATGAAAAATCAGCACAAAGCAAACTGAATAGAAGACAAGTCAAGACAATGCAGTTAAACAAACACATGACTGGAGGAAAGAATAAAGAAAGCGTGCTCACAAATTCTGCCACAAAGCTGGTGGTGTCTGTGTCCTCCACAGGTTCAGAGCTGCTTCTGTCTGTTACAAAAAAGGGGAGAGGCTTCAATATTGTGACTATATGCTGTCACCTCTACTCATTTCATCCACTTCCTACATATCACCAAAGTATCAACCTAAGAGATGCACAGAAAAGCCACATCCTCCAGCCAACAATTATGTGAGTTTGACGTAGTTTGGACATGTAGGCAGGGGAGTAATGACACATCATGATCATTTAAATGAGGCATTTTGAAGGGCAGGAAGACTTTTTCATGATACGACTTTATGTCATGACCCTATTTTCATTTAAGCTATATTAGTCTTGCCAAATAAAAAAGCGTGAGTTTAGGTGTGTTTACATTCCACTTCATCCCTGAATAAAGCAAACCAGCTTGTAATAGTGCGTGAATGCTTTTCAGAAACAATGAAAATACTGTTCAGCATCATCATGGAAAACACTTAAATCATATGCCCCCAGCACTGAAAAGGAATATTTTTAAGAAGCACATTCCCGGATGAGTTGGGAGAGCAACACAAAGGCAGCTTTTCAGCTCCACAAAATACCTGGACGGGGCTATGTGGGCCTTCATCAGTCTACGTCACTGTAAAGCCATTGTATCCAAAGGGCTCCAAATAAAGAGCTACTCTGGCCTTTCTTGGGTTACACTCTATGACGATGAAACTTTAATTTGCATGGGAAACTAGAATTAGGATTAAGTGATGAGGTGTAAGCAGGCTGTTTCCTACATGCAGCTTTTTGTTGTTCACCTGAGAGACAGCAGTCATGTAGTGTAAGTAGGTCACAGACAGAGTGTAACCAGCCTGTATGTCAGCCTAAGACTTGATAAAACACTCATGTCAGCCTGATTTTTAATGACACATTTAACACAGCATGGATTCTGGCACAATAGTCACATAATCATATATAATATGTCCGGTTGCATATAATAATAGTACATTTTTAGATTTCTTTTAGATTTCTCTTTCTGTTCCTTTTTTTCAATCCTGAACACTGCACTTAAGATTTTAGCAAGAAATATCTCTGTAAGGTAAAATACTGAGTACTGCTCAGGTGAATCAATCACACTCATAGAAACATTGCTCCATAGTCCTACTAGTGGTCATAATCTCCACAGGGCACCGGATAAGTCTGGTGAGTCTATATTATTTTATTTTATTAGAAGACCCACTCCAACAATGAGTTGATGCAAAGCCTGATATAATTCAATTCAATTCAATTCAGTTTTATTTATATAGCGCCATATTATAACAAAGTTATCTCAGGGCACTTTTTCGAGTAGAGCAGGTCTAGACCGACTCTTTAGATTTATATCGTCTTCCTTTGGGCCATAGAGTTCCATTGTTGTCCAAAAACTATTAAAAACACTTCAATGAGTTCCTTCACTACCATGAACACACACACTGTAGTTTATTTGGACTCAGTCTCACATACACTGTCCTGCTGCCGCAAATACTCACTGGAGCTCCAAATGTGGATTCAACCACAGCTAAAAATAGTCCCCAACAAATGCACTATTTCCTCCTGTTGGAGTTACATTTGCTAAAAACTACAGTGACCAGCTATTTTAGAAAATTACTGAGCCTTTAAAAAAAGAAAGTATACATTCATGACACATTTTTAAAGATTTATGTCTTCAGTAGAAACCAGTGGGCTTGGAGCTGAGAGCCACACACACAAGGAAGGGGAGCCACAAAAGTATTGAGAGATGGACTAATACATTTTTTGGTCTTTTTCATGGGATTTGTTGAGAATAAGAAAAACATGGAATAACACCAGACTTATCCTTTAATTGCGATTCAAACTGTAGTTATTGAGAGAAAAAAAGAGCCAAGGTGGACTGAGGAGGAGCAACTTTGCATATTTTAAGCACATTTTTATTTTGTTCATTCCTCAATTTAATATAGATAAAATAAATATGTTTATAGCTGTATAGCTGTATTTGTGCAACAGATTTTGTCAAAGAAAACATTTAGACAAACACTTAAGGAAACACCTTCTAACAGCCTTATGCATCTGAGCATTTATTTGTTCTACTGAACAACATTGAAAGGGGACATAGGTTAGATTGTTACTGTCTCCTGTTTAGCTACAGTATGTGACAGTAAAAATGTAAATTATGTAAATTGTTGTAAATTTGAGAACTTTGTACTGGTTTGGTAAAAAGGTTTTAAGAAATGTTCATCCACTAAAACTTAATGTGTTGATGTAGGAATGTCTATAATCCTCAAAGATCTTTAATTCAGTCAAACAGGTAAACATTATAATTTATTGTGCACAAAAGGGAAAATGGTTTGAAGCAGCAAAACCCCCAAATACTGCAAGCTTTCTTAAACAATCTGCTGCATTTCCCAAATCAGTGATTAGTTACATTTGTTACTCAAATGCATTTGTTACTCAAATGCAACCACATCCACAGAACGTAAATGTTCATAGCTGATATATAAAGCTGATCTTCAAAATGCTCTAAATACAGTAATTAAAGGGTAAAATGATAAAGGTGAAGATGAGATGGCCATTATTTTCAAAATTCTTAAATTTCCCTAACATCAGTTACCCAGACAAGCCTCTCACATACATGAGCACTCGTCACAACACAGACATTGAACTTTCTATGGCACATAGAAACACACACACACATACACACACACAAATGAATCATAAACTCGCCTGTACAAGGTCTAAGGTCAAAACACCATCAGAGCAAAAACACCTAAACAGCATGCATGCAAAAAAATAACAAAATAAAATGAAGAATATATATATATATATATAAAGAATGTATAATAAAGGTATTTAAAGTATCTGATTATTTTAACATTTCAGACATCTTTTTGTTACAGTCCAGGGATTTTCTTAAGTCATTATCATGAGTGTTATAAAATGAGAGGAGCGAGAGTTCAATCCACCATATACTCTAGGTTTAATAAAGTGGCATTTTTCCAGTGTATGGTGCTGCATTTCCTGGCTGCCAGTAACTCTACGTGATTTATTACGTGTAATTCAACTGTCGTGTCTTGCAGTGATGGTGGATTTTTTATTATGGAATTAAATGTTTCACTTTCACACTAAATGTTCTTTTTTTAAATAGAAGAGGCCCAGGAGGTGACAGCCACTGTAATCCATTAAAGGGGAAATGAAAGGTAAATCCCCATCACTACAGTTTCTGTATACCAGCCTACACAAGACTACTAGGAAATGTTGACCTGTTACACTTTGCTTCCATGTTGCTTTCAGTCTCTCTATTTCTAGAAAGTAGTTATCGGTTATTTGAGCGTGGAATCAATAATTAAAGGCGGGAACTGACATGCTGAACATACTACACACTTGCTGTACTTTTCCATTTTTATAAAACCTTTGCACGTAGCTCTATAGAATTTCATGCTATTAGCCCTGTGGGTTAGTGCCATTGATCTTTAAAGGACTCACCATACCATTAGCTTAGCATTTTCAGATAACTGACAACAAAATGCCTTTACCTGACATTATTGCTGACCATTTTCCAAAGCATACCATTTCATCTGGTTTCAGAACAAGGCATGGTACTGAAAGTGCTCTGGTGAAAGTTGTGAAGCTCAGCTCAAATGTTCTATATTATTGTACTTTTGGACCTCAGCAAAGTCTTCCATACTGTTTATCACCACATTGGTCTTCTTTGGTTGGAAAAATAGTTAGCTGTTGCTGTTTCCAGTCCTACCTATAGAAGAGCAGCTTTGTCTCACTTCAAAGCTTCTCATTAAAACAAAAAAAGAACACTCCATATGGGGTGCCTTAAGGCTCTTTCCTGGGTCCACTACTGTGCAGCTTTTATATGTTACCAGTAGGGGGCGTCGGTAAGCACTCTATCAATTTTCATTGCTGTGCATATGACACCCAACTCTATACAGCTATTGACCCAACCCTAATTGACGATTCTGCAAAACCCCAAAACACGTCTAATGCCAACATTTTTAAAATTCTTTCTTGCTACATGATCTGCGCATAGCAACCACAGTATGGTTGAGGTTAGGGAAAGACTGGGGTTACAGTTACTAAAAAGGCAAATGTAATGTAAACACGACTTATCATTTCAGCTCTAAAAGCTGTTGCTACAATTCACCACACTATCTCAGCACATTACACCTCAGGCAAGAAATGTGGCTGTGTGAATTACCTACAGTAGAAAAGCAGCAGACTCTCTAATCTCTAATGTCCTTGAACGCACCTGAGTTTTCAAAAAGTGTCCAAACTTGCAATAGCATTACCACATCATGAAGTTGTAATGTAAAGGAAAGAAATCGCTCACTGTGATGGGCTACCTAAGTAATGATTAAAAGTAAAAAGTTATTGTATTCTTAGGGAAATGATGCAGTAATGTAAAATGAAGGTGATTTCTAGTTAATATTCTCAAACACGCTATACTACCAGTAAATAAATTAACATTGCACCTCTGGGTGGTATTCCCCTTTAAATATAGTGCATTAAGTATTAGGACATACAGCCAATTATCAAGTGTAAGTCGAACCACAGATCAGTTGAGCATTGTCTCTCCCTCTCTGGGAATGTAGGGGCATGTAACTGCACGCTCTGGATAAAGTTCAAGAGATGAAATATAAACCACATCATAATACATTGCTTAGGGCCATAATTCCACGCAGGTGAACCCAGCTTTTTTCCGTTTTGGCCACCCATGTCTCCTATAAAAGGATAAAGCACAGTTTCTAAGCAGCCTGTGTAGTGGGCCGTTTGCTTTATCATGAGTTTGGTTCCACACATGAATGGAGGTGAATGGCATGCCAATACCTGACCCAGGCCACAGTGAAGCCTAGACTGAGAGCAGCTATATACACACACCTTGTACAAACTCTGCTACAAGCACAACATAGTTGATAGTGGGTGGTAAGTGTGTCTCTTTCACTATGTGTGTGTATTCCTGAGCTGCACAGGATTAGACTGGTATATTAGTGCTTATACTACCTCTTTGATGACATATCACCCAATCAAAATGAATGTTTTTCCTTGATCAGAGTCATATAAAAACATTCTGCAAAAACCTGACATGTACCAGATTAATGTACTGTAGTATCTCAGAGTATCTGTACCACTGGATAGGTGCAGTGGGTAACTTAGGCTTAAGGAAATATTCACCATTTTGAGAAATATTCTTATTCACGTTCTTTCTGACAGTTAGATTACAAGTTTGATACCAATCCTGCCTGTTAAGTACCGAGCTGGTGTCAGGACATGGTTAGCTTAGCATAAAGACTGGACACATCCAGGCTAGCTGTTTCCCCCTGTTTCCAAAGTTCGCATCTATATGGTTTAATACACAAAGAGAAATATAAAAATGTGGTTGTAGGTGGAATTAAATGCTGAAACAATGTCTTGACGAACAATCGCTGGGTGCATTGACTGTGCACCGCTTCCCAGAAGCTTGCTGTCACAGTGAGGTTGCCAAGTTTGGTACCATCATGCCTGTACAGACACCAAAACCAAAACCTGTGTCATTCCAGCACGTTACTCCCCCTAAAATGATAAGTCATTTTTTACATTTTTGTTTCTGTTTCAGCAACATCCCTGTCCCTGTTATTCTAGATAATCCCCAGAAAAAGGTGTGAGCAGTTTTGATTGGAACTACTTTCAACCAAAGAAACAGTCTGCAGAGCCAGATGTTGCTGTTTAAAACTTGTAATGTAATGTAATTTTGTCAAATATTTGAGTGCCACAAATAAAATTCCATTTACCATTATATTGGGGTGGAGACTGGAATCTCAGAGACAGATTTCTCAAAACTTATCTGCATGACTAGACACAATGAGAAAATATGTGTTTTTTGTAATTTGGACAAACAGACCATTTTAAAATACCTGCAAAGCCTATAGCAAAGACTTCTTTCAAGTTTCAGAGGACAGATCAACTTTAAACCAAACATATATCTCTATTAGTACCAGCCAATAAAAATCCATATTAGACAAACCCTAGACCTACAGGCACAAAGCTATTTAAGTCAAGTTCAACAGTTTCCAGCCACTGTGCTGGAAAGGTCAAGTGGGTTGAAATACAAGCTTCAGAGTTAAAGAGGGCTGGATACTAAATGTTTTTTCTTTTCTTTTTACCAACAGCACAACCAACTTACCTACCAGGATGTGTTAAAACATCTGATCTGTTAATGTTCATTATTTAAAGGTGGGGTAGGCAGTTTTCTTTTGGCGTCACTGGGAAAAAATGCCATATTAACCATGCAGCATATTGTAATTCAAGTGGTCTGAGAGCAGACCTCCATTTCAGCCCCCCCTCTTGCCTCTGTTTTCAGGCTTCAGAAAATCTATCCCGTGACGGGAGACTTTAGCCAATCACAGGTTATTTCAGAGAGACGGTGTGTTCGTATTGGCTAAGCTACAAGAGCAGATGTGCATACACGTCCCTTCAGACGGTGAAAACCTGATTCAGTGGAGGAAAATCCTGAAACTTGTGATACATTTCCAACACCTCCTTTGCCTACAGCGGTGTATAGTATAAAACAACACGTCCACCTCCACACGGAGCTTCAGGCTCATTATGTTTGATGCCATGATGCTCCTAACGACGAGTGGCAAAGATGCATGATGACAAACAGTGGGGAATAACTTTTGACGGGGGACAGTGGCGTGTGTGTGTGTGGTGTACTAGCCTCTCTTCCTGCTGCTGGACGGCGTTGCAGCTGCCTCTGAAGCCTGGGGCGCTCTGCTCTGCGGCCACAAAATGCTAGAGGGGCGTCTTTGAGAAGGCAAGTCGCGACGGAAGGGACCGCGGTCTTGGTGAGGCTCAAACAGTGGAGAGTGAGCCCTAGGAGGGATACGGTTTCGCAGGGGAACCGACTCCTTCTGCTGCCTGTCGAAGTTGTGGGTTTGGTGGGAAGGGCTTAGCGGAGTGATACGAGGCAGCAGAGAGAGAGGCGGAAGGTTTTGCCTAGGTTGCACAGATTTTGTCTACCCCATGATTAATCTAACTACATAAACTGATCACAATTGTTCTAAAATCTACAAAACATCTGATTGGCACTGTCACAGCTGCATAGCCACATTTGCTTCCTTTATGAAAGATTCAGTGTGTTATCTGACTTGGTGTAGCAGCCGTGGTCTACGTAGTTTCGACATTGCCCTGCATTGGTATTAAAGGGCGAAAAAGTCTAGTGGTATAGAATCACTAAAAACTACACATTTCTTCAAGGATTACTATGTGCAATCAGATATTAATAAAGAAAATAAATTCAATAGTTACAACTGAACCATCTTGAATCTCCAGTTTAAACATTGCAGCAACCACTTTTAACTGAACTAAAACTCCACATCCTGGCTTAGCTTATAGATGTACTCAAGATCTGCTATAAATTACAGTTTAGCAATGGTGAAGGGAACTACAGTGTATACTTGGATCATATAGGATTGCGGACAAACAGCCATTAACCCGTAGTGTGACTAAACACATGTTCATTATCCTGTGTCAAACACAGGGTGTGTGTGAAAGTGGTTTAGGTAACTACAGGCAGGAAAAACTAAGTTGGTTAGGGTTAGGGTTACTTGAACCTGACGGAAATTACAGTCAGGTGTACATGATGGTAAGTTTGGAACAGAATAAAAATGTACAAGAAAAGATCTTCAGCTGTATGAGGCCTATGCCAATGCGTTTGGCTCTCATCAAAAACAACAGGACAACATTGTGAGGAATAAGAGCTTCTGCTTTCAACGATTGTCACTTAAAACAAGAATAAAATAGAAAGTGGTCTACAATCACATGCTTATAGATGTGTTGCTTTATATGAATCAGGAGGAGGGAATAATAAATTAACCCTTTAGCAGGGTTTAGTTAAAAGTAACTAATGACTTTCTTAATGGTTAATAAATCCTTTACTAATACTCTAATAAGAACAACTTTTGGATTGCCATCAGGGTTGTAGATACCAGTGAGGACACTGATGTCAGGCCCTCTGTAATATTTTGTGAGGATGATTTTACATTCTATGATCACATATATACTGTATATCTGAAGTTTAGACTAAAGATCCTAAAATTTGACTGTTTAAAAGCAAAAATTAAACTAAAGGGAAATATAAGGATTTTGTATTTTCCACTACAATGACATGCATGGCAGTATGGAGAACGTTTTCAAACAAGTGACATAAATAAAAATGTCTCCACACAGGTTGCCAGGTTGTGTAAAATCCCTTTATTGACCCTCCTCTATCATGACACTTGCTGTCTTTTGAACAAGATATTTAGTTAGTAGCATCTCACCTTTTATTTTTTTAAGATGACAAAAGTTAGTAAGTCATCTGCAATCACAAATGTTAATAAGTTATTTATACAAGGTTCTTATAACAAAAAATGTCATGATGGAGGAGGATAATCACCATACACCAATGGCTTGGAACTGCTCTATAAAGCATCTGTTTATTATTTATTAACCATTAATAAAACCATTAGTTACAGCTTATAAACCGTTATAAAGGGTGTCTTATTATGTTGAGTTATCACTTGCTCAAATCTATTAGAGATGATTCTAGTAAAATGCCAGCTTTTAAAGGTAGGGCAGTTGTAACTCTTATGTTGCATTCATGTGAACACAAAGTAACCATCGACTAGGTTTCAACGCACTGAAACAACTAAACATTCATATGAATGCGGGAAAAGACAACCTGCATTCTGATCCCGAATTATAATTCGTCCTATGCGAGATATATGCTCACTGCAAGACATTAACCCTTTGTTCTGTTATACCGTTACTGTTATTATTCATTTCCAATCAGTCTCACAGGATGGACGAAGACCACTCATGTATAAATAGGCTGGGTTCACCGGGCAACACATATCACTGGGCATAAGGTAACGGGTTTTCCGTTATTAGTGTGACGGAATCTTTTAATTGCGGAAACTTTGGTTGTGGTTGCAGATGGCTAACCAGGAAACACTTGCTGTTTCCCCCAAACTAACGGTGCTGAAACGAGTTTTAACGAATTAAAAACATTCTAAACAGCTAGCTCTGATAAAATTCAATATTTTAATGATAAAAATGTATTTTGGTTGTTGAAACTGAAACAATAATAAAGCATAACAAGATAAATTTAGGAGGTCTCAAAGTTATGATAAAATGAAGAGCGGTTTTGAACAAAACAGTTAACACTGTAACATAGCCTGCTGTAAGAGCAAACTACCTAACAGAGTCTATGAAGACACTTGAATATTTTACTTACCAAATGGTTCCTTAAACGCCCTCAAACTGCTCATTTTTGAAGCTTTGACGTCTCCCATGCAGGGGACTGTATCAGGATGGACTATAAACTCTCGATAAAACGTTAACAGCTTAAAAGCAGGACACTAATCCTTCACATCAAGGTAAGAGAAAGCGCTAATGCCAGCCCAGCGGCGGCGCCTCAGACAAATGAAACACCTCAGTCACGAAAAGGTAGGCTACACGGATCAATGGTGCCTTCAAAGTCCCCTCGTATTTTCAAACATCTCCATTTCGGAAGTCGTTCATAGGCGACTGCTTGGCAGTGGATAAGCGCTGTAGCCCTATACATTTTTATTTAACGAAATAGTCCGGCAACAATAACAAGTTATTTTGATTAATAATTAAATGACAGGGTGTGAGTATGTGCTGAAGGGGCAGAACTGAATGTGACGAAAAGCAAAAGACATATAATCTGTTAAATGCAAAAGGTTTATAATCTGTTGTTTTAATCATTTCTAATAATTTATAAAAAGAAAAAGTGGGACATGTGACACAAATATACAGTGAAAATTCTGGGTAAATAGCTACAACTATCTCTTTATTGTATTCAGTGAAATAACTTAAAGCAGCATTCATTAATTTTTTGGCCACTAAGGGGCAGCTGAACAAGCCATAAACATGACATATTATAAAGTTGTTATGGCAAACCTGTTAGCAAAGAGTTGCCTATTCACACATCCAGCAGACACTGTCACAACGTATGCGTCAGTCCTGTTTTTGCTCATCCTTCCTCTCTGTCCCTCCATTCAGTCACCTCTCTCTTCGCCCATGCCGGGACATTTCTTTGCCATTCTCCTTCCATCCACCAGATGCCCTCAGACTTTTCATCCTCCATGCCCCTCACCTGAGCTTCCCCACCCATCTCCCCACCTGCACCTCCATTCCACTTCAGCCACATTCCCACTTGCTCAAATCCATGGATATGTCCCAAGTCTCTTAACTGGATCCACATTTCCCTCACTTGCGTCTTTGGAAACGCGAGGAGAGGAGACGTGAGGAAATCTGTGTTTAGAGAAATGAGGCATTCTTTTTCTCTGAAGCGTTTCATGAAGCGACATCCATTTCTGTTACCTGTTTAACAAACACCTGCACATAAACATGCTCTATTCTGTATTTATACTGTGTACTGTCTATACTGTGAACATTGGAAATGATTTATTATGCTAAATGTTTCAGAGAAAATTGAAATGATGTAACTTATATCAAAGCCGACGCTCAGGAATTATCAGCCTCACATGTGACTGAATGGAAATAACGATAAATGATGTAAAAAGTGTCTCTTGCAGTGCACCACTTTTAAACATTTTAAATCTAGTTTGAAAACATGGTTGAAGGAGAATCAGGTCTATAGTCATTGAACTAAGACACACTGAATGTGGTCAGCATTGGTACTGAATGTTTGGTTGGTAATTTTGTGTACTGATGAATTGTTGGTTGTTCATGGTGCTGGGATTGTTGATGGTGTGCTCCCTCATGGGAATTTAGTGTTGTTCTTTGGTTGTTTGTGTCGGGGTGGTTGTATTTTTTGTTTTGTATCTTAGTTTTTCACATGGTGTTTTATTGGATCTGTGTTTTTTACAAAGTGTAAGCTTTGATCTACTATAACTGATCTTTTAGCTCTGTAACCTGCGCATCTTTAGTGGCCTCCGCCCAGGGACTACAGATGAAGATTATCTTTTAGCTATATCTAGTACAAAATATGTATTGTACATTGTCCCTGTTAAAATAAATAAATAAATAAATTGTATCCATAATAAAAGTCAATGGGAGAAATAGCAGATCGTGAAAAGAAAAATCTTTCTAATAATGAAGAAAGTTGTTTATGGAGTGATACACTTGAGTATGAAACTCCACTGATTGTTGTGATGTATCAGATCTGTCCGATCAGCTGCAGTGTCCAATCAATAGCTGATATCCAATAAAAGGGGGCATGTCAGCTGTAAAAGTCTTCCGTGAGGGCTGCTCTCGTGTATCCTTGCTTATGGCTCCTCAGAGATCCCTCCTCACTCCTTGATCCTGAAGCAGAAATAAGAGCTTTGGGACGGTCTTCAAGATGGCGGCTGTCAGGATCCAAAGGACTCTCGTTTGGACTGTGTGTTTCCTGTTATTTTGAAGTTCACTAGTCTTGTCTCTTGTGCCTTATTTACTTCCTGTCATTGTTCTGTTTCCCTCGAGTTTTGATTTGGTTCACCTGTGTCTTGTGCTCACCTGTTTCTGTTTCCCTCGTTGTCTCCTTACCTATATATGCCGGTCCTCTCCCTTTGTTCCTTGTCGTGTCATTGTGGAATGTGGATGTCCTGTTCCCTGTGCTTCTGTCTGTTCCTGTGACTTGTGAGTTATTAAATCTTGGAACTGCTTCAGCCTGTCTGCATTTTGGGTCCTTTCCCTGCTGCCGTGATGGCTTATCCGTGGCAAATCTGCCTCGATGGCCTTTCTTAACAGCGGCGGACAGATATGGCTTTTTTTTTCCAGATATGGATTCAAACGGATAACTGTCAAGGCTTGCTGGGATACGTTAATGTTATTGGTAACACCTGAGCTTTTCCTACTATGACAAGTCAAAATATCTGCTGTGACAAAGTGCTATTAAAAAAGGTTTAAAGATGAAGGCATCATCAGGAGCAATTGTTTACCTATTGATTGTATGATGTATCCTCAGAGCTGGAAGTACAACTAAGATTTACTGAAGGACTGTTCTAAAGTAAAATTTTGAGGTACTTTATCCATTTTATGTTACTTTATACTTCTACTCCACTACATTTGAAAGGTAAATATTGTACTTTTTTTATTCCACTATATTTGACAGATATAATTACTAGTTACTTTACAGATTAAGATTTTACATTTTAAAAAAGCACCAAGCTTATAAAATACAACACACTTAAGATTTAACCAGTGGTTCCCAACCATTTGGTTTCTGAGTCCTTACAAAAACAATGTCTGGGTGGGTCCCTTTGCCATGTTTCAGATGTCTGAGTTGTTAGCAGTTCACTTAGAGTCCATTATTTTACAAAAAAGCAATATCACGACCCCTGAAATTTATCTTGTGACCCTTTGGGGGAAAAAAAGTAGATAAACTAGCTCCGCCTCGACACATTTTTATAACCACTGGAGTGCTGTCTTTTTCCTGAATCTGTTCTGGAGAAAGAAACAAAATGCAGAGGACTAAACTGAAATTCATCGCAGGAGAAGTCTAACTGTTTTCTCTTGTGAGTACTTTGTCATTGTTGGTATGACAGCCACATGCTACTGAAAGGTTTATGGGCCTTAATTTACCACCAAACCCAATTACAACATCTATCCGGATTGTTAAATAATGACACTCTGTAGCCATTCATCCAGTACTTTTATTGAGAATGTGAGAAGTTGGGTTACTGCGCCAAAACTAAACTTGACGGATGTGTTTGCAATGAGCAGGGGCCACTCAGGAAGATGCCGAAACTTGTGGACACATAAAAAAGATTGCCCAGGCTGCAAAGAACCACCAGGCTCTGAACGAGGAGCAGTGGGCTTTGAAGGAGAGCATGATGTGTAGCATGAACTGGGCCATTATGGAAATGAACTGGACCAGTGTACTTGCCTAAAACTCTAGAAACATGGGCTCCTCACTTGAAATGTCAGGCCAAAACTGTAACACATTAGGTCTCTACTGGGTCAGGCTAAGGAGAGCTCAGAAGTGTTTGCTGGGTCCATGGTTGTCTGGATTGCAACAGTTACCAACAGTTTGGTAACATGATCCAAAAAGAGACACCAGGTATACAGCCAGATTTATTTATATATATATATATATATATATATATATATATATATATATATATATATATATATATATATATATATATATATATATTCATTCATATATGGAAGCAAAAGAGTCAGGATTCTAGCTAGACAGAGTACTCTCACAAAAAACAGGCATAAAACAGAGCAATACAATCTTGTTTCAACTGAAATCAGCTGAGGGACTTGAATACTCAGAGGAGGAGACAATAGGCAACAGCTTCAACAGGTGAAAACAAGATTACACTAGGGACCTCTGCTGGACTGTCAAGGTAACACAGGACCTCAGAAAACACAAGGCAACGGCAGAAAACAACTGTGTCTAGGTCTCATTCGGATCAGTCATAATCAGTCTGTTGATTCTGGTGTTACAGGCCATAAAAATCTGTTGCTGTTCTTCAACGTCAGTGTGGAATAATTGCAGAGGAAACCATTATGTAAAGCTGCACTAATCAATATTTTTTATTTAAACAATGGATCAAATGACTTTGTAATGTGAAAGGTGTTGCTCTTAGTGATGAACCCACAAAGAATTACCACCAACTGGGTTCCCCTCAGCGCTGCAGAGCGTTTTTAGCCTCTTTTGGCTCATTGTTTTGGTTTTCTGACCCACAAACTCTGCCCTCATTAACAAGCTCTGATAAATGCACGGTACACAGGGCTGTAGCCAGGATATTAAAAATACTGAGGTCATGAAACAATGTCCCCCTGACACCTCCCTACCAACCACCTTAGAAACTTTTGACCAGACATAAAAAAAAAAGCCTTTAAAAGATTTCAGTTATTTGGCCTTTTCATATATTATTTACTCAATTAAATGCTTAGTTGCATTTTCTGTACATATATTATTTACATATGATTAAAGTCTAAATGCTGTTTCGAATCCTTCTTTACACTAATTGGATTTGAAGATTGAAAATCCTTTTATTTACTTATTTTTGTTGCCCTAAAAGTGGTCAAATTTAAATTAAAATACTGGAATCAGCCAATAAAATACCCACTATGTGTAAGCGTTTAATTGTAGAATTTAAACTCACCCCAGGTTTGTAGAATTCACAGATAAAATGCAGAAGACTGAGTGCACACTACCTGTTCAGCACCAAACAGCAGACAGACACAGTTAGCGACTAGCTGGTTTAGCAGCTAAAGAGCTAGATATATTTCTCAGGAGCTGATGATAAAATGATTTTTTTCTTTAAGATGACTGCAGTTCAGGCCTCAGGCTGCTCCCTGCAGCAGTGTGTGTCTCCTGATAAATAGTGGTCAGGGGTGGTGTTTTGCCCAGATGGGGTGTGAGGTGACACAAGTATATTTGGATACAAGGATACAAGGCCGAAACAGGGCCCAACAGATGTGGCCTGTTTAACTTACTATGTCCATGTTGTAGAGGGACACTGGCACCCACACAAATCAATAAGTTTCACTGCACGTGAATAAGCCATTAAGGAAATGTTGACACACCAGGCCATTGCTTCACAGGATGTCCAAATGAAAAATATTTATTAATTTAGATTTGTGAAAGGCTTGAAAAATTCAACCCATAGAGAGCAATGAATTAGTGTTTTTTAATTTTTTTTTACTTCCCTATGTGGTTTAGTTTTTATTTACCCTTTAGTATTATGCCTTAAACCTCCCTTATAACAAGTTAGGAGAACGGTGAAATGTATATGGGATAAATAACTTTATGATGCAAAACAAGTGAATTTGTTCTTAAACATTCCAAAGGCAACCTCTAAATGTTGCTTATGCTACTTAATTTACAGTTACATGATAATGACATTGGGTAAAACTGAGGCTTTAAATTCAGCAAAATATGGGACCATTTATGTTAAGAGGTGTTATGCTTGTTGTTTTAAAGAGATAAGTTTGTATGTTATAATTACAGATGTTTCTGGTTTAAACGTTTATGTTGGTATTGCACAATAAGGAGGATGTATCCAGATATAACAAGATATAATGATATTTAGTTAGAAAGAGTTAAAATCATTTTGTATGTAGTAATAACGAGAAAAATGCCATTAAAACATGAAAATAACTTGTTAAATCGTGAAAAAAAACTTTAAAAATTATATTTTTTTTGTAATGTGGCAGCAATTTGCCATCTTTAAATAGTCAGCTCTCTTTATCATTAAAGAAAAGCTGAAGGTCCGATAAAAAAAAGTCTTTTAACCAAGGTGAATTGCGATTGTTTATTATTTTAGACAATATTGGATATAATCCGTTTGTCGCTTGTGGTCACACTTTTTGCCACGACAAGTTGGAGAAAACGGATCGCATGTCCTGCTGTAAACTACTCAAAGGTCAACTCAGACATGTTTTCCTAGTCGGCAGGTGGTAAATCCGACATACCTTGAACGCGGCAAAGAAACACATTCTGCTTCCGTCATTACGTACAGCGACGTAGCCCGTTTGTCCAATCAGGTAAAGAGTCTGAAGCCCAGGAAAGAAGCAGATGATATGGCAGCTTTGAGAGCGACCAGGTGGAACTTGCTTTGTTAACACGGCTAAACCTTTGATTATGAAAACACCTTGACTCCGAGACGGAAGCTGCTCGAAATGATTTACTTAATATTGATTTCCGCGTTCTCCGGAGCAGTCGTTACGTTGATATTGCAGTTCTTGCTGATATACCGGAGAAGCCCCGAGCCCATAGGCAGGACAGTGCAGTATGTCAAAGTAGTGCCTGATAACGCATTGAAGGATTACTTTAATACCCACCATGCCGAACCAGGCCAGCAGCAGCAGGACAGCACAGCATCTGCTACATCCAAACCGCCAGAGGCCGTCTCTGCAAGGCAGCAGGAAGCGGCTGTCATCAGCGGCAGCCCCAAACAACAGCCGCCACCGCCTTCTCAAAGCGAGCCCGTTGATGCGGACAAACCTGAAACGTGCAATTTCCTAAATGCTATATTTTTGTTCCTATTCAGGGAGCTCCGAGACACCCCTCTCGTTAGGCACTGGCTCACCAAAAAGATCAAGGTGGAGTTTGAGGAGCTGCTGCAAACCAAGACAGCTGGTCGGCTCCTGGAGGGACTCAGTCTCAGGGATATTTCCCTAGGCAATTCTCTGCCGGTCTTTAAAACGGCCAAACTTATGAAGCCGGTGCGTTTGAACGAGGACGGCATGCCCGATGAACTCAACTTTGAGGTGGACATCGAATACAATGGAGGCTTCCACCTCGCCATCGACGTGGAGCTGGTGTTTGGGAAGTCTGCCTACCTGTTCGTTAAGATGAGGCGCGTGGTGGGGAGACTGAGGCTGCAGTTCACGCGCATGCCCTTCTCCCATTGGTCCTTCTCCTTCCTCGAGGACCCGCTGGTGGATTTTGAGGCGAAGTCACAGTTTGAGGGAAGGCCGCTGCCTCAGCTCACCTCCATCATAGTCAACCAGCTGAAACGGGTCATCAAAAAGAAGCACACCTTACCGAACTACAAAATCAGGTAGGTTCAGTAACTGTGGGCTGAAGAAGCTCCTCACCAAACTATAACACCACCTAGGCCTACTAAAGCTGTTTCAACACCAGACTAAACTACTCTTCACCACAATGAGATCTCAAGCATAAACAACAAAAGTCAACTTAAGTTACGATATAAAGCCTGAATGTGTCCCAGTTTAATAGTGTATACTATTGTATGCACCAAATTTGACTGTTCAGTGTTAGCATGCAACAGAAATCAACAAACCATTTCTTGCTATCAGGAGAAGATTGAAGGAGTGAAAATGGACTGCCAAATGTCCCTAAATATGAAGTAGCTAATTCTTTCAGGTTCCTTTAAGGATATCAAAGTGGACTACCAGAACTATAAATTGATAACTGCTTTTCTTTAACACCACACCACTGGTGGTAACGGTAACTTCATAAATTTATAGCATTTTCCCCATCTGGTAGAATGAGGAAAAGAGATAGATACAAGTGCTTCGATATTTTTTGGGGGAAATTAGATTTAAGAAACACACACAGACCCCTTTTCTGTTGGTAAACATCATGACGTGTTTGTGGGCGGAGCTAAGGTGGAGGCAGAATAACATGTTATCTAACGCTAGCTAGCAAGTTTTGTTGGCTTGTTGTTAAACAATGGCTGAAGAAAATACGAGTTTCTCTGAACATGTAGGGTCACTCACTCTCCGGCACCGCGAGTGTTACTTGACAAAGTTCACATAAGTAAATGGAACCAGATTGGCCGACCCGTACACACTCACTCAATGGATGGACCATCTGAGAGGATGGACAGTACAACACACACACCTGACACACAACACGCGCCTTCTCTCTGTTGAAGTTCCCTCTCCCCTTCTACAAGTGCCATTGCAACTGTTGCAACTGTAGAAAGGGAGACGACACTTCAACAGTTTCCTCTGTGTTTTGTCTCTGGCCATACAACTAGCTGATGAAGTTAGCGTTACGAGAGAAATCACCAATTCCCCCTAGTTCCCCAATTTCTGATTAGGTGGGCATGACAAACCTTTAGACACAACTTTATCCATACTTACAACAGGCAATACTTTATTTAACCTCACCTGATATGAAGTGTGCGCTACAAACACAAGCATTTTTGATGATCGCCTCGGTCCAATTCTTTCATCTTATCACGTTTAACCATAACATTAGGGTAGGTTATGTAGCTACTACACTGAGGTGATTCAGTTTTTCTTTTGTTTTGCCTTCAGCTGACGCTGTGATGTAATCGCACACATTGTGCACTTTTTTTCCACTGGTAGTTCATCCAGAGAGAGCAGCTTAAATGCTCAGAACAATAGTATATTCTAAGCAAAAACTTTGGATAACTCTAGTACTGCCTAATCTGGACGAAAAAAGGTCAAAATTCATTTTCAAGCATTTATGACTAAGTTCTTTGTTTCCTGAGCTGTCACCAGAGCTGCTGCTCTGCCTCCGCTCCTACTGCAGTGAATAGCTCCTTCATTTCCATTTGAGTTCTGTTGTGGAACAATAGTGTCTTATCAACATCATATTCAAAAAGCAAGGGGTATGTAGCCTACATGCAGGGACTTTTGAGTATACTTGATGTTAATTCTTTGTAATTTTTCTAGAGCTTTCAAACGCATCTCACTGTCTATTTGGCTCAATTGTCATGGAGATATTCTTCATGCACGGAGCAGACTTGATCCTGAACACTGTGAGATGCAATTGAAAGCTCTGGAAAGAAGCTACTAAGTGGACCTTGAGTTTAGATTTTTTGTCAAATACTGTGTTTTGTATTTAAGAAGAACTCCACAGGATAGCTTGAAGTTCCTCTAAAATGCTGTCAGACTGCGATGTTGCCACCTTTTTATGACTTCCTAACTGAAGAAATGCTAGGGGACACAAAAACACATCAAGCCACATTTTGGTAGTTTATAAAATAAATCACTTGTTTCTGAGTACAACATAGACTCGGCTAACACATTTTAGACATGATACTTGCTTGGTTGTGCTGCCACACTGGCACAGCTATTTGTTTAGGGAACCAAACGCTCTACCATAATCTAAAATAACATCTCCCACTCCATGAGTCAGAAGATTTTAGACTCCTTCCCTCCCACTTGCAGCTGCTACTCATTTTTTAGACATCAATTTTGTTTTCAGTGTGTCATAAATCATAAATCGTGCTGCATGTCTGAGACTTACAAAATCCGCAGGGGTTTCAGAAAGTGCTTAATAATAATAATGGGTTGACAGTGTGGAGATCTCACCTCACTGTCCACGAGTGCTTTTTTGGTAGCAAATTCTAGATTGGCATGTGACTTCCAAATTTTCTCTCAATTAGGAATGTCCCAATTCCCCTTCCCTGTGGTCGATTAATTGTTTCAGCTCTGTAATGTTGTATTTCTCCTGGTGTGTGGTGTTTGACTTCCGCCAAACAGCATTTAGTCTTATGACCAAAAAGCGTAATTTGGTGTCCACAGACCGTAGAGCCTTTTTCCACTTTGTTTCAGAGTCTCCCATGTGCCTTCCAGCAAACACTAGTCCAGATGTCATATGTCAATGACTATTGTTGTTGGTCAGGGTAAAAAAAAAGCCCTAATTACATCCACTAATATTCAAAGACGTAGCACTATAAAACCTAAAAAACTCCAAAGGGGACAAATGCTTGTAATAGGTTCTGTACCTAGTTGAAAGTAGAGATGGGAAATGAATTTAAAGAAGTGAGAGAAATGGAAAGAGAGAGAAAAAGGGAAGTAGAAAGTGTGTTGAGAGAGAAAGCAAAGCTAGTGTTATTAGATCCTTATTTCCGTTTGGTTACTTAAACACACTTGAGGCATCTTGTAATTCGGCATGTCTGATACGGACAGGACTCATTCAAGTCACAGCTGTCCTCTGGGAAACAGCGGGGTCCTTCTCACAGCAGCATGGCAACGAGACAAATGTGTATTCTGACTGTTGACTTGAGTGAGTACTGTCAAGGCGCCAGCCCTTAGTTATCAGGGGAAGGTTAGTTCAGTTATCACAGTGCAGTGTGCAACGTTTCTTGCCCTCTGACACACACTTGCTCTATTTCACATTTCCTCTCTTTGTCCAATTCACCTAACAGATTTCTACTGAGAGCCTGGCTAATTTGCACTGGCTGGCGAGTCTATTATAGTATGCAAGGGTCAAGAATGGCTGTGTACAGATGTGAAACTCCGAACTTCTACTTCTACATGTCTGTATTGCCAAAGGTTGGCAATTTTGTTGTTATTAACACAACATTATTAAAATAGAGGAATAGCATCTTGGCCCACAAGACAACCCTGTGCCTTGCAGAGTCGCAGTTTTAGCATTTGAAGCTAAGAGGTTTGACGTTGAATGTTAAGCAGAGGTGGCAAACGCTGATCCTCCAAACAACAAACTACACAGAGCCACTGGTACAAGTCCAGCTGGTCAATACGAACTTTAAACTAATTTCAACTTGATGCAGACTCTGTTGTGGAAAACGTGTCCAGCTTCAGCCTTGTGATTGGCAGCACAGCGGTGAGTTTTTCTTCACACATCCCCAACTGATTGTGAGGGATGGAGCTGTTATTCTCCACTTTTACCACTTGTAAAAACTCAGAAGACTTCCTCTTCCGTGCGCCGGTCATTGTTTACAGTCTGATTAGCAATCTCTGAACCCATTGGCTATCGTCTGATGTCGATTTGAATGCAGATAAATTTGAAAAAAGCTAATCTCTAGGGTTCTGAGAGTGATGCAAAGCTTAATCGTCATCAGATGATATCCATTGGGTTCCAAGATTGCATTTTGGCCAGTGCGTTTTGCCTCTTGCTCTCCACATGGACTATTTTCATAATAAATTAATCATTGAAGTTATTTTTTAAATTGGTTGGTTGTGATGATTTTCTGCTTTTCTCTTTCTTACATGATTGTAAACTGAATTAGGGTTGCAACTGATTATTATTTTCTTTATTCATTAATCTGCTGGTTATTTTATCAGTCATTGTTTGGCCCATAAAACCTTTGAAAATAATGAAAAGTGCACAATTTCACAGAACCCACGGTGACCTTCAAATGTAATTTTGTCTGACCAACAGTCTAAAACCCAAAGATAATCAGTTTACAGTAATAAAACAAAGCAGCATGTCCTCACACCTGAGAAACTAGAACCATCAAATTTAGCTTGAAAAATAACAGTTAATCAGTTATCAGTCATTGCTAATTAATTTCCCCTTAATCGACACTTTATAGACCAAAGAAACAAGTAATCTATTAATCGAGAAAATAATCAGCGCAAATAATCATTAGTCACAACCCTACTGTGAGTAGTTACCATGAAGCGAATGTATGATGAGATCGACTGCTGAACCAGACGGATTGTGACTTGTCTTGTTATTAATTTAGATGTTTTCCCAGAAGCATAATATACTTCAGAAAAATGTAATAATTTCGTCTGACGTAAGTGGAGGCACTCTTTATTTCAGATGAGGTGGCGTGCCTCCACTCTACAGTAAAACACAACAGGAAACCTTGTTATTTGACTCTCCCATTATAACCATGACTTCTGAGCAGTTATTGTCAAAATTAAATTCTTAAAAAGCATTCAGTACAACAGCATTAGTTAGGAGAGGCTGAAAGGCATTGCTGTTTACTCTTTGGAGAGCTCAAGATCCAGGAAGTTGGACCTGGGAGTGCACCAGCACGTTAAATGCCTTTCAGAAAGGCAGATGTGATGTGATGTATGTTTCATCAAAGGATCTGTGTTGCCTGTCCAACATGACATGCAAGCGTTAAAACAGTTATTTAGTGCCACAGACTCACTGCCTTTGAGTTGTGTGGGAGAGTACTGCAGCAAACAGAATAACTCTAAACGTGCATGAGTGTGTATCGCCCACGAGCATGCAGAGTGAGTGAGCGTGACGCGATGATGCAATGAAGAGCAGTCTCAGAGAATGAAAGCTGGACCTTGGGATTTGCTGAGTGGCACAGATGGTAGTCCTGTGGAGGGGAGGGCTGCCTGGGACCGCAGCCCACTGGAGGTAATCCAGGCATTACAGCAGCCATGTAGAGTCACAACTCCAGCTATGGGGGAATACTATGTTCAAAGCCAAATCCGTGATGGTTTTACTTTGCCACAGTTACCATTCCAGCTCTCTTTTTGTTTTGTATACATCTGGAAGTAGGGGTGGGCCAAAATCTTCTATCACGGTATATGTAATTTTATGTCACGGTAACGGTATATATCACGATACAGTAATTGTTCTGTAAATTTAATTAAGAAATGGTTTAGAATAACCATACTGTACTTCATACTCTGTATTTACAATTTCACTCTCCTCCATGTTTTGTGGTTGGCAAACCAGCTTAGAGGTGCATTACATGGTACATTACCACAAATCACGTTACCTTGCGAGTCAGCTGGATTCGCGAGATCACGCGTGAATCGAACCCTGATTTGCTACATAGCCTGCCCCGAATATATAGCAGAGACACTAAAGGATAGCTCCTGCGGTGGAAATGGTATTGCCAAATCTGTACCGGTGGACACATTTTCACCATTGCACGATATACCGTCATATCGCCCAACTCTATCTGGAAGCTGCATCTGCAGAAGCGAGGAGAGGAGCCTGGGAACCAGCTTGTGCATGTACTAGCATTATTGACCAATTAGGGTTGCTAATTTCTTAAGTTGTTTTACTAAGCAGTTAACGACTGATACAAGCAAAGGAATAAACACATTGTAAAGCTGTTGGTAGCTGTCCTTGGTCATTATCTTGAATCATGGTGAAGGCCGTTTTGGGAATAATATAATTTTACAATAAAAAAACACGACTTGTGGCCAATGTTGGAAATGTAACTTAATTGAAAGGACTAACAACACAGGCATCTATTTAAGAATAACTACTATTTAGATACGAGGGATGTTCTAATCATAATCCCATGGTGATTTTTTTCTGGTTTCAAGAGGCCTTGGAGGTACTGTAAATTTTTGGAGGTACTGTTTATTTGTGACTGACATCGGTGACCGATATACCGGTGAATAAACAGCTTTATCTGAAGATAGCTTTACAAAGGTCACTCACCTCCAATTCCCATGTAGGCTATACAGTTCTACACAGCTCACTATCCAGGATCTCACCCAAACTCTGTGCCAATAAAGGAGGATAAAAGCTCACATGTCAATGCATATAAACAGTGCAAGCTGCTGGTTGCCATCTATGTTTGTTTTGGTTCAATAACACGTGACAACTTGCATTCTTGCAGTAGTACTTCAGTCGTTGACCAGTGTGTTGTATTGTATTTTTACACAGATGAAACTGTTAAGTACCTAGACTTGACATCAAATGCTTAGTCAGATTCCTAGTGCTGTTTACCTATTTTTGATCATATATTTTTTCATTTAAATAACACCTTTGGCTGTTTGACGTCTGTATATTATTTATTTATTTTATGTGTAGTATCAAAAGTATCAAAAAATGTTAGTTTAATTTTGGTATCAATACCGAAACTCAGCCATAATACAATATACTTACACACTGCTGGTCAAAAGTTATTGAACACAAATACTTTATTCATTTTTTTCATTTTTGTTCCTTTGGTTTGTTGCTAAAGGAAGTTATTAAAGACACCATTGCACATTTTTCACAAGACTCCCTTTTAATGTTGTCACAACGTAACCATGACAGTCTTAGGTCAGCCTCTTCAAATAGTGTAGTTGCATAGTGAAAGCAGAAAGAGTACTACCAGAATAAGACAACACGGTATATTTGTTGTACCATTGAGGCTAGCATCATCTTTATCTTTTAAATTACAGTAGGTCAGTCAAAGCACTTTTGATCCGAGGCTGTCACAGTTTTTCAAAGCTGTTTGGTAGTGAAATTACTTGAATTTACTTTGAATTTTGTTTCTATATGAGGCTTGTTGGCTCTCCAAAGTAACAATAGCTCTCTATTTCTCAGGTGTGAGATGACATTTGCCTCCAGTGTTGACTGCTGCTGAGTGCTCAAGCAATGACCTAAACCTTTGAATTTAACCTTTTATTTTGTGAGCTCTTAAACCTAACGGGACTCTGAAGTGAGTTAATAAAACCAGGTACACTGGAAAGATTGAATGTTGTATGTGTTAAAAGCATTTACATAATACTGACCAGTTGCCAGACAAATATACAGTATGTTGTTGCCTATAGGTAACTAAATAGTGACAGAGATTTGAACCATTTGCAATGAGCTGCATACAATAAAATAAAAGTTACAAGTGCTTCTCAATTCACTTATTACTCGTGTTATTGTTATAGGTGGTTTACCTTGGGAAGTCCTGTTAGACAGGATAAAAAATATATTTCTGCTGCTACTGGACCAAATGACATTACTGTGTGACCAGACGAGGTAATGTAAATTTAAAATTGGGCTTGGTAAAAAAACTCAGACTGTTGGAACCCACTGTATGTGTTTTGTTTGTTTTGTATAACAGGATGGATCAGCTCTCCCTTCATTCACACATGCATAGTGTCCAGTGGTTTTTTGTTACATAATTGTGCTGTAGATATCCATTGTTGCTCCTCTTTAACCCCTTTCCTTCTGTCATTTCCTGTCAGAGGGGGAAGGATGATAGCACTACTGCAAACAGCTGGCCATTTTAGAGGGAGTCCAGTCCCTTTTAGCTCAGCCTCTCTGTTTGTACCACAGACAGGAGGAGACTTGTGCATTGATTGTACTGTCACTGGTTTAGCTGTTGTTTTGGCTGATGGCCCAGGAATGAGAGATGATGAGGTTTGTAAAACAACACGACTGTAATTGCCTGGAGCTGGAAGGAATATTATTGTTTAAAACATTCTGAAAAACATCTGTCTTGTCAAGAAAGGAAAGTGACTGGCTAGTCAGGGAATTGACCGCAGTAACATTGATGGCAGATTATTGGATTGGGGCTGGTAAGACAGTTAGATGGTAAAAGATGATGCATGTTGATGTTGTTGAAAACTTAAAAGATCCCCTCCAGACATGTTTCAACATGTATAAGTTGCTTTACTTTGAATAATAATTTTTATCTGATATGTTCTTTTCACAAAAAAGTTAAATTATCTTGTTAAAATCTTTGAAATGACATCTACTAAAATCCAGAATATATGAATAGAAGTTTTCCTGCTGGAAAACGGCGGTTTCCTTCTTCACTGTAAAGTCCATTCTCAGTGTGTGTACGCTGGAGGCTTCACGTTTACACATCACACTTTTGCAAGTTGAATACTGGACCAGGATTGACTTCAAAACTATTTGTGATGTCACAAATCCTGCTTGTAGGCCCGCCCCTGAAAATGGGATTTTCAATGAGCACATAGACAGTTTCCACTTTGAGCAGATGAATGTGAAAACATCCTTCTACATCCTTCTCAAACTCTGCACATACATCATTCTGTATGGTGAAGCTCAAACATTCAACTGGAGGAACAAGAAGAAAAACAGATTTTTGAGTGGAGGGGAACTTTAAGTATGGTGTCACCATATTGTTTTTCTTGTAGTCTTGTATTTTAATAAATTTGACTTTATCCTCATAATCTGTTCAGCCTTTGGTTTCACTGGATATGTTGGAATGTCTCTTTTGCCTGGAAACTTATGAATGCCAAATGTATGTAATTACAAAACAAGTTACAGCATCTAAACAACATTGAAATTAATGCAATGCAGCAAGGTTCTCTCACAGGAAAAGACTTAACCATAAACCATCGGAAAAAATGCAATGCTTTATGGGGTCATTGCATTTCACCTCTCTGTTTGTGTCCTCATTTTAGATTGATTGCCCGGACCATCAGTCTGCTCTTTCATGCCATGTTCCACAAAACAGACATCCCTTATCTCTTAATGCAGCATGAAAAATAAAATATTTTACATATCTTTAATAGGCAACCACAGGACAACATTTGGACGTCAGTTCTAATCAGTTTGTTTTATTTATCAGACTTTTCTACAGAAATAATTTGTATTATATTTCAGTCTGATGTTACCCATCAATGGTAGAACCTTTTGTTGTTGTCATGCTCCCGTTTCAAGCCTGCCTGGGGAGCTGTTTAGTAGGCCTTGTGTCAAATCATGCTGTTGTATTACCATGTGAATTCTGTCAGAATAGGCTCCCTCAATACGTGAAATGTAGGTGGCCCTTTGACTTGGACAGTGTTGCACTAACAATACTACTGTGACAGTGACTTTATTTTATGATGCTGAATGCTTTTGTCGGTGCACTTCCTGAGATAATGCCCAAGCCTGTGTATTTGGTATACTGTAGCAAAAGGTATGTGCATGGTGGTAGCCAGGTCTGAAACTGACTAGCCTAACGGCATTCCGGATTTTAGCCAATATGTGTGTGGGGCCTTTTTAAGTGGGTCAGAGAAGGAGGGTAATCTAATAAGAGCTTTGTGATTAGAGTCAAGTTTCCGTCTTGTAAGGAATTTCTGTCTTTTGTAGTGGGCCTAAAGCCTTTTGACTTATCATTAACTGAACTGTCAACTAAGCCGACAGATTGAATTTGAGACTGCAAATGCCAAGAACAGAACACAATTGAGTTTTTTTCTTTTAATATTAGGAGTTCTATGTGCTGCAAAATGTCACATATCCCGTCTTGTCCAATCTTGGGACAAGAGCACAATGACTGGGCACTGATTCACAATAAATCAACAGGATGTCCAGATAGTGTAGAATCAATGGGAAAGTGAGTAGTTCTTTATAGTTGTAGTATTTGATGTTGTGTGAATACCTGTTTGCATGTCACTAGGACTCCAGGAACCTCATTTCAAAATCAAATTTTCCATGTTCTTAAAGGCCGTCGAATATGACATTGGGTGCAAACAATGCCAAACTACAGTCACGAAATAGAGTACTAACACTACATCTTGTTGTACTTTGCATTTAATGCCTGAGCCACAATTAGGCCCACATAACATAACATGTGTTTGCAGCTTTCTGTAGCTGCTAAACTTGATTACCAAAACTTGTTTTCGTGATTTAGGCTTTCTAAAGGGTGCTAAGTACTGGAACTGACCAGATTCTTTCTGCTATTGTTCTTTACACGAGAATCAGTACTTGTGTAGGTATACCTTATTAATCATGATAATCGTTTTTCCTTCTCCTTTTACCTGAAAGTGACATAAATTCTGGTACTTACGACAAAGCTTATCTGCAGTTAATCTGCATTTGAATGACTGTCATCTGAATGGAGACCTGCGCACATTTAAGCAAACAGAGCCAAATATAGCCAAAAACCTGCAGTTCATTCTATTTGAACTCTTCTCACTTCACTGGTCATATTTCATATTTGAAGCCTAGCACACATTATTCCTCCTTATAGAAGTGTCCCACCCTGCTTTAAACATGCAATGGTACTATAGCTACGTTTTTACCCAAAGTACCCGGAACTTTTAGGCCCAGGCACCATTACTTGTGCAACACTGCAACAACAGTAAGCATGGAGGAGTTCAATAATGCTCAATAAGGCCTGGACTGTGTTACCGGTCCATCTGTCGTAAGCTTTCTTCTGTAACTCTATTGTGTCGAAGCAGAGTGAACAAAAAACAATCTGGTTTGCAGCTGCAGATTTTTAAAAATGGCTGAAATAAAATGCTGCGAGTACTCCGTCAATCAGAAAGGTTCAGCGCAGCAAGCTCCACCCCCAAAGTTCTTGTACTTTTGGTAAATACTACCCCCCGAGCAGGGACTTTTTGAGGGGTAAAATAATGTCCCTGGAACTTAATTTAGACCCTGGTCCATGCGGTGGATCCTCCAAAGAATCCTAGTCCCTGAGGAAAGTTCCTGCGGTGGAAACGTGGCTAATGTATGATTAAAGGGTTTATTGCCAGCAATCATTTTAACTCTGCTACGATAGAAACAGGAAACTTGACTGGACCTACGCACAAAGTAGTATAACTGTTGTTTGTCGGGTTCTGGTCAAGAGAGAAGGATACTCTCTGAAAAACCCTCAACAGTGTAGATGCTAAAAGTTCGTCACTCTTGCAAAACCCTGACTGTGCAATGTGCCCATCAGAGCACTTGTATGGACAGAAAGTAACATTAGTTCCATCAGTAATGTGGGTGATTTGCCTGAACAAAGTCCACTATTTAGAACAGCAGGAGCCTCAGGCCAGCAACAGTAGCACCAGGAGCCCAAAATGGCAAAGGACGGGTGTGTGTTCTCAGACGTCATGTTCATACATTACAATAACTGTTTTTATTAAGACTCGGGCCTTCTGCACTTAGGGAGCCACTTCTCCACAAAGCACCACACCCATCAGAAGCAGTCACAGGGTGGCGAGCATTAACTGTGAGCATAACCAGAGCTGATGCATTTCCCACTGTGAATTGTCAGTTCATACCTTTCAAAGCTGATGGACAGGTTTTTCAAATCTCATTAAGAATCAACATTTGACTACTTGTATTCAAGGTAATATCAAAGTGTGAATTCCCCCAGTTTTTTTCTGGAACATAAGAGGCACTAGTTGTAAGGGTCTTCTGTGTGGGTACAGTTGCATTAGTTGGTTGTTTACTGATGCACAGTCAGGGAGTTTACATCAGTGTCATAGTGGAAATCCTGATTTATAATGGACTTTGGATGTTTCTTGTGTCACTCTCCAGATACAAGCCCTTCTTCCCGTTCCAAGTGCAGCCTCCGCTGGGTTCGGCTTGTGATTTGGACCTGTCAGTCCAGGACAGCAGGCTGGTGGAAGGCAGACTCAAAGTTACCCTCATTGAATGTAGCAGGTAAGACACTTGAATTCCTTCTCTACTTCCCCTGTCCACATATCATTGTGTGGTTTTGACCTTGTACTGTTTTTCCTGATTTGGGTCAGGCCCCTTTGTTCCATTTTGGGAAAACTTAATGCTACATCATACAGTGATATTTTAGACAATCTCCATCTGTAACCCGTTCATGTTACAATGTAATCTAATGTGCTCTTGCATGTATATGATTGGTCAACACAGTATCTTGCAGGATGACGTCACATTGCGTTGCAGAAAAAGTTGAGCCACCTTCAACTTTTTTTGCCAGAGCCTTCTGTGTCGGCACCCCTGCTCCAATTCATCCCTAGGGGGTGTTACTAAAATTTTGTGCACCTCATTTATATCAGTGATGTTAGACTAAATATTAGATTCAGTTTTAATGCAATTCACATCAACAGCACCAGAAAGGCTGGTAAAATAAAGTCTCCACAATGACCATAAAGTTGCATCAACACAAACGGCACATCATAACCTTCATGAGGGGCTGTTGTATTAGACTGCATTAGTTTCAGTTGGGGGACATAATAAACTGGCAGCTAACTGTATGTATCATGATTTCCTTTTTCCGGTATTTAGTCCTAACAATTCTGTCTTGTATTGATACTTTTTTTTCTGTTCGATACACTGACATGTTAAGCCCCTTGGTACTCACTAGAAATGTAAAGAAAATGGACAAGGTGGACAAACATGTAGCACAAATGGCATGACTTTTTATCATGGCACTTTGTACATATTGGTATCTCTCATTGAGAACAACTTTGCTGGAAGTTCCTGTCAGGTCAGTCTATACATTGACTGGCCATTTGACTGTTAGGAGTACTTACTTGCTTGACTCTTTGCCAAAAAAAACTCTACTAAAGGTTTTTTTTCCCAAAAGAAGTTGTTTTTTCTGCTCAAAGGACAGCATTTAGCTCAATTAAACTGTCCTTGAAAACCTTCAAATGACAACATTACATATTTTACACATTGTTTTGCACTACATATGCTTCAGTGCGTTGTTAGGTAATGCAATGTATTCACTGATTTCTTTGTCCTACTGAACCACCTGACTGTCATTTTAAAGAACATATTGTAAGAACTTGCTGGAAGCGGTGTTTTCCAGAAGTGGATAATTTATTGATAGTCGGCTGCAAAACAGCATCACACTCACAAGCTAACATGATTTGGGAAGTCATTTTATCCAGTTCTGCTGTGGTGGCTGAACTTTTTGATCAAAATTCTACATATGGGAAACACTGAAGAATTTAAATGTAATCTGAATTTTAACTGTTTCCTCATCATCTTTGCGACAGCGGCAGTTCCATTACATAGTGTCTTATTACCCTGTAGCATCTACAAAGCCCATTATATTGGACAGACCACACTCTCTCTCACCAGGTTCTCCTTTCCGAGACAAAAACAATCCCTCTTTGTCCAAAGCTGGCATGTTTAAATTTTAATTGGTCAAAGAGTCAAATCAATTAGCCCCGGCTCGCCCTGATAGAGAGGCCTCTCTTTCATTGCCTTGGAGAGACAGACGAATTATGTGTGCTTTGATATACGAGTATGTGTGTGTGTATTGAACCCTGCTTGGATATGGTTGGGTGTGTTTGATAGACCACAGGATGATCAGATCAGGCTCATCCATTAATAATTCATGTCCTGCTCATTACACTCATATAGTGTCTCTTCTTCCCCTACCGTCTTACATCACCTTCTTCTATATATGCGTTAAGCTGTAAGTTTAGAGACTGTTCTCTTTCTGGCCTACCAATTTGAGTGTTTATTAGATCATATCACACACTTACTGTAAAGGTGATTGTTAGATGTTTACTATGTCAAACATATGAGGTGTAGTATGCTGTAACTGTCCAGCAGAGGGAAGTATCCACCCATTTAGTTGGAATCTTGCAAAAGAAACAATTGAGTCTTATTGAGGAAGGCCAGCATCATGTTTCTGAAGATGATCATATTGGTCACAATATTTCTGAAATATTGCAAAGTTTCTTTAGAGGTACACTGTATTTCAGACTGGGGAAGTCGGGGATATCTTTTCATTAGCGTCTGATGCACCTTCTCAGCACAGCAGGGGGCAGCAGTGGTCAAAAAATATGTTGCTATAATCTCACAGTACACAGTCAGGTACAGTGTGCTGTTTGAAGTCTATCTTTATCCTTTGCAATTCCAGTATTAATACAGCAGTGAATTAAGAGAGACCGCTGGGAGTGGACAACATAAGAAAGCAAGAAAAACGCTTTACTGGCCAATAGAGCTGAAATGATAATTAAATGAATCAAATGGTAGAAACAAACGACAATCTGCAACAATTTTCATAATCTTGGTAATTGAAATGCTGTTTGGACAAAACAAGAAATTTGAAGAGGTTGCCTTGGGTTCTGGGAACTTGTGATGGATATTTTTTACTATTTCCTTACATTTTATAGACTAAACGTGCAATTGATTTGTAATTTGAATTGATTGATTGACAAAGAATTCAACTAAGGATTATTTTCATTACGTGTTAATTTCCTGAGGCCTAACAGGCCAAACATCAATGCTGACATAAAGCAAATGGGGAAAATTGGGCTTGGACCTATTGGTTTTGCAAATATACAGAATAGTTTTTGGCCATAAACCACCGTTGTGATTTAGTATTGCACCTCCATAAAGTTGGGGGACTTAAAAGAGACAGATTAAATAGTGGTCAAAGCTGAAACAGCAGAGGTTGAGGTATCCTGACTTTTAGTCCCTACTGTTCAAAAACTCCCTCATCTGTGAACTCCACGCCACTAGTTTGTAACACAGGCATTTTTGTTAAACTTTGTTGTCTCCTGAGATGACATGGCATCATCAGGAATATTTTCCCAGACTTGACAAAGCTTTTCAAGAGCCACAGAAGACATTCTACAGCTATCTTTACAGGCTGCTGAGTAGCACTACCCATGGCCAGTAAACGGATCCTTATGTATAAAATCAGTGGCGTGCCACCACACTGATGAGGATGGATGAGGGGCAGCTAATGTATGAAGAAAAGAAATGCTATTAGCAGGTGACACCACGTTCCTGTAACTGAAGTAGAACTGAGGGGATTAATCAATTAGTTCATCAACCTGGCAACAATTTTGTGATGAATGAAGTCATTTATTAAGTCATTTGTCAAACTAAAAAATGCCATTCACTCTCTGGATGCAGCTTCTCCAATGTGAGGATTTGCTGCTTCGTATAAGCACAGTATACTGCATATCTTTTGGTTTTGGACTCTTGTGTTGTGAACAACTTGCAAAATTGAACAGGACATTTTTTACAGTTCAGTCGGACAACTCACGTTTGAAATATTTATTATAGCAGCAGAACATAGTTAGAATTTTGCGTCTAGGCTCCGACCTCATCACTCCCCACAGATATGTTTACGTAGAGATATTGTGAGGGTGTGTTTGGTAGATGTGGAGAGTGAGAGAGTGGAGAGTGAGGTATGTCGTGTGCATAGCAGTGCAGCTCGAGTTGACTGCCTGAACTAGCTCGCAGGCGTCGCCCCATTTGTCACGATTTCATTAACTAAAAATCAGTTAATACAAAAAATAAATGAAATGAAATGAAAAAAATTTAAATAATCATTAGCCGCAGCCCTAAACTCAATATGAGGAAATGTAAAATTAGATTTACTGGTGTATGAAAAACGTTATAAATAATCCATGTTGTATGAGAGGATGATGTACTGTATTAATATACAGTCCTCTCACAGAATGTTAGGGAAAATTTAAATGCTGTGGATGAAGATCAATAAAGCCTTTATAACCTCCAGTTGTTGCCTTGAGAGTGAAATGTTATGGTGGGCATAAGATCAAGATCCTCTTTACTACTGTGAGATTTACTACTGCATGTCTCTGTGGTTAGAGTATACCAAACACAGCACAGGAGTGGTTACATATAATAGTCAGTTTAGAGTATACTTGCTAGATAAAAGACTGGTGGTTTAGGATTTGTTTCTATATATGTCTTTGGGAAACAAATTACCAAATTCTTGGCTTGGAATTGGTCATTTTAAGGTAAAATTATTTGTATAGTACCTTTTCAACAACAAGGCAATTCAAAGTTCTTTACATAAGACATAAAATATTCATTTATTCAACATTTCAAATCATTAGTATTTATCTAACATTAAATTTTCATTACTAAATCCACAACAAACTAAATTTAAAATTAGAAAAAAACTTCCTTAGCAACACCCTGATTTATCCACATTCCACTACACAAGTCGCTTACTGTCAAAATGTCAAAATCATACTGAGTGTCAGGATCCCACAGTGCTTCCATTCCTACTGCTGATGCCTCACGTCTGGATCACTTTTGTAATACAGAGGTTCAGTTTTTTTTTTTTTTTTTAACGTGAGGTTCAGTTTTTGAGTTCTGCAGCTTATAAAAACTTAGTTCTGGTTCTTTACCCTGCTGGTGGTGCATCCCACCGCACAGCAGCTTTTAGGCATGTTTCTACTGTTTGCTAGCAGACCGAAGTGACAAGGAGGCACCTTCACACAATACAAAGTCAGTGGAGAGCGATGAATTTCCCCTCCAGTGTGGGCAGGACTTAATTGCGCTCTGTCTCTATATTATTTACTAAGAGTTAAGCACCTAAAAAACTTAGCTAATCTGCTTTATCAGGACTGTGTGGGTGTGATTTGTTCAGATTTGATTGACAGTGACCAAAGAACCAAAAAAGTGTCATCAGATTTTGATTCAAATGTTGCTGAATCCAGATTGGTGCAAATGTGTGAAATGCATGACATCACCTTTTCCCCACTAAGTTCTGGCCAGTGTAAAGAGCAGAGAGAAAAATCTCTCAACAAAGTCTCGTGTAAAATAACCAAAACTGTTCCAACTTTGGGAAAAACTATTATGTTCATATAGGATTTTATCTCTCAGGGTAAGAAGCTGATGGAGAACGTAGGTTTTCAGGGCCTTTTAAGAGAAGATATTAAAGAAACACAAGTCAATGAACGCACATAGATTTTACTTTATTGGTGCTTCTAAATGTCGTAGTGGTAGAATCTCACAGTTGCTGTAGTTCTCATATGTCTTGTTTCGTACCTTTGCAGACTGTTCATCCTGGGCTCCTATGACAGAGAAACCTACGTTCACTGCACCCTGGAGCTGAGCAGCCACCAGTGGAAGGAGAAGACTCGCAGCTCCATCAAACGGGTGGGTTCTCCAGCTGACTTTCCTTCTCTTTCCTCCCTGTTTTCCTTCTCATTCCTCTGGTGTAGGATTTCACTGAATCATGCTTAAAGGTACAGGAAACTACTTTTAGGATTGTGCTTTTTTTCTGAATCTATATAAAGGTGTACATTTGATTTAGTATGCAAAGTATGTAATGTTACGAAAGTTAATAGTTAAAAATGACCAAATCCATTGACTTTCTCACCAATGTCCAGATTGTAAGGGTGTTTCTATGTGTTACAGATGATGCAGAGGCCAAATCCTTGTGGCTTAGGCTGTATTCAGACCAAATCAGGTGTGGCGGCGATTAGCGCAGGGTTGTGCGGTGGTACAGGAGTGTCACTACATGGCCATGCTGATTGTAGCAGTATCAGTAGAAATACTAACCAGCAAGCGACTGCACGGCAGTTAACGTCTTCGTGCTCCCTCGAACAGCTGATGTACAGTAATCATAGCTGCATTCAGTCTCTTCCATCTTCCCAGTTGCTCAGTAAACAGCGGAATATTCAGGTAAACAACTAATGCTACAATGCTACAGGTAAACAAAGTTCTTCTTCACCTGAGTGTCCGCCGGTCTGATCGCAGGTGTGATTGGCCATCACAGTGTGATGCCTGTTGCGTTTCTCCAAAAGTTGATTCTGTTTCAACTTTTCGCCGTAGGGCCGCTGCGTTTTTTGAATGGGAGGACTGGTGTTTTCGCCGCAATACCTGATTTGGTCTGAATGCAGCCTTAGGTTGTTATGGCAGAATGAATCGTGGTTCACAGCCATAACCCAAACTGAAAATACAACAAAGCAGAAACCATGTTCCACCCAATAAGAAACCAGATTGAAAGATTGTTTGAACAGAAATTAGACTGACTTATATGTCACTTTCAGTCAGATCTCTCTTGAGAGATGCCAAAAGCTGTTTGTTACTCATCTACCCAAAGAGCTATAACAGTCAAATATGTGTTGGAAAAAAATATAGTACCACTGCCAATTCACAAAATTCACATTTCATTTAGAAAAAGTCACCTGTTTCTGAGCTCCACCAGTTTCCAACAATGGAGCTGCTGAGTTTTCTTTGAGAACAGAACTGTAACGCAAACACTTCGTCTGTAAATGCTACATATTGGACACCTTGTCTTATTGACACATTAATACAAGCTTATTGTCATCTTACTTGCACTGATGAGATTTGTCCCATTGTTGACATTTTGAGCGGCAATGAAAAATTTCAGGCCCCTCCGGTAAACCTTTTCTAATTGCTGCAATTTAGAGATATTACAGTTATCACATCAGGCTCGTTTGGAAGTGACTAATGACGTTTTAGAGTGAAATGTCAGCCCTTATTACTGGGTCTGGCTCCAGCAAAGCCTGATGCTGCCACACACTTCTGACATTTGCAGTGGCTCACAGATTATTTGTATTCTGTTGAACAGTAATTGTCTTGCAATGTGCTTTCATGTAATGTCTAATGACTTTGGAGGAGTTGGATCCTCACCCAGCAGGGGGCAGTGAAATATCAGGTCTACCTCTCAGAACTAACCACATTATCTTCCTCTGTTATTTCTCTCATTCCAAAACAGTAGTTCATTGTATATTTATAAAATAGGTGCTCTATGTTTCTATTTAATATTACTGGAGCTCAGAGTTAACATTTAAACCAAATAAATATCTCTATATAGCAAATCATATTTGCTCCAATATAAGAAGGTATTTCCATTATGCATTTAAATATGCATTTATGTTAAAACAGTAGGGGATGTAATATATTCGAGAACTGAACAACTATGTTTTATTCCCAACATTAGATATTCTTTTTGAATGGAAAGAGTGTCTCCTACAGAGCGTGTTGCATTATGGTTTGTTTGTCTTATTGTTGCTTGGCTCGCACGTTTCTTCAAGTCTGTTTATAGTGAGACTTTTAGACTTAATCAGCCCTAAAAGGTTTAGGAAGTTCAACTAATGTGAGTTTTTGACAGCTCGTATGTTTACTGCCACGGAGGAAATAAATTATAT
Source organism: Macquaria australasica (assembly GCA_005408345.1). NCBI lineage: Eukaryota > Metazoa > Chordata > Actinopteri > Centrarchiformes > Percichthyidae > Macquaria > Macquaria australasica. Next base: position 122,397 of record SEMN01000312.1, read on the forward strand.
TTAAAGCATAAGCTAAATGCACTTAGTACTCATTATGTAGAAAAATAGCAACCTTTATTGTCATATTACTATATATTATGTCATTGGATTAATATTGATGATGCATTAATGTGTAAGCAGCATTTCACTGTTGCAGCTAGTTTAATCTATAACAATGCATCACATTTTGTAAAATGATCATATTTTTGGTATGTAAAATCTTAATCTGCAATGCAACTTGTACCTACAGCTGTCAGATGAATGTAGTGGAGTAAAAGTATAACAAAAAGCCTGAAATACATAGCAAAGTGCAAATACCTCAAAAATGTATTTAAAGGTGCCCTGTGGAGTTTTCTTGTAAACATACAAGTTATGTTTACATTCAGTGTTAATCATCAATCATCAAGTTCTAACAAATGTGAAAAAACAAAAAGATATAAAAGATTTACAAAGCCGAGTTTGGAAGTCTTTTTTATCCATATTTACTAGCTAGCAGTCTTCTTCCCTGCCTTTGTTGGGGCATTGCTATGTTTCTTGGCTGATTTACAGCCACCTGTAGATCAGTGGAATAGTGTGAAACTATTGGCAGGACTGTGTATCGAGCATGCACATGCATGAGATAAACAAAATGGGGACCCACTCATAGAAAAACGGTTCCATAGCGCTACTATAAGTCTAAAACTTACTTCTCACTTTGTGAAATAGTTTGAGCTATACAGCTAATGCATGTGCATTAAAAAAAATCAGTTTCTGCACTCGCACACCTTCCATTTATGCAAACGCATATACCAGAACAGATTGAGTCAAGCCACCCCATGGTTAGTTAAAGGTACAGCCAGCAATCCAATAAGTACTGAATATGTGAACCGTTGCACCCCAACACTCAACCAATACAGCCATCAGCACAGCCCTCTCCAAGTGGACCCACTTCAAAGCACTTGAATCCCTTTTTTGTTAATATACGCATAGAAATGCAGATTCACGGTGACATTTGAGCCTGATTTATCGGACTTCTCCAGTCTGCATGTCCCCAGCAGGACTCTGTAGTAAGGATTAAAGGCTATACCATCTGGAAAAGGTCAATTTGCCGTCTTTCTCTCTCTCTCTCTCTCTCTCTCTCTCCCTTTTTCCTCTGATGATTGCCAGATATGAGCTTCCTTCGCGTCCCTTATGAAAACAGTCACTTGTCTTTTGTATGTTAATGGTTTTCATGCCATTTGAATATTCCCTAATTTTAAACAGTGTGAGCCACTTGCTCTTGCCTTTCACTGCACCATGTGTCTGTCATCCCAAGAGGAGACACGCTCACATCAGGAGGAAGGGCCCTTGGACTGTGTTCAACATGCTTTTCAGTGCTGGTTTAAAATCTCTATCTTCCAGCTAGATATCAATGTACACAATGGAAAGTCACAATACCAGTTTTGAATGGGCCTGAGTGTTGTTTTAAATTAAAAAAATATTATTTATCCACCCTGGCTATTCTTAACTGGTTCTGATATGTTTGACATTTGCTTAGGATGTCTGTTCTCAGTTCTTCCCTGCACTTGTCATTTCCTTATGATTTGTATTGATAACAATAGCTCTTTCTGCCTTATGTATGTGTGTAAATGTTGTTGTTTGGGTCTGGTAGTGGGGATGGGTGGTCTGTTAGAACTTAAGTGTCACATCAACAGGTATGTACAATGGTTCTATGCATTGCATAGGCTGGATGTTATTTGAATACTTAAATAGAGTATATTTGCTTCAGTTTTTACTACCTGGAATCACATAGCCTACAGTATGTTTGAATTAGGGGTGTTTTTAAGGGCACTTGCAAGTGCCCAAACATTAATATTTGGTAGGTTAACAGTATTCACAGGCGCATTCATTCATCTCAAAGGTCTCTTTACCTAAGCCAGCATCCTGAAACACGTGTTTATTCTTCTCATCTACACACGTGTCCTTAAGATGCCCTCAAGACAACATCTGAGGAAGGCTGAGTTCATTTTAAAAGTAACATTTGGTATCTTGTATACAGATTCTACCAGTTACAGACTCAATATATTTAAATTAACTTGTAGGCCAACAAAAATAAATATATAAATGAAGGAGACATTGTTTGCTCACCAAAATTGACTGATTGATTGTCAATCACTATGTATGTGGAAGCAGATCCAGGACTGTGCAACTTTGGTGGAAGTATGAGCTGTCTGAGTGCTCTCTAGTTGAAGTTATTAATTTGGGAAAAATACCAAACATTTGCTGTTTACAGCTCCTAGTATTGTAGGAGTTTCTTCCTTGTTGCTCATATACATTATATCACTTTAAACTGCACACCTTTTGGATTGTAAGACGAAACAAGCAATTTGAAGATATAACTGGGTTTTGGTTAATCTCATAGACATAGTCATTTCATAGACTTGACACATAAGTAATGTAATGTAAAATGTGAGTTACATGTAAGAGGCACAGAAAAAACTGGTGATTGGTACATTACACTTTTTTTTGCACTTATAGGCATCAGATTATGTTTTTATATTTGGACATGACCTAAAAATGTCAAGCTATTTTTAAGAATATTTATTTGTAATAATAGCTGTTTAAAAAAGTGATTATATCAGTAGTGCTGTTACATTTCTAGTCTGAACCTGAAGCATTTTGAGCTTTGAGGTGACACCATGCTAGTAGCTCTGAACGGATTCTCTTTGGTCATATTTATTATACAGAGAAAGAGTTCCCTTTGTCTACGCTGCCTCCCATTGGTCAGTGTTTACTCCAGCCATTTCATTGTGCTGTGTGTGCTTGCATCTGCACAACACCACCTGTGAACTGGGTAAATGAAGCCCTGTTCCATTACAGTGCAAGACCAGGCGGGTATTTTTTTTATTACTCATATATGGTGTGTGGGGGGGGACTCTGTCAGGCGTGTTTGCACATCTGCCCCGTCGATTCCAGTCGGCCCTGTGTGCTGATGCTTGTTGACAGCTTGACCGAAGGGACAAACGACATGTGTGCGTGTGCACTCATACACTACAGCTCAACATCTTGTTGTGTAACACTGGTTGTATCTCGGTGGGTGGCTTTGTGTTGTATGAAAATAATGTGTTTATTTATGGCTGAATGTTCCACTGGATGTTGTGTGTGGTCATTGACCTTATGTGTTTAAACAATAAGAAAGTGCATCCTCTCTGTTGTTTTGTCTTGTAACTTCATGTGTACACCGGAAGTGGGAATGTGTGTGACACAACGCATTGTGTAGATTAACATCTGCTGCACCTGCATTTTAGTAAATATTTGTTTTATAATATCAAGTAGGACTGCTAGAGCTGGACAAAAATGTCATCCTTTCTTCTCCGGCAGTCTAACAAACAGGCTGCAATCAAAACGTGCTAATATGTTTCTTTAGCCAAAACATAGAGTGCACAGTGAAACTCATTTAGAGACATATTCTGGTTTTCCACGACATGGGCTTATTATTGTGTAACAAGCTTGTTATTCAAAATGATATTAGCTGGGATATCTGGCAAGGGTGCTCCGTTCAGGATTTTTGGAGCCGATCACCGATCGCTGGAGGCAGTATTGGCCGATACCGATCATGGGGTCTATTTGAAGCCTTCTATTTATCGTGTAGCATTCTTCATTTATTGAACTATTCTTAACAACATTAAGTATTAAAATTAAGAGATGAGAAAGTTAAACCAGTGCCGTAAAGGCTAGAAAAGTTGCGCTGGTTAAAATAGAAATGCTTTGTCAAAATGTAATAATTCTCAATAATTTATCAGTTATAGGTCCAGGTCCGGATGGGACAGCATCTGGGTCCAGGTCCGGATCTGGGTCCAGGTCCGGATGGGACGGGATCTGGGTCCAGGTCCAGATGGGACGGCATCTGGGTCCAGGTCCGGACCGCAGTCCGCCTAATAGTGACCTCTCCTGTAGGGTTACTGAGTGAGTGGCGATAAAGTTGCTGAACAGTCCCACTCTGTCTCTGCCTTAGTGCTAGCTAAGTTAGCTTGAAAACTCATCATATGCATGATGACTATTGTTCAAATGTCTGATGTGGTTTACCTTTTAGTTGCGTTTCTCTATGAGGGGTTTCCTTGGAACACACCTTGCAAATTGCAAATGTATTGTCTTTTTCAGACACCTGGTAGAACTGCCAGACCGGTGAAACTATTTTAGCAGCGTGTAGAGAAATTATCTGGCATGTTTTGCATCAACTGACCGGCTCTTCTGGTCGGCCTTTATAGAGACCACCGATCAAACTATTTATTATGAATATGGGACAATAACGATCGGTGGCCAATGTCGGAGCACCCTTAATATCTGGGAATTGAAGTGTGAACGTTGCGGTTATGTGGTATACACCTGAACCATTAGGCCACCAGATGCCCAAAGATGGTATTTTTTAATCCAATATTTGTGGTCGGTGTAGTGGTGTCAGGCCATATGACCTCCTTGAAAATATGGACATGTGTTCCCCACTTTGAGAAATTCTGGACTTTTGACTTGTAGGAAGGAACAAATGAAAAAATGGGGTGGCAGCATAAGGTCAATACTTCAAATGTTGGCCTCAAAATCTCACATAGCACACAAATAACGGTAATACAACACACGGTGAGTTTATCAGAGTATCACAACATTGTACATGTTTATTAGTGAATATAATACCTGTGGTGCATTTTAAAATAAGATCATGATTATCAAATAATTACGTCAAATAGAGGCTATGTCAACAAAACAGAATCTGTCTGCAGTGGTCCTTTTAATCAAGATTATATAGATAGATACATACGTAATACACACAGGCTCCAGCGACTGGTAAACTAACTTTCTCACACACACACATACACCCACACACACTTTCATGGCACTACCACACCCCCACCTTCATTTTTCTTTTAAAATTTGCCTTGTTTGTATGTCAGGTATCATCAATACAACAGTAGATCTATATCTTAGGTGTCTGATACCTTATGTTATCCAACTTTTAATGCTATTATAATTATTACTACTGTCACTGCTGCTGTGACGATGATTATCATTACTACTATTGCTACTACTACTACTGTTTCTATCATACATATAATACATACCATTGTGGACATAGACTGGCACATTTATGTATCACTACACACACACACACACACACACACACACACACACACACACACACACACACACACACACACACACACACACACACACACCATCATACATGCCCACGTCTCTCGACTAGAGCCCTTTATCCTCCCTGAACCCCCTTCTCCACCATACCTGTGAAATGAATGGCAGTGGTGATGAAGTCATTAGCAATTTTGATATTGTTGCAATGCTGCTCACTAGGTAATGTTGTTTAAGTTAAAAAAAAAAGTTTGTAGACATGCTGCATTGATTGAGCAACCTTTACACTCAGTAATAAGCTGTGAAATGTGTGTGTATTCTGAGCATGTGATTTAGTGGTTTTCATTTTCTGGACAGCATTTTGTGTTTAAAAGTAAGAATTTAGCAAGTCTATTCTCTCTTTAAGCATTAAGAGATTTTCTCAATGAAACTGCACCAAAGCAATTGCAAAAAAATGCAGTAACTATTACAATTTCATCTGATTAGGACTGAGGCTGTTGTTCATGGTTCTGTTGTTCAGTAATACCTTGAAAACATGCGCAAGTCTTTTCCACAGTAGTCACCCACGACCTCAGGATCAGCCATGGCACTATATCTTATCCTCTCACACTGTTGTCAATATTCACACACACACACACACACACACACACACACACACACACACACACACACACACACACACACACACACACACACAGCACCAGTCAGGCTCGTAGAGGGAGAACAGGCAATTTTATGCAGGTGATTTTAGCATCTCTGACGTGCGCCCCACAAACTCACACACACACAAACACCCCTCCCATCACAGTGGTTGTTTGATGTTCCACTCAGGGTGTCTTTGTGTCTTTAATCTGCCCCGGACACCTGATGAAAGACAGTTGGTTGATGAGGAGGCTCACACACACATGCACGCACACGCACACACACACTCTACAACAATGAGTCATCCAGTACTTGAAGCACCAGGCAGGCCACGGGATCACATTCCATTCAGGATTTTCTGGAGTACAAGTAGGAGTCGGCAATATGGATAAGATCATCTATCATGGTATATTTAATTTTACATTGATTATCATGTAGCCAGTTTTCTGAAAAATCAATTGAGAAACTGCTAATGGATAAAATATCTGTTGGCTAATCCAAATGCATAAAGATGTTTTGACCCTTTTTTTTCATTTCACAATATATATCAAACTGCTGAATGCATCAGTGTTGCAAAATAAAAAGCTTTGCCAAATAAAATATACTCTAAAGTTAGAAAAGTTTCCTGATTTAAACATCCTATCACACACGACTAAGAATCTGACCAAGTATTCAATATCAACCTTTAGGGCTGGAACTAATGATTATTTTATCATTTTATTGATTAATCTGCCAATTATTTTTGTAATTGTTATAATTATAAATGTCACAAAATTGTGAAAAAAGCTCATCACAATTTCCCAGAGCCCGAAGTGATGTCTTCAACTTGCTTCTTTTGTCCTACCAACAGTCCAAAACCCAAAGACTCTTTACTGTCAGAAATGACAAAGAAAAGCAGCAAATCCTCACATTTAAGAAGCTGGAACAAGCAAATGGTTGACATTTTTGCTTGATTATCAAAAAGTTGGCAACTAATTTTCTTTCTATACTTTGACACTTTAGAATACTTGTGATGTTATGGAAAATCCAAATAATAAAAAAAATGCATTGGGGGTGCTCGGACTTATGACCTCATTATTTCTAAAACCCTAGCTACAGCCCTGTTGGCACGATATATATCATCATATTACCCAACCCTGAGTAAAAACAACAGATTCTCCATACAGTTTACGTGTTTAAAAGGCTCCTGCAAGTCAAACACTTTCCATCTGTAACACTGCTTCTCTGTAAAGGTCTTTAGATCTGGAAACTAGACAATGTGCTCTGGCTCTCTTTCAAAGAAAAAACAAAAAGTGCCCTGAGATAACTTTGTTATGATATGGCGCTATATAAATAAAACTGAATTGAATTGAATTGAATTGAAAAAACTAAAGGCTAAAACAGCATCACATCAATATGTTATTCACATCAATATGCACATCCAGCACATAATCAAATAGTACCTAAGGGAGCCCATCACCTTTGTCATTTTTCGTAACGAACACATTGACTTGTGGCTGGTGACACATTCATCATCCATTTCCGCCTTACCATGCCAATTAAATGGCCTGTTCTAATTCTGTTTGACAACGGCTGGCCGTGCAGCAAAAAGCAGATTAAAGACATGAGAGGTTGGTCCCACAAGCTGTTTGTTTCTAATCGCTTCCTCCATGGATCAATTCACCTCAGAGGAAACTCAATAGACCGGCCGCTACGTGCATGACAGACAGAGCCACAGCCATATTACAGATTTCTTGCTATTTTCATTTGCAATGGTTTCTCTGATCCTATAGGCATGGTCTCTCATTAGGAAAGAAATGATGTTACTCGCCGCAGAGTGTTAAAAAATGGCACTCATTACTGCAAATAATGGCCACACTGATTTGTAATTAGCCAGATTTAAAGCCAGGGATATGTCATCACTGAAGTTGTCAAACATCTGTGTTTCCCACCAGAGATGTTCCTGTATCCAAATACAGTATTTGACTAAGTGTAAATTATGTTTAGACGAATATTCTTTCTGAATTTAGTCCGTTATTTATATTCTGCAGCCTATGAGGGAAAGATTAAGTCAAGAAATTACCATTTTGCCTTACTAGACTTTGTAAGCGTTTTAGCCTTCAATACACGTTCAGTTTACTTTAAAATAGTCAGATTTAAATGTACAGAATATTTATGAAAAAAATCCCCAAACAGCAGATTCAATTAAAAACATTTGGTAGCGCTTTATTTTACAAGTCTGTAATTATTTCCTCAGAAGTTTCCCGAAAGATCTACATGTATGTAATATGGTAAAATGAGAGATGCTTTAAGGTTCAAGGTACATTTATTAGTCATTCTACAGCACAGGGCTGCGCAATGAAATGAAAGTTGTAGCTCCCTTCACGCTACACACACAGAGCATATATACAATGATTTAAAATCAGAATAGAATAAAAATAAAAACAACATATACAGTTACTTACATATATTATACAATGGTGGAGTGCAGCGATGAGGTGGCATTGAAGAGTCTCACAGCCTTAGGAAAAAAGATCCTCTGTAGTCTGGTGGTACAACAGCGGATACTTCTGTATCGCTTGCCAGATGGCAGCAGGGTGAACAGGCTGTGGCTGGGGTGGGTATTCTCTTTTAGTATCTTTTAAACCCAAGTTCATATTTATTCTTTATTCATTTATTATTGGAAACTTTATTCTCCATACATGTTGAGCTGTATGCTTGCCTGTAGACAAATTCCACATTTTTGCATATTCAGCTGACCTGCTATGCTAGACTAAAAGACTCTCTAGGTTTCACTGAAGATGAATTGTTATCATTTAAATTTGTAAGTGTACATTGAACACTGGCTTTGTTTTCTCGATACTTACTTACTTACCTGTAAGTACCTATACTTATGTACCAACTTAGGTACCAAAGTACCTATATGTTTCTGGTAAACTTTGTACAAATGTTAGCAAACTTTTTAATACAATGGTCACTTTGTTTGATTATGTATCTTGGACGACACCCAGCAGTGTAAGCCACACAGTAAGTTCATGTTGGTTTAACAAACTCTCTGTAATCTTTGAGTGACCTGGAGATAATACAGGCTCTTTATTTATGAAATTACTCTGAATGCCCCTTCTTTCCATCTAGAAGGATCTGACAACTGACATGACGTAGGCTTGTCTGTTTTTCTTCTGCTATGTCAGTGTTATTTAGAGTGATGTTTCTATGTCTGCTTAACAAAAATTATATTATATAGGATGTATTGTGCAGCTGCAGAGCCAAATGAAATAAAAGCATTTATTTTTGTTGTGCTCTTCCTCCCCGACTCACTGAGGGATGAGGGTTTGTGCGAGTCGGCTGTTTTGAATAGCTGTTTTTTATTAGGAGTTGAAAGGGCCAGCAGAGACGAGATGTTAATGATGCCAAGATCTGTAGCCTGTTTACCTATAGGCTGAAATTAGGTGAGAAACTGCAAATGTTGAATGAATGATAAGTAAATGTTATGTGGTCACGCGGTCAGATCACTCCTTGTAGGTTCCAAGAAGCAAAATTACACTTTGGAAATCCCAGCTTCTAAAGCAACTGGTGAGCTCACTGAGGAGGCAGATAGGCATGGTGTTTGCATGACAGACAAGCATTGGTGTTCAAAGGAGGGGAAAGACTGAAATGCCAACTTGATAAAAAAGGAAATGGTGTCTTACTCCTTTCTGAACCAGTGGTAGTAGTTTAGAATTTAGTTGTCATTTATTAAACTAGGATTATGTAACAGTCATGGCAGATGATTATTTTTTAATGCCAGGACAATGACAGTGTTACAAAAAGGGACTGTGTGGGCGACCAAACCACTGTTGCTGTCCATACAAGTGCAAATTAGGCAAAGCACCTTTTTGTTTGCCTGTGTCTCCATAACAACTCCTTTGTTCTTAGTGCTTTTGAATCCTGCTTCCTATGATAAAAAGGCAACTTGAAAATTCAGATTGAGTCACAACAATCACAAGTGTAAAGCTAAACTTCATAGTGATTTTACTCAAGAAAGACATGCCATCCACTGCTACATTGTACATCCATCCATTTTTCTACAACATAATTTAGCTGAATTAGGTTGTGCCACTCTGAAAGTATTGAGTCATTAATATTTGCCCATTATTCTGTGTGTTTGCATTCAGATTGTAATATTCTCTGTATTGACATTGTGTAGATAGGTGTGAATACACCACTGCATTTGAGTATAAGTGGTCTGGGTTGGTGGAGGTTTTCAATGGATATGAAAATTGTTATATTGTTTATATATATATATATTGTATATATGTTGTTTTTATTTTTGTTGTAATCTGATTTTGGATATTTGTATGTGTGTTCTGTGTGTAGCATGAAGGGGGCTACAACTTTAATTTAATTGTGCAGCCCTGTGTTGCCCAGAGTCACTAATGTCTTTAAATTGAGTATTCAGATTCTTTAACAGAGGTTGATCCAGAGTATGCAATACAACAATGACATAAAATGTCTTGTCACTGCAACTCGCCTCGACACAATTGTCCCCCATAAAATCAAGGACAGGATGAATGCTGTTTGCAGATTTTTTTACTTTATCCTATTAACATAAATTCAGTGAGTTAAGACTAAACCAAAACCAAACAACAAAGAAACTGAAAATGTGCAACGCAAGCCACCATCTGCATGCTCAGCCAAATAAGAATTGACACGCTGTATTGTTTAGATATTTTAAAAGATGGCAAATAGTCTATTTTTTGCCATTCAGAAAGACTAACAGAGTTGTGAGGCTGATCCTAAACTATCCTGTGTTGGCTGACTGAGAATATCATTTTCCAGCCCTGTTGGTTTTAAAATATCTAGCGTTACCTAAATGCACATGTAATTTTCTAGCCCCTCAGGTATACTTTTCAGGACCTCTGGAACACTATGAGCTGAGCAGCTGTGTAAGATAAGAAAAGCCTTTAATTGTCCCACAGCTGGGAAATTTTCAGCGTTACAACAGCCAGAAAAAGTGTCATATATAGAAATACAATAATAAAATATAATAAAATACAATAAAATAAATAGAAAATAGTCCTGTACACAGTAAAGACAGTAATAATAATAGTGTGACTGAGTGCATTTGTAAGTATGAACAATAGATAAGATAAAAATAAAAATATTGCACATATATAATATACATGTACATGAAAGTATTACACAGCAACAGATGAAGTAATAACATCATGAATAAAAAAAAATGTATTAAGATAATGCACAGCAGCAGATGAAGTAAAGTAGTGAACAGTCTGCTTATTGACAGTCAATGTAGATTACCGGGAGTTGTTCTGATTTATAGAGTCTGACAGCAGCAGGCAGAAAGGACCTACGATACCTCTCCCTCAGACACCGAGGGTGGAGCAGCCGGTCGCTGAAGGAGCTGCCCAGTGCTGATAGAGTGACATGTAGGGGGTAGGAAGTGTTCTCCAGTAGTGATGATAGCTTGGCCACCATTCTCTTGCCACCCACCACCTCCACTGGGTCCAGAGGGCATCCAAGGACAGAGCTGGCCTTCTTAATCAGTCTGTCCAGTCTCTTCCTATCCCTGGAAGAGATGCCACTGGCCCAACATGCCACCCCATACAATACGGCTGATGCCACCACAGAGTCATAGAAGGTCCTCAGGAGCGCCCCCTGCACTCCAAAAGACCTTAGTCTCCTGAGCAAAAAGAGACGGCTCTGTCCCTTCTTGAACAGAGCGTCCGTATTGTCTGACCAGTCCAGTTTGTTGTTCAAGTGAACACCCAGATACTTGTACGATCTCACAATCTCAATGTCCGTTCCCTGGATGTTCACTGGTGTAGGTGGAGGGAGTTTGTGCCTGCCAAAGTCCACCACGAGCTCTTTGGTTTTACCTGCATTGATCTGGAGGCGGTTCTGTTGACACCAACCCACAAAGCCCTGGGTCAGTTCTCTGTACTCCCTATCATCCCCGTTGGTGATGAGGCCGACGATGGCAGAGTCGTCAGAGAACTTCTGCAGGTGACAGTTCGAAGTGTTATGGGTGAAGTCCGCTGTGTAGAAGGTGAACAGGAAAGGCGCCAGAACGGTTCCCTGTGGAGCCCCTGTGCTGCAGAGAAGTGTGTCAGACACACAGTCCTGTAACCTCACATACTGTGGTCGGTTTGTGAGGTAGTCCAGGATCCATGCTGCCAGGTGATGGTCCACCCCAGCGTGCTCCAACTTGTCCCCCAGAATCCTGGGCTGGATGGTGTTAAAAGCACTGGAGAAATCAAAAACATGATCCTCACAGTGTTTCCAGCCTTTTCTAGGTGAGAGAGGGATGTGTGAAGTAGGTAAATGACAGCGTCATCCACCCCAATGCGGGGTTGGTAGGCAAACTGCAGAGGGTCCATACATGGGCTCACCAGCGGACGCAAGTGGACAAGGACCAGTCTCTCCAGGGTCTTCATCAGGTGAGAGGTCAATGCCACTGGCCTGTAGCCATTGAGGTCCTTGGGGTGAGGGGTCTTTGGCACAGGAACCAGACACGATGTTTTCCACAGTTTTGGCACCCTCCCCAGCTTCAGACTCAGGTTGAACAGATGCTCAACAATCCCACACAGCTGGTCCGCACAGGACTTCAGAAGTCTGGAGCTGATGCCGTCTGGGCCCGCCGCCTTCCCTACCCTCATCTTCCTCAGTTCGTTTCTCACCTGAGATGTTGTGAGGAACAGTCCGGTTGAGCTTGTAGGGGGTAGGGGGGCTGAAAGGGAGGTGTTTGCGGGTGTGAAATGGGGAGATGGGCCCAGCCCCGACTGTGGTGTAGGAAGTGGCTGTAAGCTGAGGGCTGTGTGGAGTGGTGAGATGAGGGAGCGGGGGGGCTGCAGGCAGGGAGGGTAGATGGTGATGATGGTTGTAGGGGGGACAGGGCAGGGGGAGGGGTAGATGCCTGATCAAATCTGTTAAAGAATACGTTTAGGTCATTTGCCCACTTCTGATCCCCCGCAGGCCGGGGCTTGGAGTCCATATGGCCCGAGATAGTTTTAAGGCCCCTCCAAACTCCTCTGGTGTTATTTTGCTGCAGCTGACTCTCCAACTTCATCCTGTAGCTGTTTTTCCCCTCCCTGATCCTCCTCCTCAGCTCTCGCTGGACACTCTTTAACTCCTCCTTGTTACCCGATACAAAAACTCTTAATAATAAACTCTTAAAAGCCTTAATATCAGGAGTAATCCAGGGTTTATTGTTGGCGAAACAACGCACAGTCCTAGTGGGGATGGTGTTTTCCACACAGAAGTTTATGTAGTCCGTCAGACAGTCTGTGAGGTTGTCAATATCCTCCCCATGAGCGTCACTAAAAATGTCCCATACAGTAGTGTCAAAACAGTCCTTTAAAGCCTCCTCTGCTCCGTTAGACCACTTCTTCACTGTGCGTGGGACAGCAGGCAGCCTGCGCACAAGAGGTCTGTAGACAGGCCTGAGATGCACAAGGGTGTGATCAGATCTGCCCAGGGGGGGGAGACTCAATGAGATGTATGCGTCCTTGGTGTTGGCATAACACAAGTCCAGTATTCTGTTGTCTCTGGTATGGCACGTAACATACTGGGTAAATGTGGGTAGAGAGGAGGACGGAGGGGCATGATTAAAATCACCAGAGATGACGAGGAGGGCATCTGGGTGTTGTCTGCAGCCTGCTTACTGCTGAGAGCAGGACATCACAGGCTGCATCAGCATTAGCAGAGAGGGGGATGTAAGCTACCATCACGATGGCATGCGAGAATTCCCTCGGTAGGTAGTATGGCCTCATGCTAACAGCTAGCAGTTCAATGTTCTTGTCGCAGGTTTGCTCCTTAACAGTGATGTGCCCAGGGTTACACCATCTGTCATTAACAAGAACTGCCAGCCCTCCTCCCTTCCTCTTACCGCTCTCCATCGTCCTGTCCGCCCGAAGTAGTTGGAAGCCATTCACCGAAACGTTCGTATCCGGAGTTAGCGCGGTTAGCCAAGTCTCCGTGAATAGCATGATGCTACACTCCTGGTATTCCCTCTGATGCCAGGTCAGCGCCGCCAGCTCGTCCATCTTATTGGTGATAGATCTTACATTCCCCATGATGATCGATGGGAGGACGGGTGTGTAACGTCTTCTCCTGGCGCGGCGCTGAGCCCCTGCACGGCTTCCCCGTCTCCTCCTCCTAAGCTCTTGGGGCACATCAGGTCTCTCCCCGGGTGATAGCACCGCTGTGTTACGGAAAGCTAACAGCTGATCCCTGGTGTAAACAATGGAGTCACCATGGCTGCCGGCGGTAACTACGGACGCTGTCTCTAAGGGCATCAGCGGTCTTGTTACCATAAAGGCCAAAAAACATGTCCAAAAACGCCAAAAACGTCAAAAAAGCAGCAACACTAAGTACTAAAAAAGATACAATACAATACTAAAAAACAGAATAAAAAGAGAACTAATGTACTTCACGATTAAACTGAAAAAAGTCAAACCGCGAACGGGAGCTGCTGCAACAGGCTGCCACTCAGTGGCGCCGGAACAGTAATAATAACTATAATGTTAGCTAATGTAACATTAGCTGAGCAGCCAGAGTGAGACTGAGAGCTGTCAACAGGATCAATTTTGATCATATCTAGGATCTTCAGCTTTAATTGTCAGACGTAACCTATTATGACACTTTTGAATGTAATGGTTATTGTGGTATCTCAGTTAGGCCCTGGTCAAACTAAGGTGTGTGCTTTTTTTGATCACTTTTTTCCTCTGTTTTTATAATTATCTAAAAGTTCTTAATGTAATTGAAAACATTATTGCTAATATATTATGGCCAATATGAATTTCCGTCTCATTTTAATATTATTCTGTAGCACTTGCCGGATGTACAGTTTTCATAGTATTGTTTATTGTCCGCCTTAGATGGAGCAGTGACCCCTTAGAAAAGTACTACTGGGCTCATTTGACCCCCTTCCAAACCGATACTGGCTCAAACACTGCTCTAATGAAGTAATATTCCATGGAAACATCCAAATGATATCTTGATAGCACTGCTGTGTATGGGATAGTTTCGAAGGAAAGATGCTTGAAATGTTTCAATGCAGACTTCATACTGTAACTTAACACCTTACTGTGATATTGTTTCTGAGAACACGTACTACAGAATATGCATGCGTCATAGTTAACCAGCCTAATAAGTGCCCACGTAAACACCTGAGCAGCTACTGGTCATGCACCCCACCCCTCAGCCCCCCAATCACCACCGGGCTGCTAATTGGATGTGGCAGGGAATTGCTGCGCACTTGCCTCGCAGCGACTTGTACCCTATAACCATACACAAATCGATCTGACATGTGGTATTAGATTAAATTACCAAGCAGCGCAGTGACAGGGAAAAGGAATTGCTCATCCCCCACCTCTCCATCTCACACGCATCCTCCCACAACTGCTGGAGAGCAGAGGGATGTTCAGCCAAGCAACAGGAGATGCTGCTCCATCCGAACTATCCGTCAAGCCAGGGTTTCAGACCAGCCTGCAGCTAGCCACCTTTCCCTGTAGACTGCTTTCAGTATACACATAAACCTGTCATGACTTCTCCCATGGAGTCCAGTATAACCCATTCTACTCAAATATATGTGCACGAGTCAGGTTGTTGAATATTAAATTTACAACAAACTTTTATTTGTCTTTGTCTATCACAGGCACACACACTAACACACTAACACACAGGTGCACATAAATTGGCTTTCACTCAAAATAAAATGAACATGGATAGACTAACTGTAGCTTACTAAATTTAGACACAGCGCAATGTAAATTACAGTTAGTGGAAAAATGAGTCCCTGCGAGCTCAATTATATTCACCAGTCATTTATAATTTGTGTCAGGTGGTCATAGCATTTTTTGATCAGGAGATGCAGCAGGCAAGGTGACATCACTCTGTAAATGTGCTGGGAATTTCACACATCAGCAATATTACAGCCCATATCTGAAAGCGGGTTTGAAAAGTATTTCTAGAGTGTGTTTTGTTAGCACTGTGTTGATCCCTGATTGTTTTTTTAGCTGCTCTCAGACTGAAACAGACTATCTGCGTCTGAAATCACTCCCCTGTTCACTCATTTACCATTCCTTGTATAATAAACAGTCATTAGTTTTGTTAGCGACATTTTAATTCCATTGTTGACATTTGTAAGGGCGCTATATATAGCATACTTTTCACGCTCGGAATTTGGTTACTCAAAGAAAATGTCAAATATTTTAGTAAATATGGAATGATTTCTGACACAGCCTGGGACTTCCTCATGAAGAGCAAATGCTCACGTGTTGTTTCATTTTAAAAAAAGGCTAATTAATTTCCTGAAACAGCTGCACATTATAGGTTTTAGCAAATGTTACTCAAACAGGAGGAAATAGTGCATTTGTTGGGGACTATTTTCAGTTGCGGATTAATCCACATTTGGTGCTCTAGTGAGTATTTCTGGCAGCAGGACGTTGTATGTGGGATTGGGTCCAATAAACTACTGTGTGTGTGTGTGTTCATGGTAATGAAGGAACATGTCATCCAGTGCAACAGTGTGGCTCATTTGTGTGTTTTAATAGTTTTTGGACAACAATGGAGCTCTATGGCACAGAGATATAAGATATATCCAGCTTTGGATACACACATACAATGCTTGTTAGTAGGATAATTCATTGTCGGTCTGGGTGTGCACATGGGATTTGTTGACAATAAGAAAAATATATAAAATCACCAGACTTAGCCTTTAAACCTCACACATTATTCAAACTCACCAGCTCTTACGTCTGTAATTTGGATCAGTCCACATTCACAAGGATAAAGTTACCTTACATGTACAACTAAAAATAATTCAAAGTTGTCCAGCTCTGAGGAATTACAGAATGTTGCATTATCTGTGAAAAACACACACACACACAAAAAACAGAGAGCAGAGCATCAGTTTATTTGTGTGTGTGCTATCCTGTTTTTTGTGGGAGGAAGCCCATGATAAGTGTAACAGAAAGTGTCATAGATGTCTTTTATCAATGAGTGTTTTATTCAGGGGATCAAAGGGAGGACTTGTCTGGGTTTCAGTCCTAGAGGTAAAGGGCAGAACTTTAAAGCAGTGATAGCTGCCATTTGAACATATTAACCTTTCATTTGTTCTCCCTGGCAGTGCAGATAAAACAGAGGCTGGATTTGCTGAAATAGATGGTCAGTTGCTCCATTTACATCTGGCCAGTTCTGAGGTTGCTACGCTTTTGTTTGTTTTTTCTGCTGAGAGACAAGGAACCAAGAGCTGCTTGTTGTGTTAGTCGATGTTAACAAGGTTAGTCCAGTCACTGCTGCTCAGCCCCAAGAGAAAGCTCCACTACACAACAATTAAACTGCAATTTAGAGAAGCACCAAACAGCTACTTTCTCTCAGGAAAGTCAGGGGAGAAAGGATTCATAGCTCACTTTTTTATTGAAGTGTTTGGATTTTTTTTACATTTGCCTTTCTCCAACAAACAAAATCATCACTGTAAACAAGAGTTGTATGGGGGAATTCTTTCATAAACTCCAGCACTTCAACAACCAAATAGATACCAATGTTACAAACAGTTACATAAGGAAGTATACTTTTGTCTGGTTTGGGGTTTGAATCACTGGCTTAACCCCAGTTTGATTCAAGAGGGATTATTATGTTCTCTTTTTCTCTTGTAAGAATCTAAATTTAACAGAAATATGTGTGTGTGTGTGTAAAACTTAAATAATTATTTAAGATTCAAGGCCATTGTTACATGGTATGGTGCACAAATGTATACATTACAAAACAATGGCCCCTGGCAGCAATGAAATTACTTGAACAGAGGCAAAATATTCTTCACCCAATTATAGCCTATATGCAGCTATGAAATTTAATATTTAATAATTTAATATATATTCTATAATTGTATTATTTTTTTTTTTTTTTTGCCATCCTAGCAGCGCTGCTCTAGGGATGGCAAAGATATAACTTTTGGCTTTTCCAACTGTAAAAACAAAATTAGCTTAAACATAGATGGACGGATGAAATAGGACTTTTGCAGGTACTTTTTCCTATGCTTGTATTTTTACATTCAACAAACTATGATACTCCCAAACAGTTATCATTAAAAACATTCAGGGTATCTGCGGGATCTTAAAAAGTACTAAAAGGTATTAAATCAGTTTAGCAAAAATTAAGACCCTTGAAAAGTATTAAAACGTCTTAATCTGCATTTTACGAGGTATTATTATTTTTTTTTGTGCCTTTTTTTTCAATGTCAATAGCCTATTCCAAATAGTCCAAATAGTTTGTATGCTAAAAGTTTGCGTGAAGTGGCCAGAGCATTTTCCATAGACTGGAGTGAGAACAGAGACGTTTCAGAAAGCTGTTGTCACGTCACGATCTAATAAAACATATTTGGTGAGACGTTTTGAGTCTTGGCCAATCAGAATCAAGTTAACTGCATCGTCTTCTTTTCTATGGATGTATAAAGACTTTTCGCGGTACTACTACAATGGCCGGGCAACACCTCCGACCTGAGCAGCGCGTGTGTCGCAGAACCTTTTGCTTTTCATTTCGGCGTCCATGTTAATAACAGGTTAGAGCAGCCCACACAGCTGTCTTCAGCACGGCTCATCTAGAGAGGAGTCTCGCCTATTTTTTCCGAGTAACGCGCGCAGTTCTCAGCAAAATTACACCAAAAAAATGACAACAAAAAAGATACAACTTGTGGCGTTGCAGTCTTAAAATATGTTGAAAAGGTCTTAAAAGGTATGAAATTTAACATCAGGATTCCTGTGTATATACCCTGACATTACAGAACCTCTGATTCCTATTCAAACCGTTATGTTTTCCAGTTTCCTAATGGATTCTGGTGTTGCTAACCCTCACATTACAAATAGTCTGTCTGTAAATATTATATGATACCAAACAATAAAGTGTGTTAAGTCCAGTTAATTTTATTGATATAGCCCAAAATCACAAATTTTCCTCTCAGGCCTTTGAAATCTGTACCCGCACACTACACCCTCTATCCTTAGACCTTCAATGGTGCCTGGTACCAAACACAGTTAAGACTGTTTCCTGTCAAACTGGAAGACTGATTTTTTTAACAGAGATGTGAAAATGTTTTTTGTAATAAACAAAAGAAGATTGATTTTGCAATAATTACAAGCTTCTTAAATGATACAGTTTTTTTTTTCTTTTTACAATGTGTGTTTAATGCATTTGAGTTTTTTTATTATTTTTTTATTCAAGCAATTTCAGAAAAACGGGCTTTGTTGTCTCACGTGGTCGGGTGAAATAAATTATGTTTTAACTTATGGGAATGGTGCCGAAAAATATGAAAACAAAACCCAGGTTGTTGTTTTTTTTTTTTTTTTTTCCTTTACATTTTTTTAAAGGCTTGGACAATATATTGAATTAGAAACTAAAAGAGCAGAAACCCAGGAAAAAGGAGTAAACCTTCAGAGTTATATCTTTGAAACCAGTGCTGCTGTTGGAGAGCAGTAGTCTTATCACTGGAGTTCTGTGTGCACTGACACATAATTGGGTACATATGTGTGTCTGTGACTGACTGTGCATATATTAGTGGTGTGAGTGTGTGTAAAAGGGACATTGCCACTATTTGCAGTTCAGCAGAATGGACTTGCATGCTCTCCTTTGTAAATCTATTATTGGCACAGTGGCCACATTGCAGCCAGTGGTGCAGCTGTATACACACAGTAAGTCCAATTAGTGATATTCAGCACCTCCACTCACCTTTCAGCAGTTTATTCAAAGGGCCAAATATCACTGCCTTGAAAGTCTGAATGTGAATCTTTAGTAGCCAAACGGAAGCTGACCCAGTCAGCACTGGCATCAGGATCTGAAGTTACCACCCGCCATGTGCCAAATGCCAGTGAAATATGTGGTGGATGAATAAGTAGGACAATCCATCACTCTGGTTGGTAGCAAAATATAAGATTAAAAAAGCATGTAAAACGACATGTTGTCTTTGTACTTATTTAATTGTGTGTGTGGGGTTTACACATTTGACTAATTTTGAAGATTATCTTGTTGAGCAAGCGTGTTAATATCCATTTGAAGAATGGAAGTTTAGATTCTAGATTAACATTAGATGATGTTTGTCAAAGTGTGAAGCCTCTTCATTTGAACAAAGTGTGTATGTTCAAATCAGATTTTCTTGTTATATTGATACTCTGTAATTTGTGATTAATTAATCTTGATCTGCAATATTCAGCCAGCAAATTGTAACCTTTAAACTTCAGATTTTCCCATTTCCAACAGTTATCTATGTGGATCTTACACAAATCTTAATTTGTGCTATATTTTATGTCTGGAATTGCTGCACAGTGATGCTCTTTTTGTAATTGAAAAATTGTGTTCATTTTATAGTTTTTAAAGTTGGCATTTCAACCATAAAAAGTACGGCAGAGACTAAATATAGTTTCTTCTGGACGAGGACACAAAAAACCACAGGAAATGAAAATATGTTAAAAATACATTAAATGCTACCAATCAGTTAGAAATACTAATAATGCCATGCAGTGCAATAAAGCATGAGATTATGTAGTTGGGAGACAGCCCAATGACTCTTGTTATAATAAACACTCAGTGGCCGCTTTATTAGGTACACCTGTACACCTGCTCGTTATGCTAATATCTAATCAGCCAGTGCAACACAGTTGTTGAGTGCAACAAAGCAATGCATAAAAGCATGCAGACATGGTCAAGAGTTTCAGTAGTTGTTCAGACCAAATGTCAGAATGGGGAAGAAATGTGATCTACATATGTGACTTTGACTGTGGAGTGGTTGGTGCCAGGTGGGCTGGTTTGAGTCTTTTAGAAACTTCTGATATCCTGGAATTTTCACGCAGTCTCTAGAGTTTACAGAGAATGGTGCGAAAAACCAAAAACATCCAGTAAACAGCAGTTCTGTGGGCGAAAACACCTTGTTAATGAGATAGTTCAGAGGAGAATGGCCAGAGTGGTTCAAGCTGAAAGGAAGGTGACTGACTCAAATGACCAGGCATTACAAGAGTGCTGTGCAGAAGAGTATCTCTGAATGCACAACACATGGAACCTTGAAGTAGACAGGCTACAACAGCAGAAGACCACAGCGGGTTCCTCTTCTGTCAGAACAGGAAACCCGGGTCTACAGTGGGCACAGACCACACAAGACTGGACAGTAGATAGTTGGAAAAACATCGCCTGGTCTGACCAATCTTGACTTCTGCCGCCACATGCAGACGGTAGGGAAAGAATTTGGCGTAAACAACATGAATTCATGGATCCATCCTGCCTTGTGTCAATAGTTCAGGCTGGTGGTGTTGGTGTAATGGTGTGGGGAATATTTTCTTGCCACAAATCTGGCCGCCTAATACTAATTGAGCATGGTTTAAATGCCACAGCCTACCTGAGTATTGTTGCTAACCATGTGCATCCCTTTATGGCCACAGTCTACCAATCGTCTAATGGCTACTTCCAGCAGGATAACAGACCATGTCACAGAGCACACAAGGAATGTTTCCAGTACCATGTTCAATCCATGCCACGAAGAGTACAGGCTCTTCTGGGGGTAAAGGGGGGGTCCTACCCAGTATTAGTTAGGAGTACCTACAGTAATAAAGTGGCCACTGAGTGTATGTGAATGTATTAAAAATACATAAAAATTGTATAGCAGAATATATTTGCCCGTTGGATTGTGACCAGAGCTGATGCTTCACAGGATTGATAACCCTGTAAGGTTGACTGGATTATCAGTTGCATATTGTGGATGTGCTATTCCACTTCCAATATTCTGATTAAATGTCCCAGAGATTTTGCATCTCCTGTCCAGCCATGGGATTCAGAGCCTACCTGCGCACTAAGTAATGGTCATTGTGTGATGTGAAGCTGAATAGGCCTTTAGCCTCCACATTCTCCCCCACAGCAACCTCTTGCCTCTGCAATGTTGTTATATTCTTCGTGGAAGAGCTATAACATGGCCACACACACACACACACACACACACACACACACACACACCAAATGGTGAGGCGGAAGCTCTCTGCAAGGAAAGGGTATTCACAAGGTCTTGAAACATCGGAGAATTTAACATATAAAGTCTTGAAAATAATTATACTGGAGTCATTGGGTCATATTCACCAATTTTCTCGTATTTGGAATTTAATAAGTGGTCCAGGCCTGTATTATGAGTCGTATACAAATAGTCTGCCTGTCTCTACAGGAGGAAAAACACATGTAGACTTAATAATCATAATGTCTTAATCTGAAAGAATCTGGAGAATAAATGTTACCAGAATCAACTAAAATTTAATTAAGATTTTAATATAAACTGCAAAATGAATATTCTGTCCAGCATATCATTATCATCATCGTGGCCCTGCCGATTTATTAAGAGCTTCGACCATGTTTCTTTTTATTGGTATGCAACCTATGCAGTTCGAAGGTTGTTCGACAGCTGCCTCAGGGTCTTACAAGTTGCTGTCCAGTATCATCCTCTGTTGCACCGTGTGAAACGGTGTGAAATCACCTACTGTAATACTCTCTCATCCACCCCCAGGACTGTCACGTTTTCTTGACAGTCTTTGATCTAAGTCATGAACCCATTTGCTATAGGAAGACATTTTTTAGTATCTAACTTCATGTCAAACTGTTCCTGCTCAATGGTATAAATATTTTTTTTTAACTCTTTGGTAACATTTTTGTGAATGAAACTTGCGGAACAAGTAGCCTTTATATAGCTATTTGGTTGCATCAATTATGCTAATGATCAAATCTCACAAACGCACATTTACTCGTGGACAGGTGGCTTTCATTAAGACAACCAACTTACGACAAACTACAGTTAAGAAAGCTTGATGAATTTGCACGAACAAGCATCACAGAAAAGTAAGAGATTTAGGATAAGAATACAAAAATAAGCAGTATGCAGTGTGAGGTTTCACACATAGCTCTTGTTTTCTCTTTCCTGCTTGGTTCAATGTCCAAGCCATCTTTTTTCAATATCTTATCCCAGTTAATGATGACAGTTAGTAGAGGCTTTTCTTTGATATTGTAAAGACAGAGATGTTGATGCATCAATGTTTTTTCTTTTTCTTTTCTTCTTTTATGAGAATGTTTGAAAATGCTCATTTATGGAGTCTATGTTAATTGTCATTCAGTCTTGTTTGTGTTATATACCTGTACTCTCACCAAATTAAATGGGGAAAATAAAATTAAAAAGTTGCTCACAAAAAAAGAAAAAAGAATCACTTGTTTACCAAACAATGTTTGGTCAAGAGTTATTTTTCCCCCTGCAGTCTCTCTCCCTCACACATAATCTGTACTTAAAGAGTTAGCTGTACATCATTGTTAATACACAGTTTATAGGTGTAGATGAAGCATAGTTTTAGCCAAGCCAAGTGTCTTGGTTGTCTACTAACTAGGCTCCCATGATAATGGATCAAGACCGTCCCTCAGCCTTCAGTGAACCTGCCCCCCCACCTTGCCAGCTTGTATAGATCATCTGCTTATTCATGGCCAGCCCTAACTCAATCACTGCCTTGCACCAGAACTGTAACAAATGACGGCAGGGGAAATTACAGTCATTCGTCTCCGTCTACCCACATCATGTCGGCCCTCCTTCTGTCTTTTAAACCAGGACAGTACAGTCTTCATCCTCTTTCTCCTCCTCCTCCTCATTTAGCTCTTTCTCTGTACCCAGAAAGATTCCACCGTATGTGCCGCCACTAAGCTGACAATCTCCACCAATCACAGTTAAAATTGCATGGGTTTACATGCTCTGTAGGAGGCGTGAATGTCTTTCTACTGTACATGCGCTGTCATTTGATAGACAACATGTCAGGCATAAAGCAAGTCACCTCCGCATCACAACAGGTGTGTTGTGGAATATGTGACTTGGACTGTGTGCAGTGGCTGTTATTAAGGCGGGTGGGGGTTTAATTGCAGCTCTCTCTTCTGCCACCGAATTGCCACTTTCAGTTTGAGTCTCTCATCAAAGTGTTGGAGGCAGATGTCAGTGTTGCACTTGAAGCATTTGTCAATTTACAATTTATTCTCATTTTTATTGTTTTGCCTCTGGACTAAACAGATTTGCAGTAGGCTACCTGTTGTTAGTTGTAGAGCTTTTAACATGAAGAAATATACACAGCAGTGAACAAAATGGTAATTTATTATTTATTTGTTTACAATAAGTGTCCATTAAATTTCATTACTATTAAATTTAATACTGTATGACCATAAAGTTAAAGCAAATCTGTGCTGGTTATTATTTCAACTTTAATTTTAACTTTGAAACAAATATTTTAAGTTAAATCTTTGTGTGAATAAAGAAACGGTGTATGTGCCTTTTTTTTCTAGTTTATCACTTTTTAAATATTTGTTCCTTTATATTAGTGTAATTATTTTATTGAGCCATGGTGTTAGGTTAATACAGAACAATTATTTAACATCCATTCTGGTTGATATTGCTCACCCAGATGCGTTCATATACGCATAACACTAGAAAAGCATCTCAAACAAGTAAATTATATACAATTATTAATAATGCCGTAATAATTTAAACATGTTTTACAACCCTTGTCCAGTACACCATGCTTTATTCACCAAATGTTTGACAATCTCATATATCACCATAGAGACTAAGTTTACAAAACATTACCATAATCTTTTATATACTTTTTACAAAATACAATATTTACTTCTAGTGGATACAGAAATGTACAAGAGAAATATAAAGGACTCAAATCTCTTCCATCTCTTAATATGCATAATAACCATCCATCCATCCATCGAAAAATCGACATGGAGCTGCCACCCTGTGGGCCCACCACCTGCAGGGATAGGCATCGGGGTTGGGTGCAGTGTAAGCCGGGCGGCAGGCAAGGGCAGGGCCTGGGCGTGCCGACCTTCGGCGTCGCAGACTGGTTTTAGGGACGTGGAACGTCAGCTCTCTGGCGGGGAAAGAGCCGGAGCTGGTGCGGGAGGTGGAGCGGTACCAGCTAGACATAGTTGGGCTCACCTCTACGCACGTAGCTCAGGATCTGGAACCAAACTCCTGGAGAGGGGCTGGACTCTCTTCTTTTCCGGAGTTGCCCAGGATGAAAGGCGCCGGGCGGGTGTGGGGATACTCACGAGTCCCCAGCTGAGCGCCGCTGTGTTGGAGTTTTCCCCGGGGAACGAGAGGGTCGCCTCGATGCGACTGAAAGTTGCTGAGAGGAAGGCTCTGACTGTTGTTTGTGCTTATGCACCAAACAGCAGTTCAGAGTACCCGGCCTTCTTGGAGTTCCTGGGTGGCGTCCTGGAAGGGATACCACCTGGAGACTCCATAGTTCTGCTGGGAGACTTCAACGCCCATGTGGGCAATGATGGTGAAACCTGGAGGGGGGTGATTGGGAGGAATGGCCTCCCCGATCTGAACCCGAGTGGTGCTTTGTTGTTGGACTTCTGTGCTAGCCATGGACTGGCCATAACAAACACCATGTTTGAGCATAGGGTGGTTCATAAGTGTACTTGGTACCAGAACACCTTAGGCCGCAGGTCGATGATCGACTTTGTGGTCGTATCATCAGATCTGCGGCCGTATGTCTTGGACACTCAGGTGAAGAGAGGGGCAGAGCTGTCAACTGATCACCACTTGGTGGTGAGTTGGATAAGATGGCAGGGACGGCTGCCAGACAGACCTAAGCGGAAGAAAAAAAAAATGATAACCATAGGGTTATTCATAAATATTAAGACATGGGAGTTTGAAAAACCTTCTACTGAAAAAAGGAGATTAAACCTCTTTCATGAATGAATCATGTTCTTGTACACTACAATCCTACTACTACATTAGTTAGACTATAACCTCTAAATCAATGCTTGTTTTCATTGTTCAGTTTCTCTCTTGTTACATGTATGCATCAGACGGAGGTTATCAAGGGGCCATGTGGCAGTGTGGGGATGACGTTCAGGCACATCCCTGCCAGCGACGGAGATGCAGTGCACGTCAGCATTGAGACAGTCACACCCAATTCCCCTGCAGCCTTGGCAGACCTGCAGAGGGGTGATCGCCTCATCGCCATCGGAGGTCTGAGATGTGTCACTTCACCCATTGTTAATTAGCAGAACATTTTTTAAACTGTCATTCAGTTCTTTGCCCTACTGACGGAAAACCTATTTCCTGTTCTTCTTTCTGTTGACAGGTGTCAAAGTGACATCATCGGTTCAAGTGCCCAAACTGTTGAAGCAGGCTGGAGACAGGGTGGTGGTACTTTATGAGAGACCAGTTCGTCACCAGACATCCTCTTTTGGAAGCCTGGGAACTCTTCAGGAAGGGTTTGGGCAGCTAGAGGAAACTGGTTTTATTTCCCAGCCAGGGGGTTATGAGGAAGACCCAGCCCCCATCACCACCCTTTCTGATATATCCGACAGCAAAGACATGGACTCTGAGTTTGAAGAGTTGATTGTGGACTCCAAACCTAGCCAGACTGGTGGCCCTAACAGCAGTACCACAAATACCAGTGACACTAAGGACGATTCCTTTCTTACAGTAAACCAAAGCCCCAAAAGGACTGTGGCCAACTTGGCCTCTAAGCCCCTTGGTACCATATCACCCATCCTCAACCGCAAGTTAAACTTGGTGGGTCTCCAGTCACCACTAAAGCCCCAGCCCAAAGAATCACCAAAGCCCTCACCACATAAGACCAGTAGTGATCCAGCGGAGGGTCTGCAACGCCCCACCGCTCCCCCCCCACCTCCTCCTTCTCGCCCCCCAGTGCCACCAAGACCTCAGATAAGGTTGACATCAGCCTCCTCAGAAACCAGTCTTTTGGAAGGTGTTGATTCTGTTACAACTACTAATACTACTGTTGTTCCTACCGTGACTACCACTATCAGCACTTCTGAAAAATCTCCAGAAAAAGCTCCTCTCACTGGAGTCAGTGAAGACAAGGCTGCCACTGAGAAGATATGTGTCAAACAGGTTGAGGCGAAGCAGTCTACCAAGCCAGCAGAGTCCAGTGATGAGCTGCCAGTCCCTACCACTGTGACCAGCAGCAGCAAGGCTGATCAAGCAAAGGACAAAGCTTCAGAGAGCTCGTGCAGCACACGGGACAGTCTAGAGGACCACTCCCTCTGGGAATCTCCAGAAACCATGTTTCGTAACCAGACAGCACGCTGGCCCAAGGCCTCTGTGGTGTTTGAGGTGGAGAGCAACCAGAAGTACCTTAATGTGGCCCTGTGGTGCAAAGATCCCTTTAAGCTGGGCAGTTTGTTGTGCTTGGGTCATGTCAGCCTCCAGCTGGAGCATGTAGCCCTGGAATGTATGGCCACATCTTCAGCAGAGTACCAGAGCACCTTTAGGTTGGGGCCTCCAGAGCCCAGAGCTAACGTCAGCCGCACTGCACTACGCAGCCTCAGCACCCACAAGGGCTTCAATGAGAAGCTATGTTACGGAGATGTTACTCTGAACTTCTGTTACTTAGCTGAGGGTGAGTTAGAATATCCAGGGGGGCTGACAGAAAGGGAGCGAGAGGGGAGTCTCCATGATGAGGATCTGAGGGAGAGGGAGAGGGAGCATATCACCTCAGCACCGCGTGATGACTTGGTCTACGGCGCCATGCAGTTGGTGGAGGTTCGTCACAATTTCCAGGACACCCAGTTCCAGAACCCCACCTGGTGTGAATACTGCAAGAAGAAGGTTTGGACCAAGGCAGCCTCTCAGTGTATGATCTGCGCCTATGTTTGCCACAAGAAGTGCCAGGACAAGTGCCTTGCTGAGAATCCCTTCTGTGTGGCAGCAACTGAACGTCGTGGAGCTGACCCTGAAGCCAAATCCACCATAAACCGGGCCACCACTGGCCTAACGCGCCATATCATCAACACCAGCTCCCGTCTGCTTAACCTCCGCCAGGTGCCCAAGACTCGGGTTGAGCAGGTGGCTGATGTGGTGCCTGGAGTGGTGGAGCCCTCACCCAAGCATACCCCCAACACTTCAGACAATGAGAGCAGTGATACTGAGACCTATACCAGTGGCGCTAGCCCCTCAAAGCAGCCTGCCGGCAGTTGTGGCAGCAGTAAACTTGTACGCAAGGAAGGTGGGTTGGATGACAGTGTGTTCATTGCTGTAAAGGAGATAGGCCGCGACCTGTACCGGGGGCTGCCCACAGATGAGCGCTCCCAGAAGCTGGAGTTGATGCTGGATAAGCTGCAGCAGGAAATTGACCAGGAGCTGGAGCACAATAATGCCCTTCTGCTGGAGGAGAGGGAGGCCACAGATGCCCGGCGCAAGGCCCTAATTAGTACTGCCCTGGCCAAGTCTGGGGAGAGACTCCAGGCCCTCACCCTGCTAATGATCCACTACCGGGCAGGTATTGAGGACCTGGAGTCAGTGGAGAGCACCTCTCCTTCAGAGCAGCAAGGCTTTAAAGGCAAAGGAGAAGGCCTGGAGGAAGAGGCCCTGATGGGGACAGAGGTCTATGACAGTGACATATGCAGCCCTGTGGAGGTGCAGCTACTGGATGACATTACTGAGGAGCAGATCTGTGTGGAGGCACTCCACTAAATGAGACTAGAAAAGAGAGAGACCAGGAACAAGTGCTTTGGGCTTGGGCCTCCCAGCAAAATTATGTCCAGTATGTTTTTTGAGATTGGGGAATTTCAGAAGTCCGTTTTAAATATCGGGGATGTTGGGGTCCAGTGTTTGATTCACATGTTTTTTTATTTTGAAATTTTATGAAAAAGAAATGATGGTTAAAGGAATTTCCTCCCTAGGGATTCATGGTAAACCTGTTATTGATGTTTTGATTTGCACAATGTGATGCCGTTTCCATGCTCTTGGTTTAAAGGGAAGCTTGAGAGCTACACTATTAGCTGCCATCAGTAGAGCTGCATGTGTATCTTCCAGTTTTGTTTTTCTGTGGCTTCAAAATGTCATTGTAAGCATTTAATTCAGTTTGCTTTCTTGTCTCTAACTGCTTTGACATAAGGACTTTGACTTTAGAAAATGCGCACATTTCTGTGGTCTACTAGTCTGAATCATCTTAACTTTGGAGAAGGAAAATAATTGTTCAATATTTGTTTGCTGTGAGTAACAAGCCCATATTTGAGTCTACAGTGTGAATACTACTACAGAAAAGCAGGTTTAGACATCCCTGCAAGGACCCTGCAAGTGGGCATATATATCTTTTGTTTGAGCAATTTTTTACTGTAACATATTTGGATTTTAGAAGTGATTCTTCATGCTCACAAAGCTCTTTGGGATTTCAACATCTGTATAATTATTAGTCGAATCTTATATCATCTCCCTCTTTCTTTTGGTTTATTTGGTTGTATTGATTACGCCAAACATGTTTGACTATGTGACCATGTTTTCTTTTCCTTGGGAGGATGTAAGGAGGTAATTGTCCTGGGTTATAATTTTGAACCAATTATTTTAATTTCTTTGTCTTTCCCTGTCACGTTTTGTTCAGAACCCCCCACCAACTTCTGAAACTCAACTGTGGCACATTGCTAACTGATCAAAACTTTCATGGGTGCAATTTGAGAAAGGCACATGATTTACTTTTTTGATTGATCACTGAATGAATGTTACCCAGGAGCTCTCATGATGTTAAAATTGTCCAACTTTTATTTAATTGGTTTAATGTGTGTGCGTTAGTGTATGAAGATGATTTCCATGCTTCAAAAGGTTATGATGTGATTTAGTGCAGATCATTTGCCTTCATGAGTTGTTTTCATGCCCAAATGAATGTATGTTCAGCCCTTTCTGTGTTTTCTGTATACAGCTGTTTGGCACTGCCTCCCCCCATTTCCTTGCAAAACATCAAACATTAATGTAGTCTGTTACAGTGATTCTATCATAACCTATCTATCATACCTATCTATCTATCATAGCTACAACTCCAAAATGCTATGCTGTTCATCTATCTTTTACACCCTCAGAGCCACTGGAAAATAATTATTTGGAAAGGAAAAATCTACCCTAAAACACTGAAATGTTCTTAATCTATTTTGGTGGTGATGGGAAGGACAATCACAATCACTGCAGCAATTATTTTATCTTTTGTCCTGACGATCGCAAGGTTAACAGTAGTTCACGTTACAAAGTAATTTACCAGGAATGTGCACTCGCAAGTATTTGGCCACTGCAGTGCCTTTTCACTGAGTTTCAACTCGTTTGCTGGATGATCCTGTATTTTTTGCCGGATACCCTTCGTTGGCACCTCCTAATTCGCCTCCGGAGTAGCCTCATTCAAATTAATAAGGGAGCTGCATTTTTTTCACACTGTGCTGATGGACAGGCTGGAACCAGAACATTTTAGTCAATTTTGCTTGGAAAATTCTTTAGAAAAAATAACTGAGATAATACCTACCAAAGTCAGGTAACACCTTTTCATATACCTTCTCTGTGGCTTGTTGATGGGCATTTTGGGAAAAGTAGGGTTAAGGCCTCACTATGCTTCAAATGAAGTGCTGACAGCATCTGAAACCTGTCCGACAGCGAAATGTCAGTTTTTGTACGTTTTCCAGAAAATCCCACAAAATTTCTCACTTAAAATGTATTTTTTTCTTGCTTCACGTAACTACTTCCATCATTTTTTGTGTGAACAACAAGTATGAGTATACCACCATTAATGCTTTCGAGGAGAAACGCAAGTGTGCCCTGTTTACATTTGTACAATTCATGGCATTGAGACACAAGGGTCTTCGAGAGAAATCAGAAAACCAGTGGGATGTAGCCAAGAAGAGGCTGTGACAGCAGGCTAGTCACCCACCTCTGAGTTTAGCCATTTGGAACAGGTATAAACACTGCTGTCTTTGGACGTGTTGGATGACACATCGTACAAAGTAGTTGAAGCATACTGAGGGCTTTCGGGCAGGTGTTCTTAGCACCGGCCACCATTGTTATGGACCAGTCGACTCTAACCCTTTACGACTGAAATAAAGATTAGGTTCTGACATTAAGAAGGTCAACACATTAAGCCTTTTATCTCCCCCACCTGACCTAAAGAACCTTTCAAGCTCTCTCAAACTCTCAATGTTTTTGTTTTTTAGTCATTTTAGCTAGCTAGCTAGTTCATTTATTTTGCAGTATTGTATTGTTTCCTCATGGCCCGATAAGTTCTGTGGCCTGGTACCAGTACTGGGGGTTGGGAACCACTGCTTTCAGGCTAGGAATATGAATCTTTTTTTAAACATTTTGGATTTTCTTGCATAAAGTACAAAAATCAAGCTGATATTAGATTCAATACGAAAACAACAAGACATCACCCAAAATGCACTGAACACCAGTTGAGGGTAGATTTTTCCTTTTTAATATAGTGCAACTCCAAAAGGACTCATCCAAGCTAATGGGACAAGAGTAGTAATCAGCCAGACTCAGAGGAAGCAAAGGCACATTTCCTCTTCTTTTGTGTGTAATGGATATGTTGGCTTACTGGCTGCTATGCTTGTCAATCTCTTGCAATCTCTGTATATTCAGATTTTTTGTGCAGTATTTTTGTAGGAAAGCTGATAATCAGGAGTGAATACCCATGTCTGTGATTTCACTTCTTTTTAAAAATGTGTAGTCTGTGTGTCCATCTGTCTGGTAATGTAACCTGAGGATTTTTGGGGGACCAATGAGAACCTTAGAGGAGTTCACTCTGGAAACCCCTCTTTTGGCCTGAGAAGCACTGCTTTTGCTGCTGCTGCTGCTGCTGCTGTTGTCACAATGTGCTCTTCCACAGGACTCATAATTAAACGCTTGGCCCTAACCTTTGAAACTGCACTTACAATAGGACTGCCCACCACGGCTTTCAGCAGGTCAAGATGGTGTTTGTTTCTTTTTGTGTATGAGGGATGTTGTATACGTTTTTGAGAAGGCTCATCTGATGAAGCTTTATTGTACATAACCTAAATAAACAAGCTCAAATGAATTCCCATGACTCTGTTTTGACGTTTAATCGGCTCACACAGAAGAACTTTAAGGCACAACCTGTGATCCAAATGTAAAGAGTCACCCACCAGCACAAATCAAAACACAGGACTTGAACCTTCTATTGCATCCAAACTGAATGACAGATATTTGAACACAGGGACTATCACTAGACAACCACTGAATCTAAGTTAGATTTATTTACATCACTAATGTTCATCCACATACAAGGAAAGCAAGTCTATATTTTAAGTTAGGTTAACATCAGCTGATGGTTATTTTGCATCTTAAACTCAAATTCTTTAAGTTAATTTATGTATGTGATCGCACTTGGAATGTTTGTGGACCAGTTACTCAGTTGTTTATGGATTGGGCCCTGTAACCTCCATGTACACTAACTTAATGCTATGTGTACATCTTAGAAGTTTGTCTGTTTTTGGACTTTTTGTCTGACTAAGTGGTTGTGCATTGGATTGTGCAGACAACAATGCCCAAAAACACAGCAACAAAATCTTAACTCAAGGTCCTCTTACCAGCTTTTTTCCCTTAGAGCTTTCACCAGCACTGTAAAGTCTTCATGTGTCTGACCATTTCAGTAACTTTCCGAAACCAATGATCTGACATTCAGCCCCACCTCACGCCGTGAGTCGTGCTCTTGTCTGTGTGGGAGTTGCCATTGCTCTCCAACCCTGTAGTGGCTGTTGTGGACTAACTGAAAGCTAGTAACGTGCTGTTTCAAATTTCAAGAGGCATACACTGGGTCTGTTACCTTGCGAGGCAGCAGGCTTTGTGAGATCCCGTGAGAATCCATCTTGCCAGGCTTCAAGTTATGTGCTTGAGGCCGAAGTGGTTCGGACCAATCAGCGTCTTGTGAAGAACTACTGGCATCTACGGGTGTGATTTAGGTGTGACGACAGCGAGAAACTGACTCTTCGTTCGAAAACAACAATGGCGGCTCCTAAAGAGGTTAACATAGATGCTGCTATAGCATCAGTTCTATCAGAACTGGTGAGTATTTCTTCATTGGAAGAAGAGCAAAGAACGGCACTTTTTATTTTTAACCTTTATTTAAGCAGGCAAGTCATTAAAACGAATTCTTAACTGAAGGCTTTTCTTCATGGAAAAGATGTTTTCGCTCTTCTCCCAACTGGCTTTGTTGATCAGATTGGTTGAAGTTAGCCCATGACAGATGGTTGATCCAATCGCCTGCCAAGTATTTTTTGAAAGTGCCTGCGCTTTCCCAAACAGTCTATCCTCTCCTGCTTACATAGCCCAGACCAGCGGCCAGGTGTGGACGGCACTTGAAACTGCTTCTGGACCACCTCCTCAAAGTCAGAAAGAAGCGGCACCTGAAACCGCTTGGGCCGACCTCCAACATCGTCGTGAAAACGGGAGGGCCCGGGCCCGTGATCGGATGGCAGAGTGATATTCAAGGCTGCTGCCGCCCTAGTAACAAGCTCTTGAACAAGGAGGGACTGTCGCTCGAGGTCCTCCGTGCCCATCTCCTGCTGCCCCGAAGGGAGCATAACGTCATCATCTGAGGGTTCCAGAGTGAGGACGTCAATCTCCCTCTCTGACCCAAATGAAGAAGGGCAGTCATGAACTGCCTGAACCCCAGAAGGACCAATGGCAGAGAGGCCAGGAGGCTTGCTAACTGTCGCCTGAGGCCCATGAGACACAACTTACGCACCCCCCATGGAGTTAATTACAATATTGGAGGGTGAATGGACACCCATGCCCACTCCATCCCGCACTGCTGGGGACGCAATCTGAAGGCGCTTGGCCGACTGCGGTCCCTGAGTATGAGTGGGCAGCCGTTTACTGAATGCATGACAACAGGCCTCTCTTTGTCTGTTTGACATGCAGAAACAACTCATGCATGAAGATGGATCATCCCTAGCTGTCATTGCGTGTGCAACTCCTAAACAGAGCACACAAAAGTCGTGTCCGTCCTCTATGGGTATGCACACCCCACAGCCCATGCACAGAGGACCCTCCCGGCTTGCCATAGTAACATCACAGGCAAACCAGGAAGTGCACACGTGTATACAGCTAACTGTTGCTACGGCAACCGCTGCTGTAGATTACCTCGAGCGGAGATGGACGCCGTACTACACCTGCCGACTCAGTCAGCTTTGGCAGTAGGCTGTACCTGGGCGCGTTAACAGAGCGGATCGTGCAATACGCCGTATAGTACCCACTCCTGCTCTACCGGACAGAGAGGAACACCGACTACACCCGCCGGCTTGGTCAGCTTCGGCAGCAGGCTGTACGTGAGCGCATTAACAGAGCGAATCGTGTTATACACCTTACAGTACTCCTCTCAACCTCTACAATATGACGAAAGGGAAACCAGCTTACCCGAGAGGGGCCCGCAGACCAGCTCTCTTCCTTATGCAGCGGTAAGTCTCTGATTCTCCCAAAGTTAGTCCTCGAGTTCTTCTGCTCTCACACGTCTTCTGTCTCACAAGTGGAAATCAAAAAATCAGTGATTGCATGCGCAGCTGGGCCTTTTATGCCCACGCATGCGGCCAGCTAGGTGGTGTCTTAAAGAAATATCCATGTTAACTTCTCCAAGGGATCAGTTCTCATACATGGAACATATGTAGCCGGTGGAGAGAGAGTCTCGATATGATAGAGAACAAACCGTCTGGTGTGTCAGGTTACTGGGTCTGTGCGCCAGCATCAGTTACATTATTGCAGAGGTTTGTAGGTGCGCACATATTTGCTTGAGAAGTCTAGCACAAGAGCAATGCAGCAGGCCTCACTCCATCTCTCACTGCTTTCTGACTTCCCTAACCTGTCTGTTGTACTCAGCTCACAGCCCATTCCTTCCAACCTAAGACGTGAATCTTTAAAAGGGGGTCAACTTCAGTGGGATTTGTTGAAAGTAAGAAAAATATAGCTATATGCACTTTTACAGTACAACACTGCACTCCTACAATTCAAGAAATTGTGGAAAATGTCTTACTTTTTTCTTTACATATTTGAGTACACTGCATCAGAAGTACATAATATTTCCCTACAGAGGTGTCCCTGCCCAAAAAAGTGATATGATATAATAAAAAGAACATTTGGTGAAGCTTCCCTATACCTGCGTTGCTGTAAGAACCACAGTTGTCTGGGTTCTTAGTGAGGAGGGAAAGGAGGGAAGGTATTGTGTGAGCATCTGCAAAGTAATTGAAGCCCAGTGTTGAGATGGACTGGCTGATTACAGTGTGTCTGCTCCTACATTTTCCCATCATGGCTACTCATTCTGCTGTCTTCCACCACCCAGTGCAGGAAATCAACATCAGTGTTTCTGTGACCAAACTGAAAAGCGTGCACATTCTTAGCCGTTTGATATTTTCATGGTACCTATACATGTTACTCTGTTAACTCCAAACTGTCACGTCAATAATGGGAAACAGCATTTAGAGTAACACCAAGGGTGGTCTAAATGCTCAGTGTCTGAAATGCACCAAAAGGTAATGGTGCTGAAAATCCATCTGTCTCTATATTCTGTTTCAGGGTTGACATTTTTGAGGAGAAGACTGCTTTTTCAGAGTATACCACATTTAATAGAGGATATGGCGTTCCCACATCCAGCCAATGACATACATGTAAGAAGGCTCACATACTGACATGGACACACATAATTAATTGTTGTGAATTCTTGCAATAGATTTTGGATTAACAAAACTACAAAACGTATTACTGTACACATATGACTCAGTAGATTGATAAAAAAAGAAAGAATATTCTATAAAAAGTATAGAGTATGGTGTTAGTCCCTGCTCAGTCTAGCCAGTCTGCTAACTTTCACATTTATGAATGTACTGCTCCAGTTGGTTTTGTATAATCATGATATTATTTTACCACTTTACTAAAATCCAATACAGTCCAGCACAGTTTTTCGCAGCCCATCAGCAAGTTTATGAGGAAATCAAAAAACACTACATGTGACACATTCTGAACATTACAGTATATTGAAAACACAATGGACATTACAGGAGTCTTTGGAAAAAAAAGAACAAATCAGTCTGTAGTGTAATTTTCCAAACATTTCTGAGAAGCAGAGTTTCGCCAGAGGCAGAAATAATATAATTCCATTCATCCATCAAAGAATATCAGGGAGAAATAATCTCATTGGTCAAGTTAAATCTCAGGGGGTGGAGCCAAAACATTTTTTAAAGCTAGCTAACTAACAAAACAAAGTGAGATTTAAAAATGTGGCCAAAATATAGCTTAATATTTTATAATAATAATAAAAAACATTTAAAGGGCATTGTTGTTTTCCATTCAGTCAGAGCACCGTATTTATCCTGTAACATCTGCTACGCTAAGCCTAGTTAGCTCAGCTTTGAACTTGTATGTTGCCTTGGAAGGTTTGTGTCCATTTCAAACTAATAATATCATGTATACACTGTATACTCATATTGATAAAGCACTATTTTTGCAGTTAGCATACAAGAAATTGGTGCTACTGGGGCACCCTGGTAGCTGAATGGTTAGGGTCTTAATAATTAATAATAGGATAATAATGATAATCTTAAAAAACAAGAAGAAACTGATACTTCTGTATTAGTTTGTACTGACAAGAAATTTAGCAATATTTGAATGTTAAACTGCAAACTCGGAACAACAGAGAGCCGGAGTCCTGTCATCACGGCCGGGCTAGCCGCTGTTCCACTAGCCTCTGTGTTCCCAGTGCACCAGCTCGCCTAATGGGTCATCGTAACCACCGGTTCCTCTATCCAGGATATTCAACCTCGATCTCTTCTAGCTGCAAAGATATTGGGCTAGTGGGCAAACCACAAACAGAAACCGCTAAAAGAGAAATTTTAAGTAAACGATCTACTTTACCATCCTTATCTACACATATGGAGTAAACCACACGACATAGTGTTGAACAAGGTTATGTCCCAAAGCTGGACTTGGACTTATTTGCCTAGATGTTCCGGTTTCACTTAAACTGTGCAAAATACGGTTAAGTAGCTAAAGATTTCTTGGTTTATTTTTGATTTCCTAAGCTGCCTCTGTTGTTGTTTCACCAGTGTTCAGTAGTTTTCATTTTCCAGCAGTTGTTATGAAAAAACAACATCCATTATGCTGGGCCTCACTACCTACCTTAACACTACGTCTACTTATATGGTATAGCAACTGGGATACAGGGGTAGCACCAGTCGTGCTCACCTGTAGATATTAGCTTTTTCTCTTACTGCTTATTTTGTTCAGTCTTATGTTCTAAAGATTGTTGGCTCTGTCCATTGAGGTTAAACCACTGAGATTATTTAAAGACAGACACATTTTTCATGATAAACTTAAAATAGACTGTTTTAAAATAAATAGTAGTAAATCCCATTGTAAAAGACACTTCAAAACAGGAAAACCAATGGCACTTGGTACCCTTTTACTGTCTGTTTGAGAGTCAAGAAAGCCTTAACTGGACTTCATTGTCCAGTTATTCAGGAGAGGTTCATTAGTTATTGTACATTAACTGCAACAACAATTTAAGGCATGATAAACACATATTATGCAAATACTTCAGAAAAAGATGCTGATTTACATACTGTCTTTTTGTATACTTCTCTGTGTACTTATCCGTGGTTTTAACAGAGATAATGATTGGTGAAACAAGCCGGTGGCATTTATTTTCCCATATCCATTGTAGAAAAGGGAATAGTTATACTGACAGACACGATCGACACCTTTGGCCTTGGAAAAGTTTAATCTCTGAGAACAAGAGGCAACCAATGACATCAGCTGTGATAGGCCCATCCTTAAGGCGGATATTGGTATTTTAGTAAACATCAGGTCTGATATGACAGACATATAGTGTAGAATGCAATATGATTAAATCATTATTGTACAAATGGTCATGATTGTCTATGAAAAAACCCTTAATATGATTTTGATTCCAGTGTGAAAATGACCAACAATTCGGTAGATTATTAGTAGAATTAGAATACTGGCTCTTAGTGTCCCATTAGAGTCCCAAAATATTGTTGTTGTGGTGGAAACAATGATTCCGTTTTGTATTTTATGTTTTATACATTTTTGCAAGGATTTGTAAATGTCAGAATATTGAATATAAACACAGAATTCCTCCTGATGGTACCTTTACAAAAAGAAATAGTTTGACATTTTTGGAAATATGCTTCTTCGCTGTCTTGCTGACAGTTTGAGGAGAAGATACCATTCTCATGTCTGTACAGTAATTATGTAGCTGTAACCAGTAGCCTGTTAGCTTAGTTTAGCATAAAGACTGCAGGGAAACAACTAACCTGGCGAATAAGCGTTTCCCAAAATGGCAGACCATTCCAATGCATATTGGTGAAACCCAATGTGTACTGTATATACTAACAAAGGAATACTCCATCAAAAACACACTACAAACCACTTGTCACATGTGACAACATATCTTTTCCACAGCCGACAGATGACTTGTCATAGCAAAGGAAACGCAGGTGTAAGTAATAACATAATGATGGCTCAGGGCAGAAACACACAGAAAGTGGCAAGGTCGCCAATAAACGCCGACACCTCCTCCACTCAGCCGCCAGTGGGTAGATCCATTGAGCTGTCAATCAAAATGCAGTTTCCTGCTGCTTCCACTGCTGTTGCTATTTTGGCTCACGATACAAATCAGCATAGAAGCTGCATCTGATCAGAGCGTTGTAAAATAACAAACTGCAGATTACACTTATTTACAATAAAAATATGACAGGTCACTGTTAATCTATTTGGCTATCCTGCTTCTTGTGACGGATTTAATGTTTCTCAGAGAAAATGAATGGGAGCCTGCTGCTCCACCTGGCTCGCTGCTTTCTGTGTGTTTCCAGTGTCCAAGTAAGCCATTGCAGTGAAGCAGTATGCACAATACCAAGACCCTGGAACTGGATCATCTAAATGGAATACAGTCGTTATTAAGATTATAAATAACACCTGTGCTTTTTTTCTGACATGTCAAAATGATAAGGGTCTATTGTAAACAGCTATCTCTGTATTGAGCTATATTTTGGCACATTTTGTTAAGAGATGGGAAAAATGGATTATACTGCCGGAGGAGTTTCTAAGGACGTTTAAATGCCTTTTCTTTCCTGGGTCACAATTGGAAACCTCCATCCATCCAACTGCTGTGAATTCTAGCTGACTACAGTTGCTGTCATCCATGACAGAGCAAGTTATAAACTTTTCAGAGCCAATTTTTCAAGCCTTGATATCTGATACTCAAAACATTATGCACTGCAGTGACATCACTGATTAAGGTGTGGCCAAGATTTTGACTCCACTGATAGCAGTGCAACAGCAGTTTTCTGCCCTATCAAGGCCCAGTCAGACCAACATTTAAAGCAACAACATTTAGAAGAAAAATCAATTCATTTAATTGAATCACTGCGATCATTGGATCTTTTAACAGAGTCAAATGAAATCCATATAAATCTATTGCTTCAAGTTCAATTTTGATGAACTTTGACACACAATTTTGCGTCACTGACCAATAGCAAACCATCTTGACAGTGCTGACTTTTGAGGGAATGGAGAGCTGGAGAGTCCAACACAGAAGAAGCTATTATATTAGCTGTGGTGCAGCCTCTACCTTTATATAACCCTGCTCTGCTGGAGTATAAATGCTCCATAAAGGAGATAAGGTTTGCAGACCGAGAGATTGTATGAAAGCTTTCAGTTTATTTAAATCAGCCACTTCCAAACTTTATTAGGTGTAATAATACTGGGTTCATGGTGTAATACTAAATCGTAAAGGAATAAATATGGCGTGGAACTGGTTTCTCCAGAGGGTTGGTTACATTTTGATACCATGTGGAAACAGGGTATAGGGTTTCTATATCTATTTCTCTACAGCAGTATCCATGGGAAATGGGACAGGTTTTCTATGATACAAGGGGCCATACCTGTAAATTCTCAAAGCCGATATTCAAATATTGGTCTAGTGCCAAGTAACAGCCGTGAGTGTTACCAGTATGAACACATCAGACACGCTGGACAGGCAGGGTAAAAAGAAAATGAACGTTCAGGAGCAACGGAATTGAATTACCTGTCACCTACTACAACACTCAGATTTTAAATCCAGTATAATGTTCCATTAGCACAACAGCTGAGTCATGTCACTGAGTCATGCTGCTCTCACTTTTTCTTTTTCTTTAAAGAGAAATACGGGTTTCATTCACCAATTCATTTCAGTCTTTCCACTTTTTTCACATCAATGTTAAGATATTTTCAATGAAGCTCAACACTTAATGTTGCCTAACAATAAGGGAAAAACTCTGCAGGAAGTGTTGAGTTTCATTCCCTGTAGCTAAACGTAGATAGAGGAAACGTCAGAGTAGAAGTAAGCAGCATGGTGGTGAGTATGACATGAATCTGTTGTTGTACTGATGGAATTAGTAATGTATCTGTCGTGGTATAATGAATATATCAAGACAACTGTAGTAAAGTTAAAGGACATTTTGAATCTGCATTAAGTGGGGAACAGAGGAAAGAAGGAATGAAGCACGTCTTTACTGTAAGCCTGTTCGAGACCTGCTTCTTCTTGCCACTGAGGTAAATAAAGGCCACTATTTCAGAATTTACAGTATTCATGATTTATTGATTAAAAAACACTACGAACAGCAGCTTTAAATGATGTTTCTCTCTGAAGTTGCCAAAAACATGTTGGTTCTGTTCTTATCAGGAGGATATCATGTATCTATATTGTGTTTTAGAATACATTCCTCATCCTTATCTTCAGCAGCTCAAATCTGTGTTGACTTCCCCACGCAGTTCAGCCAGAACAGTTGGGCTGGGGAGGCCTAGGTGTGTACTTTTTTAACAGTATCAATGCAAACAGGGACTACAGGCCGGGCCAACAGATCTTCTTGGATTTTAAACAAACAACAGTTTCTTGACGTACCTCACAATTACCCAATATAATACCAACTTGCACACCAACGTCTGGTAATAATTCTCTGGACAGTATCATGGACATACAGTAGATAGAAATGTAACATTTAATGGCTGACACATGAATTAAGACAGATTTGTATTCCAAATAAACCAGCAAAGCGTACTTGTTGCTCAGCACTCTCCTACTGCCTAAAAAGTGCTTCTTGACACAACTCTCTACTGTATAAGGCTGTCGGCTAAAAAAATATCCCTCACACAATGCGCTTGCAACCACAGATCAAGAACAACTTTGGTTTGCTCCAGCACAACTGCTAAGAGGACACTGAACAGTGAAGACTGAACGCGGGACATTCACATGGAAATATCTTGGCTGTTTTGTTTCGTTGCTGTTTTTTTTTTTCCTTCTGTATTCCTTTTTTTTTGTACAACAAAATAGATCCTCTGAAGGGTTAACCTGCATGGCTGGTGTCCTGTTAATCATAATCGTCATATTCTGGATCCATGTTTTCACCCTGGTAGTACGTCCCCTGTGTGGAGTAGGACCTCGTCTTCACTGAACAGTTGGTGTCCATCAAAATGGCCTGAAAAGACAATTGTTGGAAAGTTCCCTGAGTAAAAGACCTTTTTGTTACTGAGTAAAACCATAGACTGTATATAAAGATAGACGACATGATAGCTCCCAAAAGTGAAGTCAAAACAGCTGGATCACCCCCTGGTGATTGGCTGCAGTATAGGTCATAAACTCCGCCTCCTTCATCTTAGCGGATGGGACATGGGCCAAACTAAAAAGTCAGTTCACATCAAATAAAATGTTCCCAAAGATGGTTTCTGTCATTTTAGTTAGTTCTTTTCACGCTGATGTTTGTTCAAGTGTTCGTTTTTCTGATCAGTTTGGTTTTAATTAGTTATTTGATGCTATAAAAACGGGGTGTCACATCATGATTGACAACTTGTGGAGTGCTCGCAATTGGTTCAGGTGGGTGTATAGGCGGGACCTCAAGGATCACTACTGCACAGGCTCTGGCTCCAAATGACATCACCAGCGCAAGATGGCAGCTCCCGTTTCCGGGATATTTTGGATTCATTTTTGTTACAGTAGGAGGAAGTGGAGACATGTCGTCCATCTTTATATACAGTCTATAAGTAAAACCCACAACCACCAGGTTCCAGATTTGAGGAGGTACCAGGTTTTAAGTTCAGTTATCCAGATAATTCTATAATCCTACTTTGTGTTACGAGGTTCAGGCTAAGTTAAAGTCATGTTGAAATTACACATTTAATACATTTAGGTTTTGTGCCATTAAGCCCCCATGTGTAAGACCTGAAAACTCCTAGTGGTATAATTTAAAAAAAACACTGTAGGAGACAGCAATTCATGCCATTGTCCCCCAAATGGATCTGAATGGGGGACAGTAAGACTGAATAAGCTAAAAGAAACACTTGGAAGAAAAGGCCTACCACTGCCTTCACATTAAAATGCATTTATGCAAAAAGTGTTAAGTATCAGTAGTAATGCATCAAAATGAGCTCACTGCAGCAAATGAGCGGAGCAGAATGGAAAATATTAAAGTATTTATTGTGGATCGGTTATGTCTGACCGATGCCCAATCCACTTAATAAGGTCAGAATTGGGCCGATCCCGATCCAACAGATCGGAGCATCCCTAGTGAAACGAGTAAAAAGAGGCAAATACTGTACGGAATGAATGGATGGGGGTGAATACAAACAGAATGTAATGGAGAAGAGAGGTGATGAATGGTAGCAGATGCTGCATGGAGATGAACAAATGGATGTGAGAGCAAGCAGATGGAGCAGCAGGATGAGGAGGGTCAGCCACAAGCATGCAAGGTGGAGGTGCATGCAGCTCATTGATGCCTGGTGATGGTAAGGTTTTCTCCATCTACTAAACCCTGTAAAACATGACAGAGTATGTGTTTCTGTGAAGCCCTAAAAGGACATTTCAACATGGGTTCATCCACAGCAGACAACTTGACAACTCCTTAGAGTCATTTGCATGTGATATGAGGTTATTTAGACAAGATACACATATAAACCTCAAAAGTCTTTTTTCTGGCATTGCCTTTGAGATTCCTATAATTTACTCAGGAGTTCCAACAGTGAATGCAACAGTCCATATTTATTCTATCTACAGAAGGAAGCTTTTGACCAAAGGTATGACCAAAATCCAAGATTGGCAGAATTTTAGTTTTTTTTTGTTTTTACATCAGTATTCATACTGAAATAGTTATATGTAGCTTATTTCTGTCACTTGGTTATGTCTAATTGAAGTTATTAAATCAGAGGTATCATTGATCAGGATTTTCTCATGTGTCACTTAAGAAAAAGAGCCATGAGGTAAGGTCAATAACAAGTACTAAAAAACAAGAGGTTTAGTTATGGCTGTTACAGTGTCAAAGGTGCTAAATGAACACCAGTGTAAAATAGCAAATATACGTTTGACTTTGTTTGGATATGACAACTTAACCAATTAAAGCTGTGTAATTGTGGCTATTCTAGTTAGCAGTACCTTGAAGCTGAAATGTTCATAATACAACACATTATGAAATTGTTGGATAGAACAAACAACATAGTGATGATTTTGCTAACCTTAACCATATTGCAGATCATGGGCAGATATTGTAAAGAGAACTTATTTCCAAAATGCTGGCATTGGACATTGAAAAATGTTGTCATTCATACTTAAAGGCAATGCAAGAAAAAAATAATGAGGTGCACAACTTATTATCAAGCCAAGACACCCAAACTGGAAAATTCTCAAAATGTTGTTTGTTGACTTTGCCTTCCAGGGCTTCAATGTTTCTGTGTGTTTATACAGGATTTGGTTGTCTGTGTTTAAGTGTGTTTTGAATCTTACAATTTTCTCTTCTTGTCCTGGTGGATTCCTGAGGAAGAGGCAAAGAGGAGCAAAGAAAATATCCACTATTCCAATTATGGTCATCAGCCAGGGGAAGCCAATACTCTCAGCTATGGATCCTCCAATAGATGGACCTACATCAGTAGAGGACAGATCACATACTGGTTTAGTTTTCTTTGAGGGCAGATCTTTGCAGCTCCGTACTGACAAGATGATATATTCATAACAACAGGGTAGCATTAGGGTAAATACGTAGTATAGAGGTACTAACATAGTCATTTTAGGTAACAATGAGAATATTGGTAATATTGAGATTTAATTTGCAACAGCGTAGTAATAAAAACATCAAGGTCGTCATGTAATCTCAGTAATAACATGCGAATATGGGGTAACAATAGGTTATATCTGCCAAGAATGATAAGGTTATATCAGGGTAAACAAAAATGGCATATTGTAATTTTAGAATCTTTGCAGTTAGGTAGTAGTACTTGGGGTAATATGGAAGTAGGGTAATATTTTGTTAAAACACAGGGTAATAGTGGGGTAATAATAAGGTAATTTGCTAATAGGAAATCACCAATATTATTTACCGGGAAAAAAAACTTTTCCCTCACCATTCCTGATACTCTGAGTCAATATTCTACTTCGAATGCTGTGAAGTACCATGTGGAAACACATGGTACTTTCTGTGCAATAAGCACAAATCAGTGCTGGAAAATGCATAATCCACACTGACACTAGAATTTCATTTGGACAAACAAGAGGAGCCAAAGATTTTTAGGGATTGGACACTCAGAGTCATCTTAGAGGTACCATAGCCTGTAGTTTAATAGCCTGTAGAGCTGCTAAGGGTTTGTGTTTCTGCTTCCTGCTTACCTAAAGCAAATCCCATGCAGAAAGCCACATCAGCAATGGCATACACACTCCCGTAAACAGACACATGCCGCAGGTCCACCAGGTAACCCATTATAGGCATCATAGAGGAGTCCACCATGCCTGTAACACACCACAAACAATAAAGATCTTCTACGTTCAGTGGAAGAACATACTTGTTTAGCACAGTATTCAATTTAGCAGACTTACCAATAGCAAAACCAACCCCAAAGTTTGGAAGAATCAGACCATAAATGTCTGTGGCAAATGGAACCTAGAACAAACAATATCAGAAAATGTATTTATTTGTTTATTCAATTTGAATACATTTCTGAGTGTTTTCACTGGGGAAAGATGCTGGCTGCTTTTTGATTTTAGTGTCTAGACTCCCATTGGCAGAATGAGATTTGGAAAGTAACGAGATATAGAACAGAGGGAAAATCTTGATGATTTGGACAATCTGGATGTTTTTCACCCCAAAACCACTAACAGCAATAACCATCCCGCTGCATTTCTGTGAGACTGTCTTCCCCAACACTACGGCTGTATAGGTCATCTGTGCAAGCAGCTTATTATGACCCATATTTACATTTATTTAGCTCTATAAAGCGCCAAAGTCTGCATAGGGAGCCTATATATGTCATTTTGGGAGTCACTGGCAAAGACTTATTCTGTTGTTTGTGTTGGAGGACTTGTTGTTTTTT
Organism: Macquaria australasica; assembly: GCA_005408345.1. NCBI lineage: Eukaryota > Metazoa > Chordata > Actinopteri > Centrarchiformes > Percichthyidae > Macquaria > Macquaria australasica. The sequence goes on from SEMN01000312.1 coordinate 167,299, forward strand.
GTACATGAAAATCATAACCTGGTTTTGAGCCATTACACTAAGTGTACATATTACAGCATTTTAAAATAGTGGATCGACTGTTGTGTTTCTACTGGCTGAGGGAATGTTGAGGAAATGTTTTTAGACTGACGAATCTTAAAAGCATCCTACAGACTCATCCTGTTTAGAATTCATCTTATTTTAAACAGCGACATTTCTGCTCCATTTACACTCTTTAGTGACCCACCAGTGCTGATCAAATATCCCACAGGCGATATCTCAATTCATACTGATGGTGTAGTTGTCACCTTCATACTTACACATATTACACTGACTCCCACCACCGTTATTCCAATAAGAGCACAAAGCCATCTGTAAGGGAGAGAAGTCGTGGTCAGTGTTATCTAATCTAAAACACTTTAACTCCAATCAACTAAAATAATCTCTGCATGAAGTTAAGGGAGGATGGAAGTTTGTTTTACATGCATATAACATTCGTTCAAAGCTGGGGTAGGCAAAATCTGTTCAACCTCTCTCTCGCCTCTCTCTCTGCTGCCTGGTATCACTCCGCTAAGCCCCTCCCACCAAACCCACAACTTGAGCTAATGAGCCCGAAGCTCCATGTAGAGGGACGTGTTGCTGCAGGCAAAGGAGGTGTTGGAAATTTATCACAAGTTGCAGGATTTTCGTCAGGATTTTCCGCCATTGAATCAGGCTATTCACCATCTGAAGGGACTTGTATGCGCGTCTGCATTTGTAGCTTAGCCAATACGAACACACCGTCTCTCTGAAATAATCTGTGATTGCCTAAAGTCTCCCGTCACGGGCTAGATTTTCTGAAGCCTGAAAACAGAGCCAAGAGGAGGGGCTGAAGTAGAGGTCTACTCTCAGACCAATATGTCCAATATGAATGCTGAACGGTTATTATGGATTTGTTGGCCAATGACACCATAACAATACTGCCTACCCCACCTTTAAGGCCCCCAAAAAAGTACATTTATAAAGAGGTGGTGCCCTGTAATGGCCCTATTAAAGCAATAAGATTATTTATATTTCATACTCTTTGAAACTAACCATTCATACATTCTCCCTTTCTCTCCCCTCTCTCTCTCAGCAGACCTACATTATACATTCAAATGTTTTTCCCTCCCTTCCTTTTGAGGTCTCTGTGTTACTCATTGTATTTGGTTCCTTTGACTTGTTTCTGTAATATACATTTTTAATGTGCTTAAAACTGGTTAAATCAAGGAAGCTGGATTCTGGATAAAGAAAACTGACATGTCAAAATTACTTTATTAAAACTGTACTACATGTGATTTATTTCATGTAATACCTTTGTTGTGTTCTGTGAAATGCTCTGTACTGTGTTTTTGACATCCGCTCCATTAAGATCACACTTATACTCTAAGCAGCAGTAATGACAGTAACAGTAGTGTTAAACAGTAGCAGCAGTAGTAACACTGGCTAGCAAGAATAGAGACAATAGAAGCAGTATTAAACCTGCAGAAGCAGTAATAACTGTAACTGCAAAACAGCAGCACCAGTAGTGGTGGTAGAAGAAGTACTAGTTTAATATGGGTAAGTTGGGAAATTGAAAGTTTTAACATTAAACAGGATTGGTTTATGATAGTAGTGAAAACAGTTTAATGCTGAAACTCAACAACAAAAGGACATTCTGACAGGCGAATTCACAAAAGGATTGCGCAACTTCTGCTAAATCTGCACAAATTAGTCAAAAAGAAACCTGTGTAATTCTCAAAGCACCCAAAAAGGGTGAAGTGCACCATTAACTGCACTGCCAAGCAAATAGCGTCTCTGTGATTTAAATTAGGTAGAACATGTTTGGCACAAAATTGGCCCCTTTCTATGCAAATGAGCCTCAATGCAAAAAAAGTCCAATTCACAGCACCAGCGCTATCAGCCACATGCAGTTAGAGTGAGAATGATTAGCGTCTTCAGAGAGTTGGTGGTAACTGAAACGCATTTATAAGGGGTGTCACGCCCAGACTTTCCAGTGATCATGGCAGCAGTGATTGTAGTCGGGTGAAGGCATCATCATGCCAGGCGTGCTCGGGGATGGATATTTGGAAGGAGAATATCACTTTTTGATTGTAGCTCGCAGTCTGAAAATTTCAGTTTTCCCCTTTTCTCTGCCGTTGTCCTGCCTACTGTGTTCTTGGCGCAAAGCCACCACTTATAGCCTACTTTACCACATGGATAATTACAATCAGCTGCAAAACTTTATGGGCGTGTTTGTGCTGTCATATAATTAATGCAATATCTTTTGTGAATCGGACCTGGAGAGGGGGCAGATAGTGGTTGCAAGTGATGCGCAATTCATGGTGCTTTCAGCAGCCACAATCCATTCTTTGTGAATTTGCCCGTCACGTACAAACCCAAATACCATTCCAAGGGAAGACATGTTCACACAGAAATTATGGATGCCCTGTATCATCAAGGCTTCAATAAAGTCAGCCTCACAAACACTAAAAACACTGAAAACTCATTTAGAGGAGCGGAAACAGATATCACACCCACAGAGCGAGAGAGACAGAGAGAGTAGATAAGGATCATTTCCCTCCCTACCTCCCCATCTTGTGTGCCAACGTGCCGAAGATGTAGGTTCCAATAAGGTAGGAGATGGATGCTGGTAAGAAAGCAACGCCTGGGCCACACACACACACACACACACACACACACACACACACACACACACACACACACACACACAGATGAGAGACTGAAGGTGTGGGCAGGCTTTCCAAGATAAACAGATCTCTATCAGTGCTTCATCTCTGAGCTGCTGTACATCTTCCATTGTCTGTAATGAAGACTTGTGTTTTCCACCTGCCAGCATATGACACCCTAATATCCTGTTCTCCACTCACCCTTTTTTATCTGACCTAGACTTCATATACAACGGACTGGAGGAACAAACTAATATCACCAGAGACTGAAGGAAGCCTCTGTATGGAAAATATCTGGCAGGATGGAGGAGTGACACTTTTGCGCTACGTCAAGTCACTAATTAAAAAATATATCATGTATAAGAGAAAATGTGGAGCAATAACTGATGATATATATGTGTGTATGTACTTTCTAGTACATTTTGAGCATCTTGTCTTTTCAAAAATCTAACAGTTATTTTGTTAGGGGACCTCAGCAGCGGAAGAGATCTGTTGACCTCGACTTGTGATATAGTTGTGCAGGCGAAAGAACAGTTTGAGGAACCTGAACTGACTGTACTGTAAGGCCTTTGTGGAGAGTTTAGCTTTCTGTCTATAGCCCTATTTGCACTGGACTAGTATTACCAGGGGACTTCATGTGATATAGAAATGATCCCCCGTTATTTGTGTTTCGTGCGGCGCATTTGCACGGGATAAGAGAAGTCTGTATTTTACTCTAATTTACTAACATTATTCTTCGGATGTTAAGGATCTGCATAAAATCCACTTCCTGAACGACAAGAGCTCCTAAGAAGAAAAACAGGCATTGTACGCATAAAGAGACACTCCATATTGCCAAAAGCAATTTGATCAAATGGTGAACAACCACAGCGTTTGGGAAAATATTCACAAAGAGTCTGTACAGAACTTCGCATGCTGTCAAAACTTTCATTTAAAATTGCCAGCGCAGCCTCCATAATTCTCAACCAGGAAAGAGGCAGAAAAAAGGCGTGGAGATTTGCACAGGATTTATCACATGACCTCTGTGTTTGATGAAATCTGGTAGGTAATTTGCGGTGGAATTTTTACTTTACAAATAACGGACATGGGAGATTTGCAGGGGATTGAGATCACAGACAAGCAATTATTACAAATTACTATAAGTTCCCAGGTAATTCTAGTTCTGTGTGAATATGTGTGCACATCAGCAACACATACAGAGGGCAGAATACTAAGTCATATTCAGATATGAATAACTCTTTTCCGTAGAGGCACCTACAGAAAGATGTGGATTTAATTTGTGTAAGTATGTAAAATGTTTAGAAATCATCTAAATCTGTTGGTACATTAATCACAATTTATTTTAACAACTAAGAGTAGAATATTAATATACAATAGCATAGGCTGTACTACAAAATAAAATCAGTACACTAAAAAACAAAAAGCCTTCAAAAGATTCATTGTATTTATCAGACGGCATCATTTTGTCTGGCAAAAATCAAGTTGCTCTGGATTAGTTAAGCCATGTTTGAAGAACGGGGTCCTAGATGCCCTAGGTGCTATGGTGTGAATATTTGCAGTTGTGATGAGGAGTCTGAGGCAACAGTACCCTACCAGAAAAAAAAGAAGAAATTCATGTATCTCACTATCTCGTTTATGAGAAAAGATAAAATCTTGTGGAGTAGTGAATAGGGAGCTGATCCACATCAGCGCTGTAAATTGGATGGATGGATGGATAGCTGGATGGGTGGATGTTGAGAGAAACAGATGAAAGAAATACACTGTGTAAAATATATTGTGGAACAGAGACTAGCCCAGGAGAAGGGAAGAACTGCTGTTTTCTGTTCAGTATTGATTCTGGTGGGTGACTGATGGCTTATTGACAGTCAAGTGGCACAATTCAATCCAATCAGGCAGGAAAAGGGTTTATGTTAATGTATGAGTGAAAGAGAGAGCTATCAACCATCAATGTACTGCCTCTTTGAAATGATGCCTGATCCAAGCAAAAGTCTACTGAGCACAATCAGCAGAAAATAAACTGTGGGTTGGCTGTGCGAGGAAAAAGTTTCTAGTTTTAGCCAATTTACAAATCAGCTGTATTTATACATTACATATTATATTTACATTACAACATTTTACAAAGCATGCAGTCAGGTTTTAGATTTGTTAATAAATAATGTTCACTCTGATGGATTACTTAAATAGCAGTTTTTCTAGTTTTCCCAGGTTGATTTTAAAATGAATGAAGTCAGTGGTTGTCTAGTCAGTTTTCCATCCCTACTAGACAACCACTGACTTCATTCTCTCAACCCAACCGGTCGAGGCAGATGACCTCCCACCCAGAGCCTGGTTCTGGTTCTGGTTCTGCTCGAGGTTTCTACCTGTTAAAAGGGAGTTTTCCTTGCCACTGTCGCATAGTGCTTGCTCATGGTGGGAACTGTTGGGTCTCTGTAAATATAAAGAGTTGGTCTAGACTTGCTCTATTCGAAAAAGTGCCCTGAGATAACTTTGTTATGATATATCTGATATATATGATATATATAAATAAAATAAAATTGAATTGAATTGAATTGAATTGTATGTATGTATTTGTGGAAGCCCTCCTATTTGTGTGTGCATTTTTTTAGGTCTGAAATTTTGTAAACTTGTAGGTGCTGTAACAACATATGCCGTGTGCGTAATGTGTATTTTGTGTGTGAATACGTAAGTACTGAACAGTGCTTTGTAAATACCTAGCTGCCATTTCCTGGCACACATGGTCTCCATCATCCAGATTGGCAGCGTTGGCTCCATCATGGCAATGGCCATATTTCCAAAACAAATGGCTCCTAGGGAAGAAGATTGAGGATAAGTGGACGCAGTGTCAATTATGGTCTGTTTTTGTTCTTTGGTTCTTATTTGTTACTCTCCCAACCCCCAACTGCCTGCACATAGACACACATACAAACACAGCCTGCTCTCTTTGTTACTGTTTTGTCACAGTAATTGACGTGGTGGAAAAGGCTCACTCACACACAGATGCAATTTCCCTGTCACATACAATGTATTACCCCACTTCTGAGGACCGTATAGTGACCACATTTATTTCCTAACCCCTAGCCATGGCCAGAAAATACACCTGTAAAATGTTGGGATTCTGTCCCACTGGTGATCTAAGACCTTAACACAATATTTGTTGCAAGTCATGGATGTAAATCTCTGCAGGGAGAGTTAAAAGTTAGTCATTTTGTTCACCTGTAAAAACACTAGGATTGTTGTCAATTAAGAGAGTTCTGTTCCAATGCAGGAAGCAGATCATGGATGAGCCAAGCATTGCTTCGTGACAGTAGGTAGACTCAGTTTGACTTTCTAGGATTGTTAAACCCATTTAGTTTAGTTTATTTGCACACACACACACACACACACACACACACACACACACACACACACACACACACACACACACACACACACACACACACTGTGCAGGAGAGGTTAGAAGCCAAAAATGGCTTATGATGATACCCCCCCTATAAAATATCAATAGTCATACTTGAAAAAGAAAGAAAGATAAAAACAAAGATTGCATAATTCATCAAAATGTCAACATTAAGCAGTAATACAAAATTAAAAGAAATGTACAATTTACATTTAACGATTTAAGTTTGTGTTTACAAGTTGAGATGCATTACAATGAAATCCATGAAGTGTTCTTTTCAGATGTTTTTTGAATAATGATAATGTACATGTTGATTGTAGTGATGGAAGTAGGTTGTTCCAAAAAGATGGTCCTCTGTATTACAATGAATATTGATTAAGGGAAGTCCGACCATATGGAAGATGAAAGTCCTTAGAGTGTCTTGTGGAATATGAGTGAATGACCTGGAAAACGCTAGGCAAGTCACGAGTTAGGTGTATATATTTATACATGAATATACAAGTTTGGTATATGTTCACATTAAAAATTGATATAAGTTTTTATTTTCAATTTTTGTATTAACTGGGACATGTGGTGTCCCAAGCAGTATTGCAATATATAATATAAGGATAAATTAAGCTGTAATAAAAAGTTTAAATATAGGAATAGGATTTATCAATGAACAAACTCTATTCCAAAGGCCTTTGACAAGTCTAAAAATATACCAAGAGATTTTTTTGTTGTCCAAGGCTGTAGAGATTTTGTGAACAAGCTGCAAAAGAACTATTTCTGTTGACATTTTTGAATATGTTTGTTTTTAATTCTTGAATATACTAGTTTCTCAAGAACTTTAGAAAAACAGGGTAAAACAGATAGTAAATATGCAGGAATCACCTTATTTGAACAGCAGTATGACTTCAACTACTTTAAGGCCACTTGGTACAATGCCTGTTCTGAGGGATAAAGTTTATTTACAAGACTAGATCTTATTTCATCATGTCCTGCAGAGGAGTCTTTAATTTCCAGTGCAGTGTCATGCACTTCGTTAGAGGTAGGAGGCCCTATCCTTACATACTTATGCAAGGATTCTGCTCCTTGATATTCACAAAGAGGGATTCATCTGTATTTCCTATATTTTTAACCAAGGAACGACTGACATTTACAAAAAAATCATTGAAACCATTTGTTATATCAGAGGGATTAGTGAAATTTCTCACACCATCAGATAATTGAGATGATTTGGGTGTGGGGGCCTTTTTCTTATTCAACAATTCATTGATGAGGTTTTTATATTGTTACGGGATTATTCAAATTTCTCTGAAAAGTAATAGGTTTTTTTGCAGTTTGCAGTAATTTTGTAAAAGGATTCTTATATACGGTATATATATTTTAATATAAAATTCAATATTAAATCGTGTCTCTCCTGGTTCTCCTGGTAAACTGGTTCCAGGTGAGGGGCCAGGCCAAGTGTGAACCCTTATGAATGGATAGAAAACCCCGCACTGCATAGGGAAACCAAGGCCCCTCTTCAGAAGTCAGGCCTGGGAAGGGAGCTTGCAGGAGAGTGGCTGGACACGGGGCCTGTATGATGTAGTCTCCACCATGTAGGCTTCACCACCCACAAGGAGGGGTGTTTTGCCACCTCAGTAGTGGGCGATGGAGTGCTGAACCCAAGTGGAATGTCACCTTTTTTTGTAACCCACTTTTATGCACAATGCTTACGCTGAAACCAAATTACTGGACAGAGGCTGGACTCTTTCCTTTTCCAGAATAGCCCAGGGTGAGATGTTTCAGATGGATGTCAGGATACTGACAAGCCCCCGGCTCAGCAAGAATTTGCCATGGAGAAGAGAAAGGCTCTTACTGTTGTCTGTGCAACAAACAGCCAAACAGTGGATTGCCCCAACTGCTCTGGAACCAACAAATCAATTGTTGGCTTTGTGTTTGACTGATATGTCCAACAGACAAAAAAAAACAAGATCTGAGTCAATTTCTCTACCTTTTCCCAGCACCATTATAAAAGGCAATATCCCACAAATGCTTCTCCAGAGTGGGGTGACATTAGGTTTCCTCACATCCACTGTGCTGCTATTACTTTCTTACCAGCTGCGATTAGAATGTATGGATCCTTTAGTAGTGTGAACAGCGAGGTCCCCTTCTGACTCTGTGAAGGACAAAGGCACAATACATATATAAATATCTTAATGTCAAATGCATAAAGCTTATACTGTAGCTCTCAACCAAACCCCCCACTTCTAAAAGACTCAGGTTACAAATCACATTGGAATCCACTTTTGGAAAAAACATTATTATACTTCTTTTATATGTTTGCACACACTGCCAACATTACTATTAAGATAACCACCTCCTCCCAGAGAATTTTAACCTTTGAGAACTAATCTAGAGTTTGGGTGTCATAGCACTGACTGACTTTACTAATAGATAATATTTGTAACAATATTTTATGTAATAATAAAATTGGATACACATACTCTCCAATAACAATATTATTCTTTTCCACTAGGCAACTATGTATGTAAGAAGAAAATACAATTTCAGTCAGTTTTGTATTCTGTAGACAGACTCAACCCTCTAACATTTCTCAAATCTAAGTGAAAATGTCAGTGCCCTTAAAGAATTGGCATGTTATTTGGAGCCAATGAAAAGTCAAACATAGTAACAGAGAATGAGATTTCCTGTGAACTACGTGAGTCTAATGCAACTTGTTCATAATTGAAAGGGACTATTGTGTCTTGCTACAACTCTCTGTGTAACCTCAGGCCCCAGGACATTAGAATGCCTGAGATGAAAGATATTGAAAAGGTGAAAGAATCTGCTAATGACCAGAAACAGATTCTCCTGTTGGCTTTGCTTCCATTAGCAGTTGTGTTTGGTTGTTATCTCCGCTAGAATATTAGATCATATGTCATCCTGAAAAGAACCTACAGAGCATTTTTTCAGAAGGAGTCATTAATTAGTGTTCAAAAACTATGTCTAATGAGTTCACCGAAGCATCTGTCAAGCGCTTTTCACTCTCTTTAAGCCTAATGGCCCCATACATTTACCAGCCCCAACTATCTTGCTACCACAGTTACAGACATTTACGTTACATTACAATTTTCAAAAATCCAGAGTGTTTTACAACACAGTAAATTGAATTATTCTCGCATGAAATCATATCATTGTTTTTTTTTTTTTTTTGCTATGTTGTTACAGACTAATGATTGTCTTGTATTACCCCTACCAATACTAACTTGATTATTTATATATATGTATATATATAATGCTATATACAAGTAAAAATGTCAAAATCTTTCACCAACATGTTAAATCAAATATGTCCATGTCCTAATATAAATTAAGAAATATTTGGTCGTACATTTGGGCAGTTGAGTGTTTGTCTATTTTTTTTAATGCACATGGAGTTGGTATATCTTCCCTCAAAAGTAAATTCTGAGTTTGTGGTGAGTCATTTTATTTTCAGTTTTACTGCATTTAAACTCCTTGCTGAGGAACAGACGAACGTGACTGACATCCATGGGCTCTTCCATTTTTTATCAGCCTAAAAGAGCCAGTCACTGATCTGACAAAGGATTCATTCAATTAATTACAGTTTCCCTGTGTTGCTGTAATTTAGGTTTTGTGTGCTTCTACAGTCAGTTATTTAACCTTTTGCCTCAAATAAATTGCAGAATTGAAGGTTGGATCCTGAATATTAAATTGTCCCTGAGTGTCCTTGTTTGCTTGGGTGAATGTCAGGCACTGTAAAGTACTGTGCTAGTGTCAAGTTAAAGGTGTATTCAAGTAAGTGTAGTCAATTTATCATTTAACAAAAACCATGGATGTTTTCCATCCACCTTCTCTATTTCTCTCCACACGTCCTGTATTTATTATCCAATTAAGAACAAAAATGCCATAAAATAGTCTTTAAAATGTTCTGCAGCTGTAAAGGTCATCTTAATGAAGTGAAATAACGTTCAGGAAATGAATTATCAAGGCAAATAAACTCACCTCTGGTTCCACCTTGGTGGGCTGAAGAACAAAGAGCTGCAGAGCTGTGAAGACACACAGTGAATGAAAGTAATGTAAGCCTTTGATATCTAAAAGGATAGACATTATTTCAAAAACTGATTAAATGATGTTCAGCAATCTTATCTTATTCTTGCCATTCCTTCTACAATGACTATTCTTGGTTTGGGTGTAAGAAACAATGTAAATTTACCTCCATCAAACACAGCCAGGAAAGCCAGAATAAGGAAAGGAGCTGTCTTCCCAACAAACTCATACATCACACTGCCGAATGGGGGCCCAGCTGTGGAGGATACACTGGATGGTCAGTTGTGGAGAGATCAACTTTATAATCACTGCAGTTCCTGACAGACCGCTCACAATGCAGCAGATACTGTATGTCAGGTTAGTTTTGGAAAAACATGTTTCAAAACTACCACTGCGACCTGGCCCCGGATAAGCGGAAGAAAATGGATGGATGGATGGATGTTTCAGAATGAAATGTTTGCCAGGATTGTTTTCTAAATGCTTCTAAATCTTGCCTATACAGCTTTAGACAATATGTTATGGCTGTAGTGTTTTTTTCAGATTAAGCACACTAACATTTATCTGTGATTTCTGTGGTACTTTAGTTGAAAATATCTTAATAAGAAATGTTTATAAATATGTAATAGCTCAACATGGACAACTGGTGTTTAGTCTGTTGTCACCTTTACAGAAGCATTTCTTGGTTGGTCTATGTATGTGTACATACCTAACACTCCCAATGCCAGACCTCCCAGGGCGATCCCAATAGCATGACCTCTCTCCTCATCATCTGTGTACACACTAGCAAGCATTCCCATCCCTGAAAACACACAGATGTATAGATAATGCAATGCAAACACCACTTGTTCATACAGACACGTATTATAGCTAGAAGTATGTCACTTCCTTTGAAACCACAAACGTGTGAAGAAAATAGCGTAGTGGATAGTAGTGTAGGGTAGTGTTGAAAGCTGTATGTCTTGTTCATGCATAAAGAATAAATTCCACAGGATATGATATGATCACATAATTTAATGGTCCAGGACAGACATTAATGTTACTGTAAGAGCCAAGTGTGTGTGTGTGTGTACACGCCAGTAGTCATTCAATGTCTGTTGTGAATTTATGTTAATGTATTCAGATTCACTGAATAGTGAATAGCTGAATGGACTGACTTGATATGAGCATCACATGGGAATAGAGAGAGGGAGGTCTTACCAGCCACAGATGAGCAGGAGGAGCCCACACCTTGAAGCGATCTGGCCAGAAACAGCAGAGTGTAGCTCGATGAGAAGGCGAACACTTCACAACAGTGACAACAACAGAAATACAGACAAAGAAACATCAGGCATGATGCAAGCATTCTGATTTTGTGATAATGAAGACATGTTGGCTGGAACTTACTGATAGTAGAGATGAACATGATACAGAAACCAATGAATATGGGAAGTTGGTATCCTATTCTAAAGGGACAAAGAGAAAAAAAGACATTACATTTATATAGTAAGCATATACCATGAGATAGCTACACAAATTTACATGAAATAAATGGCTTTGTTTAAAGCCAATAAGTCATTATTTTCAGCATATTGTCTCTTTCTAAAGCAGAGAGATCTAAAAAAAATTCAATGTTGGAAGTTGTGGAGGACATTCATCAGTTTAAATATATTGTTGCTATGGTCAGCCAGGACAGGTATGGAGGACGAGCATTTATAGAATTCTGCATTTGCATGACACATTCTTGCCAGTTACAATTGTTAGCCTGACATTTTAACCAAAACACTGGAGGAGGATGACAACATCTTTTTTCATTAAAAGGCTCAAAGCTGCCATGCACATCAGAGCTGTTGTATCCCCCCCAGATACCTGCCATGCTTGACTTGCCTTGTATCGTCCTCTGTCAAGAGGGAAGGTGACTAAGAACCAGTAATGGGACTGTGTTCTTTGCCTAAATTACAGCATATCTGAGTGCCCATCTGAGACACTAAATACTGCCTTTGACGTGAGAGCCAATAATGTTGGAGCATTCACACTTCTCAATCTCCCCTAAACATTTATCTTAGATTCTGTTCAGACTGGCTTTGTTCTGGTAAGTTTTCATCTTTTTATTATGACTGTTATATCAGATACCTAACCAAATATATCATTACAGTGCAGTGTAGGACTTTACTTAGTCTGTTAAAGATTTTAATTAAATCTGCCTTAATCTGCCTAGTGCTACTTACCCAACCCAACAGAATTACAATAGACTGGTGTAAAGTGGAAGCTTTCACTGTCTCAAGATGTCCAAATGCTTCTTTCAAGAACAAAATATCAGCTATTGGAAACCTTGGTCCAAAAATCTTACAGTATATTGATTGAACTGCACAGTACAGTGACCTTATATGATGGCAGCAGTCACCGAGCTGCTGCATGGCTAAAAGCTTCCATTATTATTCTGTAATAGCTGCAAACACAACATCTGACATATATATTATAAAGTTGTTTACACATCCAGCAGCCACATTAGCATTCATTGGAAGTCATGTTTCTGGCCACCTAACAAAAGAAAGTCCACTATTCACCGTCCTTTTAGTCCTGTTTTGGTCTCCACCAACTGACATACAACTATGGTCCTTTAACTTCTAAATGCTCCACTAAGTTCACCAGCTACTTTCTAACTTAACTCAGACATTTGGTGCTGGACAGGCAGCATACAGTCAGTTTATAGTTCTGTCGCAGTAGATCACCGTGGTTAGACTGAACCAAAACACTCAATTCACAGGCTGTAAAATCAAAACAATGAACTGAAAGTTGCTAACTTGCCCTGTAGAGCTGTGAAGAACAGTTGAGTTGGGTTTATTCTCTGTGGGCTCATCACTACAAGCGAGCACTTTCACATTACATGTATTCAATTGATCCATTGTTAATACAAAAATATTGATTAGTGCAGCTTTAAAGATGTAGTACCACCAATTGCTGCTAAATGCTGGTTCCAAATATAAGCTGGCTCCAACTGTCTTGAAAGAGTACTCAAAAAGTCCTAATACCTCTCAAAAAATACACAGTCACAATTTTTATTTTCAACACATTACGATCTCAATAACTAATTACATTTTTCATGCCTGCCTTGGTGGTGATCATGAGAATGTTTTTTTTCCTTAATAGAGTTTAAGGCTTTAAGACAAGTGTATCTTGAAAGGTGTTTTGTTGTCACAGCCTATCACACTCAGATTTGTTGGTTGAGATGTTTGCAACTCATCCATTGCGCAGCTATCCATGTATGAAAAACAGAAAAATGCACATGCATGCACACATATGCAAACACACATAATCAGGAATTCCACTCTGTTTGATTCAGTTGGATTAGATCTGTTGTAGCTGACATGACATTACACCCTCAAAACTGCATTAAACTGATATGTTTACCATATGCAGCATTTGTTTTCCCTCCCTAGAACATGAAAAGGAAGTCTGTTGCTGCTCTTTCTCTTCAATTTGTATTGGATGTTGCCTTAGATAAGACCATAAATGTTATTTTGTGTTGACCTCTGGCTGGCTTTCCAAACACAAGGGGAAATTCGAACCACAATTTTAGCCCTGGGCTATCAGGAAGCCTCTGTTCCCTGAAAGGAAACCTGTTATACTGTGCTACTCATGCTCTGCCCCTTGTCATCCTGCTTTAAATGTAATAATTTCCTCTCCAATGCTTTTTTTTTTGTCTTTTCTCTTTAACATTTCTTGCATCATGTCATGTCAAAATTCACACATTGAGTTGTATCAAATGCCAGATATGACCATTATTGCAGTTATTCAAAATATGTTCCTCACATGGATTAAATTGAGCTACATACTGAAGTCACATGCTGTAGATTCATTGTATTTGTTACAATTGACCGTTTATAAAGTAACCAGTAGGAAAGAGCATGATGTAGGTCACTGTGACAGCAACAAACTGAGTCCTGTGCTGCGTTCAAAACAAACCAGAAAGCTGAACAGTCTAATTTTTTCTTTTTAAAAGGGAAATGTAACTGGCTCTTCAAGTCAAAATTCTCCATAGGACACTTTGGCAACATATTTTATCTCTGGGGTTTTAGACATGTAATTATGTCAGCTTTGTTTGCAAACATACTGTTTATACTATGCAGTATTTTCACATATCTATAATTTTCAAAATACAGAAATGTTCTGACTTCTTAAATCACCTGTGTGGAAAATGATCAGATGTATGACTTTCAAATATAAAAGCTGCACTCATGTAATCTAATCTTCTAGCAAGGTAAAATCACTTCACCAAGGTTACCCACATGATAACTGAGAACGTTCTGTCTCTGTTTGAATTGTAATATAATGCTATAACAGCATGACAGTACTAGCTTTTGTTAAACCTGTCAAATGAATTTGACTGATGTGTTTTCATTCAATTCAATTCATCTTTTGCAGTGGAACAAGCTGTAAACACGACAGCTGACATATACCTTATTAAGGTTGTTGTGATGAACACATCTGACCGATACAAAGCAACGTTTGCTTTCATTTGGATTTGTGTTCCTGGCCACTTAATGAACAACAATCCAATAATCATTCTCCGTTTGTCTCTGGTTTGGTCTCCACCAACTCCTTAAATATAAATATCTGGCTCTGTAGCTGCTAAATGCTCCACTATGTTCACCAGCTAGTCACTAACTTTGTCTGATGTTTGGTGCTGAACGGTTAGCGGACAGTGGGTTTATTAGAGCTTGTTCATTGAAAACAGCAAAAACAGGGGTCGGTGAGATAAAGGAGGCTAAAAGACTTCATCAAGCTAAGAGGGACTGCAGAATTGATTATCATTATTATGAGTTTGTTGCAACACCACATTTCACGTTAAACCTAGTCATTTGATCCATTGTTAATTTAAAAAATATTGATTAGTGCATGCAGCTTTCAGTGCACCTGAATGCGATGCCATTTGAAAAACAGGCTGGAATTCCCATTATTCTCTATGCAGTTCTAATTTCACAGTCATCTTCTTCCCAGATAATCTATTCAGTGAACTGCTGAAGTCATCCCTGTATAGACATGGTATATCTGTTAAGTGTTCACTGTGTAGCCACACAGTTGAGTCCAAAAAACAAAACAATGCCAGTAAAACAAGCCCACCTACACACCCGCACATCCTGCTTTCCCTTTCCATGGCCACAAGGTAAAATGCTTTCCAACGGTTGCATTTGAAATAAGATAATGTTCATTTTAAAACTGAATTTCTACTACTACGAAAGACATTCAAAAAGGCAAATTCCAATTCAGTTTTTGAAGATCAAGACACAAATCACAGCATTCACTCAACTTATGCACAATTAAGAACATATAACAAACTTTTTTGGCTCATAGCACAATTTCACAATTACCTTTGTTCCTAATTTCTGAGCAAAAACTAGAGGCCAAAAGCTCCACTTTTAGGTTTCATGTTTTGAAGCTTTTGTTTTTAATACTATCAGTTATAATTAGCAAAAGTGAAGCTATGGCATGAATCTCTGTTTATTGCTTCTTAAGAACAACAACATCGGAACTTCTGGTCTCAGCTCATGTTTGAACTGGCATCTTTAAAGTACTTGTGATTTTGTAGATGTAGAGCTGATTCACTGATTAGTCGACCGACAGAAATATAATCTGCAACTATCCTAATAATTGATCAACTGCAAAACAATTTCACGCAAAAAATTTCAAGCTTCGAAAATTAGAGGATTTGCTGCTTTGTTTTATGTTGGGTTTTGGACTTTTGGTCAAAAAATAAAATATGATGACATCACTTGTTATTGTAATTTCTCACTATTTTCATACAACATTTTGCAGAGCAAATGATTAATCGACTTATCAAGAAAATAATCAGTAGATTCATTAATAATAGAAATAATTGTTCATTGCAGCCCCATAGTATGTCTATGGGGAAAATAAGGTGGACATTTACTTAACAATTCAGTGCTGTGTCCAACAAATTAGTGCCCTAAAAAATGGTTTCACCAGGTGATCTATGCTTATGTTGTCCTCAGTGTAGTTTGTCACTATGAGAAGGTAAACTGATTTATTTGCTATAATAGCTTGTGGTTTAAGATAAGAATCACAAACATGCATGATTTGTGTGGGTTTTGATTGCTTCTACTCATTATTGGGTGACACAAATTTCCAGGCTGCTATAACAAAGGCAACAAGAATGTTCCAGGTTGCTTGTGAAGACCATTAACCAGATATTTCCCCCAGTTGCAAATGCTACATAACTAATGCCTCCACACAGAAACGCAAAATGATGATGACAAAAACCTACCTGTTTGTGAGTGGTCCTATGAAGGGGTTGGTAATCAGCTGCACAGTGGCCTTGGAGGCAAACAGCATCCCCACTTTGACATTCTCATTGAGCAGCTTGCTGGTGGACCGGGGGCAGTCGGAGGAGTTCTGCGGCAGCTCTACAGCGGCGGGAGCCGTAGGGACCAGGTCAGTAGACCTGGCTGTGGTATTGGAGCCCGAAGACCTCACGGTGTTGTCGTATAAGGACACAACGCTGTGGAAGGCTCCTGGAGGCTGTGACAGGGTGTTGTTCTTCAACACCACATCTGTTGACTCATCCAGGTTGTACAGGTAGCTGGGAATGATGGGAACTGGTGGGCATAAAGAGGCAAAGGAGACTGATGTAATGAAATCTGACACGACAACTGACTGATGCTCACTGGTATGATGCTAATCCAGATGTCACTGCAACATATGTCAAGAGAGAACAAGGAGGGTTCTTCAAGGGTGATTCACAAGCACTACCCTAATGAAAGAAAGAAACCTTTAAGAAGCCAAGGTTTCTTAACCATTCAAAGGTTGGTAGACCAAAAGAAACCAAATAGTTTCAAATACCAGCCTCCGAAACTTCTGCCACAGCCCAATACAATGGAAGTGAAGGGTATTCATTTGTGGTGCTCAAAGCACTGAATATTTACATTTGAATGAGTCAAAACCAACGTGCCTTTCCAGAAACAATGTCCTCTCCTCTACACAATCAACCTTGGTATCAACATTAATCATAGGAACAGCTGACAGTGAGGTCTGTGAAGTAACTGGAAGACATTTTTTCAATGTCTCTGTTTTTGAGGCTTTGACCTCCAAAGATAATCCATTCACCACCACCGTAATGGTGTGGTGGGAGAAGTTTAGGGGAAATGTGTATAGACCAATGCAGATTACATCTAGATTATTTCCATTTGATGGAATGGTCCAGCCATTTATTCATCTATTGCACACAGTGTCAACAAAGATACAGCTTTAATTAGGTGTTAGAACCAGTGGCGTCATTAGGAATGATGATCATTCAGTGCTTCAGCCCAGAACATTTTAATATTTTTTGGTCTGCAAAAGCTGGCACTCTCTTATTGGCAGAAAGAAGCTCAGAACAACATGCAATAAAGGTCTGGTGGATTTGAACCGGGCAGATTGTGGTTCATGGGCAGCACCCAAATCCCCAAGGCCACTGGGGCGACCCAAAACCCTGGCATTCGAATATAGCTGAGTGGAACTTTATTTAGAGTGTAAGAGGGCGGGGGGGGAGTAACATAACACTACAGATGACATGACGCAGACAGGTAGCAATACGCTCATGGGCGAATGTTGAAGCTGCTGGTAATAGAAAATAAAGAGAAAGATGCTTGCAGACCTTTGTACAGACTGATTCGGTCAGACATTGCAGGTCGAGAAAGAGGAAGCGGTATTAAAAAACAATCTAACTTTTTTGATTCTTCAAGAACTAAATCTAAAATGTGTATAATTAAAAATGTATGAAACTACATTGATGTCCAAAATATTATTAGGCTATGTTCTAGAAACTGGTTCAGTTTCCTCACATAATGTAAGCTGACCTTTTGACAAGGAAACTTTGTGTTCACATCCTTTCTGGCACACTGCTGCTCCTTGACAAGCTTTCTCAGTTGATGCAACACCCTTTAAACAAATAGTTGTTGTTTATGTCTTCTCCTAGACTGGCAAACCTATCAATCAACACTTAGCTCAACAATATGCATTCTGTTGTAAAACAGGTTGCGGTAATATGAGTTTGGATGATTGGTTACTAATACAGTATGTTAAGGATTAAGATTATAAAATAATAGCCAGGCTGTTGGCATTAACAGGAGAAGTAAATCTAAAAAGATAATAATCAACAAAGAAAAGCAAATGATATACATGGGAAGCCAAAATATACATTATTTTTTACATTTTGTGTTTGAGAGAAATAAATAAATAAAGAGATAAACATGAACTAGACATTAAGTATGGCCTTATATTGACTGTTGATGATGGCACATAACTTAGATACTTTACTCATATGTAAACTGACATATGGGAAACGCGTATACATATAATGTTCAAATAATATAAGTTATTGTGATACTGGACAAGATATGATCTACCATATGGAATACTGCAGAGATCATAATATGGGTTAGATTTTAAAAGCTGCATGTAACGGGCCGATCTCATTTTATGTCTACAAGTTATTTTCACTGATGCAATTCAGTATTTTTTTTTTATTATTCTGCATCAAGTGCCTGCTTTATATCAGTGGAATGATCTGCTTAATTCTGCCGTGATTCAGGATTCTTGATAAGAATGGTTCCATCTGCCCCCCCCCCATCCCCCTTATGTGCGTTATTATGTTTTGTCTGTCACTGTGTATTATGTTGTTTAGGTTGTTTAAAAATATAAAATTAAAAAGGTAGAGCAAAAAAACAAACAAACAAACAAAAAAAAAGAATGGTTCCATCTGTCAGAAAAAGATCCGGAGTCTGTTCTACTAGCCAGACACTTGCATAAAGGTCTGGAGGTCTGTGCGTAACAGAGATGGGCGGTGAATGGTAATGTGTTATATGGACAATGTGATCCAGCAACGACTTATTGTCTGATTGCACAACAGATGGAACACACATAGACCAAATTTTGTGAGAGCCTGTAAGAAATCAACAGTGAACTGCTGATGCTGGTCTCAGTCATTAACTCTTCTTACACTATAAAACTGAGCACATTAATTTTTTACCTTAAAAAAATCTATGACTATATCCATTAATTATATTAACATTTTTTAAATGGGATTTTAAGAGAATAATTACTATAATTATTTTTATATATTAAGGCATTTCAATGGATTATGGGGTTTTAAGGGGTAAAAAACAACAACCTTAATAACCATGCTGATAATCTATTGAAAACCCCTTAATTTATTACAATCAATTCATTTATCCATTGACTTACCCCACATTTGAGGCAAACCTATTAGATACTGAATAAGCATCTCTTCAAATCTCATTAATTTGTGCCTGAAAATATCTCAGAACCCAAATGAAAACCAGAATCCCGACCCCAATAACACCTTACATTGGTATTTAATGGATTATCAAACGTTTCAAATGTATGATTTATGGCAATGTAAATTAAGGGGGAAGTCATGCATCCCTTAAAATCCTACGTCATTTGTTAATGAAGCAGTCTCTGACAGCCTTACTAAACGCCTTGTTTTCAGGGCTATATTAAGAGTCAATAAAAGGTATTTTAAGGGATTGTTGCTGTTGTGTTAAATAGTGGCTTTGAAAATGATGTGGGGTGATAATTGATGAGACTTTCCATGCCAGAATAAGTTTTGGAAAAATACTAGAATGACCATCAATATGCACCAGGTTTGACTGCAATATGTTATAATAGCCTACCCAAGTCTATTGTTGCCTTATCAACTGGACTGTTGTAAGGTGGACATGCACAATTTACTTGAGAGAGAGAGAGTATATTAGTATATCGAGGGATTTTTAATAATAGCTACCTCTGCAAGCGTCAAGTGGAGAACTGAGCTCAAATCTGATCTTGTAGTCATTCTAATGGAGATCAATGTCAAGCGGATATTATTAGATTGAAAAGCTAATAAATTAAAAAGTACATCATCAGTGTTCCAGTTTGGTGACCTGCCACTTGCACTATATTTTACACGTATAATATGGACCACATCAACACTTCTTGTCAGTTTAGTAAATGTGGCACACAGGGGTTTAGTCCACAGAGCGCACCATGGGAGCGTCATGCAGACAGGTGCAACAGGCTGCGCTGTAATCGAAAGACAACTGGGCATATTGGCATATTTGGACAGACTTGGTGAACTGTACTATCTGTACTATCTAAAAAAAAAAAAAACTTTGCAGAGATGTAAGAGAAGCAGGAGTGCACCTACCGACTACAGTCAGCAGCATGTTATCCAGCAGCAGAGCGACGAAAACGATGAAGAGAATCAGTTTCCTCGATTGTCTCTCCTCTCTGAGCCATTTGATCAAATTAAACTGCCGAAGCGCATCTAATCTCCCCATGGTGTTAGTCCCGAAAAGAGCAAGACAATAGGATCCAGACGGATGACCAGTCCTCCTGGAGAGAGACAAGTGGCAATGATAGGTCAGTAACTTAAAACAAAGCCTCAGTCTATATGAAACAGAGGATAAGTTAGAAATAATAAACCAGCTGCTCAGAATGTGTGGCAAAGTGAGCGCTGCAGTGTAGCAGTCTTACCTTAGATGTACAGGAGATGCACAGGGGCCAACAGCAGCAGCAGGAGCAGCGGAGCTGGAGGGAGGAGACGCTGTCTTTCTACTGACTGGACCCGCTGCTGACGTCATTCAACCTTTATGTGTAGGTTCCTGTCAGACATTCAAACCAGAACTACTAAATTAGAGCACAATAACACAGCCTAAACAATAGACCTGCAGTAGCAAACAGGATAAGAGAGCACATACACAAAACCTAAAACTGGACTTTAATGGTGTGAAGATCAATACTGACCTGATGCAGCCTTGGATGAGGAGCCAGCTAATCTCCTTTCATACACCTTTGATAAATGGAGATTACCAGGTAAATATAAATCTGTGCTCAGAGGTATTAATTCATGATTTACCACCTGCCTGAGGGTCTGAGGTTTCCCACTGGTTCATTTGCATTAACAAGAGAGCCAAAGGCAAATCTCCTTGCTTCTTTGCTTATTGGCATAACCACAGATAATTAAAAACCCATAAAGAATCATAAAAGACAAAGACAACACATCAATCATTCATAATCAGCCATAAAAGATATAGAAAAAATAATCTACAAGAAATAATATCTGTTTTTTTTTGTACATTTCATAAAATATTTCAAGAAGAATTAAAATCCCAATCAACTGAACACAATTGAAAATTAAATCCTAATTTACTTCAGTATTTGAGGTGAAAGGTGCATGGAATTGGTGACATTAAGGGGTAAAACAGCTGAATTTGATCCGTACCAAATGAAACGTGAAGAGCTATAAATGTTTGATTCAGGACTTTAGCAACTTAAGTTAAGGCTGCATTAATGTTTAGTTTTGTTTTTTGAGGCCACACAGTGAAAATCCCTCATGTGTAACATTATGGCCCTGTAAAGTTATAGTTTATGAGTTACATGTGCATTACTAAGTATTGTAGGTGCACCAGGTAGTTGGCCTGTTAACTGTAATTTTTGACCATCTGACTGTTCATGTTTCTTGCCCCATCTGACCCAGTTTTAGTGCTGCTGCCACATTCTAAGATTACAATAATCACTTTGCGAAGTACAGAAATGGAACCCAAGGTGTAAGAAACCATAGTTTTCCTTTAAGTCCAGTATTCACTCTCTCAAAGTGCATAGGTTGAGTTGTGCTCCCTCAAACCATTTCATTCTACCTCTGTTTTGTCATCAGGTGATATTCACAGCAGCCATTCACAAATTAAACAGTGACACACTGTTTTATATGTCATACTGACTTTATTTATCATTACTTATGTGTTGAGATCTTCCTGGCTGCCTATGGTTTCTATCCTGTTTGTTAACAAAACAGAGAAGCTAGGAATTGACTTACCTATGTACTATTGGTGAGTTTTTAGTGAGCTAAAGAGCTCTTTTAGCAACAGGCTTGTTATGTCCAGGTGCTCCTTAGAGAGATTCAGGAAGTCCTCTGTACCTGCTGTACAGTCCTGTTTGTAATGAACATTGTCACTGACTGTCACTGTTGATGATGACGATGATGATCTGATGTTGATGGCTAAGATGGTGGTTGTACTGAGGATTGTGGTAATATTGGTGGCCATGAATATGATGATGTCATATGTAACCACTTACATATACTAGTACAGTCACATTGATGTTTACACTATTTATTATGGTGCTGTGCTCTCCCCTTCTTTTGTACCTCGAGATGTGCAGGCCTTATCCTATTGTTCTACCTGTTGTCTGTCTTATATGTATGGTGGCTCCCAGTTTAAGTATCGTATCGTATTGTATCGTATCGTATCATATCACACCATATCATATCATATCATATCATATCATATCATATCATATCATATCATATCACACCATATCATATCATATCATATCATATCGTATCGTATCGTATCGTATCGTAGGCAGGTAATTGGTCAGAACCATCTCATCAAGATTTATAGGGGAGCTCAAAGCTAAAGTCATAATCTAATGTCTGTTATTCAGTATGAATTCTGCTTTTAAATAATACAAAGCAAAGAAATATAGTGGATTCAACTTGAAAATATTAACAGTTAATGTTAATCGCTTCACTTCATTATATTATAATGTACCCTATCCGACTTGTTCATTGTCTGGGCAGACAGGTATACATTTGTCCCCCATTTGTCTCTTTGTCTCAGTCAGTTTCTGACCTCAGTTCATAGCACAGGGAGCTGCATTAGTGATGGGAGAGAAACTAGAGCTATATAGCAGCCATGAGGTTTATCGCATCATGATCGTTTCTGTGGTTATTGTGATTCCAGTAAGCTTGTATTTAACCAGGAAGTAATGTGCTGTGCATCATGGAGTAACCATAGAGGGGGGCTCCGCTGCTAAGTATTCAGTCAGTTCAGCTTGAAGATTAGGTGTTAAAGATTTGTTCGCACATTTACTGAATACCTCTAATTAGTCATGTTTCCATCCAGATTTTGTGTAAATTTTACCAGAATATCCAGAAAAATCAGCAAAAAAAATAAAATAAAATAAAATAAATAAAGCAAATTAATGCACATTTCCACCCACTACTGTTATGCAAATATTAGGAGTTGGGCACATCAAGATAAACAGGTGGTGGTGCTAATTCTCCGGTCGGTGCCATTTAACCATTACAGAGGAAGTGGACACAATGAGATGAAACATGATGGAATTATGACATTTCTGAATGTAATCATTTGAGGAAGGTTACAGTCTCATCAATCCACACAGATCTGATGTATTTGTCCTTTTAGTGCAGTGGAAGCTTCAGTGAAAACATGCTTCATGTAGGTCATGAGGATTTATTCACTAAGTCTGTTTCTATTGCACTTTTTATTGATACACCAACTTTTCCACCTCAGCCAAGCATAAAAACGTTTTTGCAATATTTCAACTTTAAAAAAAAACATTTCTGGCCTTTCCAGTCAGGTTTTTTATGTGCAAACTGACAGCGCCATGATTTTGGTGTCATAAATTACATTATCTGTGCTTGATTTAATGGGTTTCTTTAATAACATTGTTGTATTTATTTTTTTTATTTCACCCTGCAAACGTCCCAAAACAGTAGATCCTTCCTTTGCCAATAAAGCGCATGTGAGTTTGAGGTTGAGAGAGAGAAAGACAGACCTTTGGAACAAACTGAAAAGCTGGCCAGTGTTGGAACGGCTACATGTAGAAATACAGTAGTTATAGTGATGTGTCGATCATGAGCGTATTGTTCATTTGAACTACTCTTTGATATGAACTAGTAGTAACGAGTTGTCTCTGAGAGTAATTCGTTCATTTTGGCCGTGCATTCGCAACAATAATAATGCATGAGTTTCGTTTTTGTCACGTGACAGCTACACAGGCTCAGTATTGGACAAAAATGAGTAGTTCACCACTCGACTGGGTGTAAGTCGTTTGTTCATTTTTATGTTATCCCATCACTAAGTAGTAACTGTGAGTCTCCCTCTCCCACTTCTTCATGGTTTTACAGCAGCACCATCTTGTGCTCTGGTAATGCTACTGCAACAGGGCTTCCACTGAGTCCTGGTCCAGAATTACTCAACAGTCTTACACATTCTTATATTGTTATGTAGCAACGGATGAGATTATAACAGCTAAATAACAGATAAATAATAGTAAAATGGGCCTCTAAGTAAATGGGAAACATACTGAATAAAACATGGCAATGTAATGAATTAAATAACATTAATCATTGCTTCCAAAGGAGTGTGGACTGCTTATTATTGATGATAACACAATAACAGAGACTAATGGCGTCATTAGATTGATATTGAGGTGGAGAGTAACCAATTTACTCAAGTACTGTAACCAGGTACAACTGTAAGGTACTGGGGCTTTATTTAAGAATACTTAAAGACAGGTTTTAACATGTATTTAATTTCAAATTTTTTAAAATCTGATATGTTCTTTCTTTAAAAACTTATTGCGTTAAAATCTTTGAAATGATATCTACTAAAATCCAGAATATATAAATAGAAGTTTTCCTGCTGGAAAACGGCGGTTTCCTTCTTCACTGTAAAGTCCATTCTCAGTGTGTGTACGCTGGAGGCTTCACGTTTACACATCACACTTTTGCAAGCTGAATACTGGACCAGGATTGACTTCAAAACTATTTGTGATGTCACAAATCCTACTTGTATATATACTGATATACTGTATATTTAACCTCATACAATGTGACATATTGATTGAGTTTTAAAACGGAAAGTATTTAACATTATTCCATCAATAATTTAACACTTTGAAAGGGACCATTCTTAATCTTGATTGTTTTACCTGCCAACAGTCATACTTAGGTTTCAGTGTAGGACTTTAAATAATTATGTATTTTTTCTACTGTGTTATTGCTACTTTCCAGGATTTAAATACTTGGGTGTTTTTCAAACATTCCTATATACCTGGGGTCTTTAGCAACCTAGCATTTCTATAACGCAGATTAATTAAGACAGGTATTAAAATCATATTGCTTGTAAATGTTTCTGAACAATAACAACACACAAAACATATTTTTGCCATTCATACATTTTTACAGTCATTTATAGACATCAGAAAAACGTTAACGTCATCAGTAGCTTCAGGTACATCTTCATTTCCAGAGCTACTGTCATCAGAACCCTCCAGGATCACAGAAACTGCTGCTCTGCACTAAACCTGACATCCAGGTGCTACACCATCATGTTAATCTGACAGTAAGCTACTATAAAACCTGTACGGTATTTATTCAGAATAAGTGAGACCACAGGGCCATCATGAGGCCAAACAGGAAAACAAGATTACTCACTATCACTCGCTCAATGTTTATTATCATTTTTTTATATTTTGACACCAGAACATTGCTAAAAACAAATAGTTTGAGGAATACCTGGAAGTTGACTGCTTAACTGGATGAAGTGAATTGCATGCATTTAAGGGTTAACCATTTTATACTAACAGAAAATAATTCAATACAATTGTGTCGTCAGACATCAATCAAACTGCAACTTTAGAATGCCACTGCCACTTAAACTTAACTAAGGGACAGCAAGCAAAATTTTGTATTCAAATATTTAATAGTATGTTTTTTAATTGGTGCAATGTTACATAAAAAAGAGGAAGAAGAAGAAGAAGATTTACATTTGGCTGCACTTAATGGAGACTTAACTGGTCATATTTGGACAGATCTGGTGAACTGAAACACCTGAGAGACAGAAAAACCCAAAAACAAATGAAGAGAAGAGAATACTGCCTCTCCTCTCTGAGCCATTGGATCAAAATAAGATGCTGGAACGCATCTAATCTCGCCATGGTGTTACTCCCGAAAAGAGCAATAGAAAATAGCCAAAACAGTCCAGACAAGTCCTCCTGGAGAGAAACAGTGATGGGCCATTAACTTAAAATAATCCTACCAAAAACTATATGAGACAGTGAAATAACAGACAAACTGCCCAAACTGAGTGAAACTGTGTGAAAGGTGCAGCAGCGATCTTTGATGCACATGGGCCAAGGGCTCCAGTATCTGACATCAGTATAGTGCTAAAGGCTAATCCTTCTTCTTTGTTCTTTGCTTATTGATATACAGTAAGATTCTGTGGGATTATTAAAATATCTTAAAATACACAACTATCCAACTTCTCAATTATTACAAATTAATTCCCATCCAGATCTACCTCTGAGGATGGAGAATAATTTCTAAAAGCCTTATTAGTAATATAAATTGCAGGTTTGCATATATTGTAAGTTTTACAATAGATAGAAAAGTAAAGTAAATGCAAAGCTCTAAATGTTGCTCATGTAGAGAGACAGTAAGAAAGAAGACTTTTTTCACCAAATACAGTACAGGTTAAATTATAGATGTGTATGTTTGTGAACATGATCTTATTGTAAAAGGTATCCCTGTCACAACATTGGCCTGATTCTGGTGCCCCATTTCTTATCTGCTTTCTGCCTTGCTGTACATTAACTCTCCTGTCATTTCAGATCCCGCTACTCCCTCCTGCCCTGCAGTAACCCCGTGTTCCCACCATTCACCTCGCCTGTCCTTCCTCATCCCCCCTGCACACCTATTTCCACTTCCTCATTAAGCCTTATAGTATATATACCGGACCATTCTGTACACTCTCTGTCAGATTGTCTAACGTGCTTGCTGCCTCGACCGGTTGAGTTGAGAGTGAGAGTGAGAGTGAGAGTTTGAGTGAGAGAGAGAGAGAACATACAGTAAAGAATCAGGTTTAGCCTGGCAAGATAGTCTTAAAATTTATAGGAATGCCCTCCATAATGCCAGAGCAGCTTACTACTCATCAATAATAGAGGAAAATAAGAACAACCCCAGGTTTCTGTTCAGCACTGTAGCCAGGCTGACAGAGAGTCACAGCTCTGTTGAGCCATGTATTCCTATAGACCTCAGTAGTAATGACTTCATGAGCTTCTTTAAAGATAAAATTTTAACTATTAGAGAAAAAATTCAGCACCTCCTGCCCTCAGTTGGTACTGACTTATCTTCAAACACAGGAACCTTAGAAACAACTGTAAAACCTGTACATTTAGACTGCTTTTCTCCCATCAACCGTAATCAACTAACTTCCATGATTTCCTCATCTAAGCCATCAACGTGTCTCTTAGACCCCGTCCCAACTAGGCTGCTTAAAGAAATTTTACCCTTGGTTAGCACTTATGTACTAGATATGATCAATCTGTCCTTATTTAAAGGCTATGTGCCACAGTCCTTTAAAGTAGCTGTAATTAAGCCTCTTCTTAAAAAGCCCACTCTTGATCCAGGGATTTTGTCAAATTATAGACCTATATCTAACCCTCCTTTTCTCTCTAAGGTCCTTGAGAAAGCAGTCGCCAATCAGTTGTGTGACTTTCTACACAACAACAAGCTGTTTGAGGATTTTCAGTCAGGATTTAATTCAATTCAATTCAGTTTTATTTATATAGCGCCATAAAGTTATCTCAGGGCACTTTTTCGAATAGAGCAAGTCTAGACCGACTCTTTATAAGAGTGCATCATAGCACAGAGACAACACTGGTGAAAGTTACATGACCTTCTAATTGCATCCGACAAAGGACTTGTCTCTGTACTTGTCTTACTAGATCTTAGTGCTGCATTCGATACCATTGACCATCACATTCTATTACAGAGACTAGAACATTTAATTGACATTAAAGGCACCGCACTAAATCCTATTTATCAGATCGATATCAGTTTGTACACGTTAATGATGAATCCTCTATGCACGCCAAAGTTAGTCACGGAGTTCCACAAGGTTCTGTGCTTGGACCAATTCTATTCACCTTATATATGCTTCCTTTAGGCAATATTATTAGGAAGCACTCCATACATTTTCATTGTTATGCATATGCAATTAGCTAAACTTCAAGCATGCCTTAAGGACATAAAAACCTGGATGACCTGCAATTTTCTGATGTTAAACTCAGACAAAACCGAAGTTATTGTAGTTGGCCCCGAACACCTTCGAAACACATTATCTAAAGATATAGTTTCTCTAGATGGGATTGCCCTGGCCTCCAGCGACACCGTAAGGAATCTTGGAGTTATCTTTGATCAGGATATGTCCTTTAACTCCCACATAAAACAAACTTCAAGACATGTCTTTTTTCATTTACGTAACACTGCAAAAATCAGGCACATCCTGTCTCAAAAAGATGCAGAAAAACTAGTCCATGCATTTGTTACATCTAGGCTGGATTATTGCAACTCTCTATTAACAGGCTGCCCCAATAAATCCCTTAAGACTCTCCAGCTGATTCAGAATGCTGCGGCACATTTACTGACAAGAACCAGGAAAAGGGATCATATTTCTCCCATATTAGCTTCTCTACACTGGCTCCCTGTAAAATCCAGAATAGAATTTAAAATCCTTCTCCTCACCTACAAAGCCCTTAATGGTCAGGCACCATCATATCTTAAAGAGCTCATAGTACCCTATTACCCCACTAGAGCACTGCGCTCCCAGAATGCAGGGTTCCTTGTGGTTCCCAGAGTCTCCAACAGTAGAATGGGAGCCAGAGCCTTCAGCTATCAAGCTCCTCTTCTGTGGAACCAGCTCTCAGTTTGTGTACGGGAGGCAGACACCCTCCTCACATTTAAGAGTAGGCTTAAGACTTTCCTTTTCAGTTTTTTCTGAGTTTAACATCAGAAAATTGTAATCGTCATCCAGGGTTTTATGTCCTTAAGGCATGCTTGAAGTTTAACTAATTGATTGGTTTCATCTGGCTTGATTGATGACTATAATTGGGTATCATCTGCATAACAATGAAAATGAATATGGCGTGTTTCCTAATGAAATTACCTAAAGGAAGCATATATAAGGTAAATAGAATTGCTCCAAGCACAGAACCTTGTGGAACTCCGTGACTAACTTTGGTGTGCATAGAGGATTAGTGCTTAGTGCAGTGCCTTTAATGCCAATAAATGTTCTAGTCTCTGTAATAGAATGTGATGGTCAGTGGTATCGAATGCAGCACTAAGATCTAACAAGACAAGTACAGAGACAAGTCCTTTACAGCAGGAGCCTCCTGCTGTATTTTTGTGAATTTCTTTAATATTGGAGGGAGGTCGTGGCTGGCTTGGGTGGCAGGCAGGCAGACAGGCGGACTTGATGAGAGAGGTAGGCAGACTTGACATGAAAGGCAAGCAGGGACCTGAGGCATAGAAGAACAAAGTTAGAACCGGAGCACAACGAGTTCAAACAAATGCTAGCAAAAACTGGAGATATTCTACCTTATGAGCTGAAGCCATGATCTAGCGATGAGTGGGTGGAAGACCGGAGTAGAAGTACTGCTGACTGATGAGCTGATGTGTTATGTCTCGTCAAATGTGTTAAGGGTCATGTCTGTCTTGTTTCTGTCTCCTGTCTGGCTTGTCTGTTTTATTTTGAAAAGTCTAACCTTTCCTTTCGTTTCAGGTTCCTTTACCTTCTGCCTTGTGTGTTTCCCGCCAGTGTGATTGTCTGCTCCATCCTAATTGTCTCCACCTGTTCCCCATTTCCTTTTGTGTATTTAGTCTCGGCGTCTCCCCTGTTTTGTTGCTAGTTCGTTGCCAATCCCTGTATTGTGTCGAAAAGCTCTAGAAAAACCTTGTCAAGTGATCTCATTATTATAATTAAATTCCGTAAACTGTCTGTCTGCCTCCTGCGTCCTGCATTTGGGTCCTCTGCCTAGTCTGAATCGTTGTCAGAACGAACTAGCCAGATATGGATCCAGCGGACGTAACCACAGTCAGATCGGTTCTGTCCGTCCAGGAGTCTCGTGTTCAACAGCACGAGACCCAGCTGAACGCCATTAGCCACGGGATGATTGAACTCACTGAGCGACAGTCATCCGTCGCGAATCAAGTCGGCCTCCTGACTACTCAGCTGCAGCTCGTCTTGGGTCGTCTGGAGAGCCTTGTTTCGCCCCCGCTGGTACCACCACCGCCTGTTCTTCCATCGGCAACGCCATCACGACCAGAGGTTGCCCCACGCCCCGTCCGTCTAGCCCCGCCTGAAAAATTCTCAGGAGATTCGGGTGAGTGCCGGTCTTTCTTAGTCCAATGTGAATTGCACTACAAAAACGATCCAGCTGCTTTTCACTCAGATTATTCGAAAGTGGCGTTCCTGATATCTCACCTGACCGGGCGGGCGGCGGCGTGGGCTACGGCGGAGTGGTCTCGTGGGTCCGCCATCTGCCAGGATATCGGGGAATTCGCACAGACTCTGTCCAGGATGTTCGATCATTCATCCCCGGCTCGAGAGGCTTCTCGAGCGCTGCTGCGATTGAGGCAGAGATCCGGGCGGGTTATCGATTACGCCATAGAGTTTCGCACCCTCGCTGCAGACAGCGGCTGGAATTCGCCGGCAATTAAAGATGCATTTATTAACGGTCTGAATGAAGAGATCAAGGACCAGTTAGCCCCCCACGGAGTTCCGGGGGAATTCGAGGATCTGGTAGACTTGGCCGTCCGCATTGACAACCGTCTCCAGGAGAGGGAGGCGGAGCGTCGGCGTTTCAACTGGAGGGCTTCCAGGACCCAGAGAACATCGCGGGAGGTGCAGGGGTTTCGCCAGTTCACGAGGTTCGCGGCTGCAGGCACGGGGGAGCGGACGCCGTTGACAGAGCAAGTGGAGCCCATGCAGCTGGGGCGCACTAAGTTGGACTCCGAGGAGCGGCAGCGTCGTTGGAAGGAAGGTGCCTGCTTCTATTGCGGACAGCCCGGGCACCGGGCGGGATCCTGTCCGTTAAAAGAGGAGGCTCACCAGGGATGAGGAGGACGCTGGTGAGCCAAATCAAGAACGAAAGTTCTCCTTCTCGAACACTGACGGCGGTAACTCTTTCCATAAACGGTAATATCTTTCCTTTACTGGCATTAATAGATTCAGGGGCTGATGAAAGTTTAATGGATAGAGAATTAGCCAGGAGCATGGGTCTGAGGGCACAAACCCTCAGTCAGCCTGTTTGTGCTCGATCTTTGGATGGGGGGTTACTCAGCAGGGTAACTCACCGGACTCAACCAGTCGAGTTACTTCTAGACTCATGCCATAGGGAAACCATACAGTTTTACCTTTTTGATTGTGCCCAACATCCCCTGATCTTAGGATTTCCTTGGTTGAAACAACATAACCCCCATATAAATTGGGCTACAGGAGAAATAAAAGAATGGGACTCTGCTTGTCACGCTTCCTGCCTTGTCATGTCTCATCCTGTCCCCAGGGCACCAGAGCCAGAGGGGACCAACCAATTGGATCCAGAACTGGTGAATTATCCTGACCTATCCAAAGTTCCACCATGTTACCAGGATTTATGGGAAGTGTTTAACAAGGCCAAAGCCACATCTCTGCCCCCTCATCGTCCTTGGGACTGCGCCATAGACCTCTTGCCAGGGGCGGCCATCCCCAAGGCCCGGCTCTACGCTATCTCCGGACCGGAGAGGAGGGCCATGGAGGAGTATATTGAGGCGTCACTAAGGTCCGGCATCATCCGCCAATCTTCTTCGCCGGCTGGAGCCGGCTTCTTCTTCGTGGGCAAAAAGGATGGTTCGCTCCGGCCGTGCATCGATTACAGCGCCTTGAATGACATCACGGTCAAGAACAGGTACCCACTCCCACTTATTCCCTCCGCCTTCGAGCTGCTCCAGCAGGCTCGTATCTTCACCAAATTGGACCTGCGGAACGCATATCATCTGGTGAGGATTAGGGAGGGAGATGAGTGGAAAACGGGGTTCAACACCCCCACAGGTCACTATGAATATCTGGTGATGCCTTTCGGCCTTACTAATGCACCTGCAGTTTTTCAGTCATTTATAAATGAAATACTCCGTGAATACCTTAATGACTTTGTCTTTGTGTATCTAGACGACATTCTCATCTTCTCTCCCGATCCCGTTGTTCACCAGCGTCATGTCCGCCAGGTCCTGGTCCGCCTGCTGGAGAATCAGCTGTATGTGAAGGCGGAGAAGTGCGAGTTTCATGCCTCCTCAGTCTCCTTTCTGGGATTCATTGTGACGGAAAACCGAGTCAAGATGGACCCGGAGAAGGTTAGTGCGGTAACCAACTGGGGCCCGCTTACGACTCGAAAGAAGGTACAGCAATTTTTGGGATTCGCAAACTTCTACAGGAAGTTCATTAGGAACTTTAGCGCCGTAGCGGCGCCGCTCCACGCACTAACCTCTCCCAAAGTTCCATTCCGGTGGGGTCCACAGGCTGAGGAGGCTTTCCAGCGGCTAAAGAGGCTCTTTACCACGGCTCCTGTCTTGACTGTTCCGGACCCGAAGCGGCAGCTCCTGGTGGAGGTGGACGCCTCTAACGAGGGCATCGGGGCAGTTCTGTCGCAGCGCTCGGCCTCTGACAATCGTATTCACCCATGTGCCTTTCTCTCCCGTAAACTAACATCGGCAGAGCGCAATTACGATGTTGGAAATCGGGAATTGCTGGCCGTCAAAGTGGCATTGGAGGAGTGGCGTCATTGGTTGGAGGGGGCGGAGCAACCATTCATCGTCTGGACAGACCACAAAAACTTGGAATATCTCAAGACGGCAAAAAGGCTTAACTCACGTCAAGCAAGGTGGGCTTTGTTCTTTAGTCGGTTCCGGTTCACTCTCTCCTACAGGCCGGGGTCGCAGAACACTAAACCGGACGTTCTGTCCCGACTGTATGATCCGGAACCAACTGCCAAGGAACCTGAACCTATCCTACCACCTGACCGTGTGGTAGGATAGGTTCAGGTGGTAGGGGCGGTAACTTGGCAGATAGAAAAAGATGTGCAGAGGGCGTGCAGTGGTGTACCTACTCCTGAGGGTTGTCCTACCAACCGGTTGTATGTACCGGAGGGGTGGCGATCTCAGGTTATCCACTGGGCACATACCTCGCGACTCACATGCCACCCGGGAGCTAGCCGAACCGCATTTGTGATCCGGCAAAGGTTCTGGTGGTCATCCCTCGCCAAAGATGTGGCTGAATATGTGGCTGCCTGCTCTGTCTGCGCCCAGTGTAAGGCGTCGAGGCAGGCCCGGGTCGGGCTTTTGCACCCCTTACCAGTGCCACATCGACCTTGGTCGCACATTTCTGTGGATTTTGTCACGGGTCTGCCTCCGTCGAAAGGACACACGACAGTGCTGACGGTGGTAGACAGGTTTTCCAAAATGACTCACTTTATCCCTTTGCCTAAGTTACCCACAGCAAAAGAGACGGCGAAAATTATGATTAATCAGGTGTTCCGCATTCATGGGCTCCCAAAAGACATTGTTTCAGATAGAGGTCCTCAGTTCACTTCCATATTTTGGAAAGAGTTTTGCCATCTTCTAGATGCCACCGTTAGCCTGTCGTCTGGTTATCACCCAGAGTCCAATGGCCAGACAGAGCGCCTCAATCAAGAGTTGGAGACGGGTTTGAGATGTCTGGTGGCTCAGAATCAGACGGCGTGGAGTGAACATCTGACGTGGGTAGAATACGCTCACAACTCGCTCCCGTCTGCAGCCACCGGTCTCTCACCCTTTCAGGTAGTCTTCGGGTACCAACCTCCGCTCTTCCCCGTGAACGAGAAGGAGGTGACGGTGCCATCAGCCCATGCTTTGGTGAGGAGATGTAGAAAGATTTGGGCCGCTGCGCGTCAAATACTCCTTAGGGGGCAGGCCCGCATGAAGAGGGCGGCAGATCGTCATCGCCGACCCGCGCCCTCTTACACCCCGGGTCAAAGGGTGTGGTTATCTTCAAAGGACTTGCCTCTCCATGTCCACACCAGAAAGCTCGCTCCCAGGTTCGTGGGTCCCTTCCCGGTCTCTAAGGTCATTAACCCGGTGTCTGTGAGACTTAAACTCCCCAGGTCCCTCCGGGTACACCCCACTTTCCACGTGAGCAGGTTGAAACCGGTCCGTGAAAGTCCTCTGGTTCCACCCACCAAGCCTCCACCGCCGCCTAAGATGGTAGACGGGGGTCCTGTCTACCAGGTCAAAAGACTGCTGGCGGTGAGAAAGAGGGGCCGGGGGAGACAGTTTTTGGTGGACTGGGAGGGGTACGGTCCTGAGGAGCGGGCTTGGGTTCCGACCAGCTTCATTATGGACCAGACTCTAATAGACGATTTTTATCAGCTTCACCCAGATCAGGCTGGACCGTCGGGAGCCGGTCCTAAAAGAGGGGGTACTGTTATGTCTCGTCAAATGTGTTAAGGGTCATGTCTGTCTTGTTTCTGTCTCCTGTCTGGCTTGTCTGTTTTATTTTGAAAAGTCTAACCTTTCCTTTCGTTTCAGGTTCCTTTACCTTCTGCCTTGTGTGTTTCCCGCCAGTGTGATTGTCTGCTCCATCCTAATTGTCTCCACCTGTTCCCCATTTCCTTTTGTGTATTTAGTCTCGGCGTCTCCCCTGTTTTGTTGCTAGTTCGTTGCCAATCCCTGTATTGTGTCGAAAAGCTCTAGAAAAACCTTGTCAAGTGATCTCATTATTATAATTAAATTCCGTAAACTGTCTGTCTGCCTCCTGCGTCCTGCATTTGGGTCCTCTGCCTAGTCTGAATCGTTGTCATGATGGAAAGCAGGTGTGCCGACTTGATTGCAGATACAGAGCAGGAGATGTGAAGAGGGCAGCCACGCCTACCAGAGCGACACCCACACACTCACACAGAGACACAGACACCACAGGACACAAGAGTGTCCTGAGATAACTTTGTTATGATATGGCGCTATATAAATAAAACTGAATTGAACTGAATTGAAGAGGGAGGGGGAAAACACCAGAAACACAAGGAAAAAACAATGAGCACGGCAGAGCCGTGACACAATGTCCCTGATCCAAGTCCAGCAGGGGACCTTTGTAGCATGTCAGTCACCATCTCTCTCCCCACATTTCCTGTCATCTTTACACTGTCCCTTTGCAATAAAGGCATAAAATGCCAAAAAAGAAAGACAAAAAAAGAAAGAAAGAAAGAAGCATTCAAAATCCCCGCTGGTCAATACTACGTTTCCGCTGTACATGATCCATTGTTTATTAAGAGCCAATACACAGGTCCTGTGATGCCTGCTGCCCCCGTGCTCCTGCTCTGCACCCGCTGCTGCTATTACTGTTATTGCTCTTATTATTTGTATTACTATTGTAGTGTTGCTCTTAGTATTGTTTCTGTTGATGCTGGCATCAGTGCCGTTGCCACAGCTATTGCTTTGCATCTCTATGTGGAACCGTATTGTGCTGCTGTATGTTCTCTTTCCTCCTGCTCTCCCCCCCTTCAACCCAACCGGTCGAGGCAGATGACCGCCCACCTTGAGCCTGGTTCTGCTCGAGGTTTCTACCTGTTAAAAGGGAGTTTTTCCTTGCCACTGTCGCATAGTGCTTGCTCATGGTGGGAACTGTTGGGTCTCTGTAAATATAAAGAGTCGGTCTAGACTTGCTCTATTTGAAAAAGTACCCTGAGATAACTTTGTTATGATATGGCATCACACAGAAATAAGTTCATTTTTATAAAGATTACTCCTCACCAAATGAACGCATGTTGGTGGTACTGTCACATATTCCGATCTGTACAATACTGATATTCATATATTAAGGCAAGCTTTCAGTCAGAATCATTCTTCAACTGTCAACTGAGAAAAAGTGGTAACAACAGTATAGGTACTGACACTATACTAGTATTTAAATACATCTCTGGATTGGCTCACTTAATTCCTGATACATAACACCTGTGCCGTTGGGCCACGTGACGCTACCAAAGGTCAACTAAATAAATTGCAATGTACATAGAGTCAATCAAAACACATTAAATGACATAAAACACAAGGGAAATTAATAGGTACAGTCCATGTAGAGCGTAACAAAACATCAGTATCTGTAAAAGAATGACACTCATGTGAAAATCCTCATTTTAATACATGGATGTAGTGTACCCAGAGTGTGGATCTCCGGTATCTGATGCAAAGCTTGCCTCAATAAGTTAATATTGTACAACTCAGAGTATGCAAATAGTTTTCCTTTTTTTCATAACACAGAAATAAGTTGTTTTAGCAGCCACTTTTATTTTTTTTATAAAAACGTAGGTGTTAAACTAAAAGCAAGAGATTTGTGTTAAAGCTGGCTTTGGATAACCAATAGAAAATTAGTAAAACAAACAAATAAAATGTGACTGACATGTGCCTCTTGTGGTCTACAGTAATCTGACATGCAGGGGTTGGAATTATGGGTAGAGCCGCACAAGCGGAGGAAAAAACATCACACTCAAAGGGAACATGCACCTACTTAATACAAAAGGCAGCAAATCAGTGATGAAAATGTATTAGTACAAGCCTGCACACTCACTTGAAAGTTATACTACACAGAGTGGTGATGAAAAACACAATATGGATAAAAGTTGAATGTGTCACAGATGAGCAGATAAAACTAAGAGAGGAGGCACAGGATGCAACGGGATAAAACCCACATCACCCATCCATCAATTATATACATTATTCTACCATTTTGTCATTTTTCTGTTGTAAGTGGTTAAACTCATATGTTGTGGTTTTTCTCTGGTGGCCTTCTAATTGTCAGCACCATGATCCAAATATTAATCAAAGAAAGAGTTCAAGTTGAACAAGGTGTTACTGCTTCGACCAAACGACAAGACAATAATGCAAAGATCACTCGGAATGTGAAAATGGCCAAATAGGCCAAATACAGTGCAAAAACCCAGCAGAATACATTACATTTACATTATAAATGTAATGTTGCATATTTATAGGTGTTGACTCAGTTCTATTTATGTCCTGTTAGGTAGTGATGGCTGGATGAAGCCTTGTTGAAGCATGAAAGCAATCCAGCCAGTAGTGACGAAATTGAATAGTGTTCACTAGGGGCATCTGCTGGTCAAAAGAATTCACAGCAGGAAACTACAGCATGAACTCAGTCCTAACCAAGAATACCTCTGAACACTCACTCCACTACTTAGAGTTGTGTTTGTTGTTGTGTTGGGAGGGGGAATGTGAGTTCAGTCCCTGTTATGATCTGCTTTGACACAGATTCATTATTGTTCTGCATCATTATAGTGCACCCTACTATTATAGTTCCTTATAGATGATGAGTAATTGTCATGTGTCACTTCAGTCTGCTGTGTGAATGGTTTACTATAGGAAAACATAATTATACAGTGGTCCAATGTCTGTGTCATAAATATTGCAGTTTTACTGAGCAGTGATCAGGCTTTTTAGTTAATACCATCTTGTAACATCTATGGCAGAATATGCTTGGTAATATACTTGTGTAACTGAGGACAAGGCAGCAAAGATGCTCATGAGACAGAAGTAATCAATCTGCATTAATATTTAACTGTTACATTTCAATACCATTCATTTCACTGATTTAACTACGACGGGTTTCATTTCTGATATGCTGAAACCTGAAAGCACAACAATAAAAATGTTAATTAAAACAAATGTGTAATCTATAAATTCCATTGAAGTGGTACTGTGTCCAGTATCTATTCTGTGTTCTGCAATTCTCTGTTTGTCAATCCCCCAGTCCCCACACTGTATCTTTGTTTATTTATATTTGAACAAACTACTTCTGGAAGTGTCAAATAAAACAGTTTTAATGGAGAGAAAGTTTGACATTATACAGTATGTTTATAGGGTAACAACATCATTTCAACCAAGCAAAAATGTTTGCATAATAGGGAGATCTTGACAAATTATCAAGATCACTTGCAGTCTAACCACATTCGCTTGTAATAATGTAAAATATACATACACCATAAAATACACCACTAATAATGCACATAAAATGAGACATATGTCCATAAGTCCATTGCCCTGGTGCATGCTGGGAAGCTCTCCTGTACACCTGGTCTTGGGTCGCTACAGTATCTTAACCTCCCTGTCTGTGATGTTTTTTTTTGTCTTTATCTTTCTTGTGTGCAACAACAAGTAATTAGTAGGACTTTCAAAGGGAAGCAGATGGATGTTGAACAGGTGTTCAACATCCATCTGCTTCCCTTTGAAAGTGAAGTGCGGACAATTCCTACACACACATTTAGAACTTGTTCTACACATGCTTTGATAAATAAGGCCCCATGTTTTGACGGTTTTCCCACTTACACTGACAGTGTGCCAGCCAGTGTCCAAGTGCACCCCGATCCAAGTCTGCTGTAAACCTAAAATGAAGCTTCAAATGTAATTGAAGATGTCATATTCTCAAAGCAACACCAGCTTCGACATGGTGCGTCAACAGAAACTGCCCTTCCCGCTCCACACACTCTTTAAAGCACCATTACCAGATGTAACATCATTAGTACTAGGCGTTCCTGTTATTTACTACTAGTATTTATTGCAGGCCTACTTAGAAGTAGTAGTGGATTGTATTATTATCTGTAGGTGTTGCCATTGTGTTAATTTATACTCTGAGTTAAAGTGGCAATAGACCACTTTTTTGCTTTAAGTTCATTATGAAGTAAATGTTGATTGCACAGTGTAATGGTTATAGAATAATGACACCATCAGCGTTTAGATTGGTTCCCTATAAGCCTCGCTTTCACTGTGCAATTCTGTCTGCCACTGGGTACAACCTCCTGGGAAAATGAAGGCTCGACTTACGGCACAAAGAAAGTGGGTCAACCATTGCGCAACCAAAACAGAAGAAGATAGCCATGGACATACAAAGAGAATGAGGATAGCGCTTTTACACAAGGTGTTGTAAACTTGTTGTATAATTATTTCAAAATAGGTTAAAAAAGAAAAAAAAAAAGAGCGTTAGCTATCGTTTGCTATCCTAGGGGAAATGGCAGGCGGTGGAACAACCGGAGCAACTGGAAACTACCCGGCAAAAGATAAAGAGCCCGTTGACGGAGGAGGCAAAGAAGGTGAAGAGGGTGAGTGAGGGTGAGGGAAGAGTGATAAAAAATGAGGTAAAAGAAGAGTGAACCTTGGATGGGCAGTCACTTGATGGAGAGAGCTCTGGGACTTGAGAGGGTTCCAAACCGATTTTCAGTTGGCATTCTCATTCTTTCTGCTAGATCAGTAAGTAAAACCTGCCTACTTATTAATACTCCGCTCTACTCTTTATCACAGCACTGAGATCGGGGTTTCTAGTTCAAATTGGGATTCTTATGGTTCTTTCTTGCTTTGACCAGTAGCCAGGCTTCTAGCGGTAGCTACTTGTTTGAAGGAAGCAATACTCAAACTATGTATTACTCAGTATACAATTATGACAATTTTACTTTACCTCTTCAGTGCACATGCTTCTTTCTTCTCTCTTATTTCCAAAGTGGTGTTGATCGTTTCTTCACAAAAATCTGGAAATAAATGCAGTGTGTCCTGTGTTGATGGTAGTTGCTAGGCTCTGAGGAAAACGGAAAGCAATCCGGTTGCCTTTGCGACAGCGGCACCAACAATAATACCACTTGGAAATGTTAGGGGGGTTTAACTTTAAATTAGGAAACACATCATTGCTGACCTCTGTGCATTTGAGCTACCAAGGTAGAAAAGATGGTCGCCTACAGTCAAGTGTGGGCTGCTCACGAACACCAGAAACCTTTGACTAGACAGGTTTAGTGAACTTGTAACCCCAATCCTAGGGTTGATATTACAGTATAGAAAATGTAATATTTGTTTATGCAGAGTGTGTGGTCATCCACGTTCATTTGACATCATGTTATTAAGTGAAGTTTAAAAGAATAAACAAAACAGAATTTAAAAGATATTTTATTAGATTTTCTGAGAAGGTAGTAAGCAGTGGTGAAATGTAACTAAGTACATTTACTCAAGTACTGTACTGTAGTACAAATTTGAGATACTTTACTTGAGTCTTTTCTTTTCGTGTCACTTTGCTACTTCGACTCCACTACATCTCAGAGGCAAATATTGTACTTTTTACTTCACTACAATTATCTGACAGCTTTAGTTACTAGTTACTTTGCAAATTAAGATTTTTGTACACAAAACATAAAGAGCTTAAAAAATAAGGTTAGTTTCTTATAAATTAAACTATCCAACAGTTTGTACAAGTTCAATTCAATTCAGTTTATTTATATAGCGCCATATCATAACAAAGTTATCTCAGGGCACTTTTTCGAATAGAGCAGGTCTAGACCGACTCTTTATATTTACAGAGACCCAACAGTTCCCACCATGAGCAAGCACTATGCGACAGTGGCAAGGAAAAACTCCCAAGTACAACTGAAACGATTAGTCAATTCACTGATTAATCGATCGACAGAAAATGAACTAGCAGCTGTTTTGATAATTGCGAGGACTTGCTACTTTTCCTTTTAAGTATTCCTTTAATTATTTTAATAATTTAATTGTATTTTTAATAATGTTGAGGTTTGGACTGTTGGTTGGACAAAGAAAGCATTGCGAAGGTATCCCTTTGGGCTCTGGGTCATTGTTCTCAATATTTTCAGAATTTTTACAAACCAAACAATCAATCAATTAATCAAGAAATTAATCAGTAGAATAATCCATAATGGAAATAATAGTCGCAGTCCGATACAAAATAGTTAAAAATGAGCTGCACCTCAACCAACTCCAAAAGGAAAATCCTGCTTTTACATGAGGAATATTAATATAATGATATCAATGACATACTTACATACTTTTACTTAAGTAACATTTTCAATGCAGGACTTTTACTTGTAACAGAGTATGTTTACAGTGTGGTATTAGTACCTTTATTTAAGTAAAGGCTCTGAATACTTCCTCCACCACTGGAGGAAGAAATCCGGACTTCTGACTTATAACCAATGCAACACTATCGTGTCCACCCTCTGTAGTGTTTTAAATCAGTACAATTGCAAGAGTACCATATAGTACTACAGTACAACTAATACTCATTCCTTGGCAAGATACTTTATCTAGATATGCAGAATTTCTTCTCAGTGATAGGAACCATTTTGAATATCACCCTCCTTCACTGGACAAAAGCATTTGGCACATGCACACTTTTTATTTTGCTCATGCTTAAAACTCCTGTTTTGAGCCTGTGTCTAAACCAGGACTGTGCGCTTGTACAACTCTTGGACATGAGGCAGAGATTCTCCTGGTGACTTAGTCGTTCTCTTCATTTTTGAAAGTCTCTACATTTCCCCTGCTGATGAACTTGATGCATTGGCGGTAGCAGCTTACAATTCGTGTTTGGCCCAGCTTGAAAGCCATGGACATGATGGCCATACCGACAATGATGAAGAGTGAGGTAAGCATGAAGTACTTAGGGTGATTGGGTACAATGTCGCCAAAACCGATTGTAGTGAGCGTGATGAAGCAGAAGTAGTAGGGGTCAAAGCCCTTGAATTCAGTTTCCCACAACGGCAAAATCAAACCACCAAACAGAATGTAGGCAAACACGATGAAAAGAATCAGTACAAAGGGTACATCCAGCTTTTCCATTCCATCCCCTAACCCTGTAAAGTCCCATATGGCATATCCTTTGGGTGGTGGTGGCAGCTGGTCTAGCTCTGGGCAGGAGAGGGTCCTGAGCAGCGGGCCCTTTCTCAGCAAATTCTCCCGGGCGAGAATCTTCTCGAAGATCTCTTTGTTGTTCTGGAGGTGGATGGATTTGTGCCGTACATCCACCTGGCTGTGCAGCACCTGCCGAATGTCGAGGGGTTCACGAACCATAACGTCATGGCTGAAAACAAAGGTTCCATCCTCCAGTGCCCGGTGGCTCAAGTCCCCTGCCCTCTTCCGAGACTT
Organism: Macquaria australasica; assembly: GCA_005408345.1. NCBI lineage: Eukaryota > Metazoa > Chordata > Actinopteri > Centrarchiformes > Percichthyidae > Macquaria > Macquaria australasica. Next base: position 209,012 of record SEMN01000312.1, read on the forward strand.
CCACGGTGACCAGGTGTGGGAGCGGAGGATTTTACAGAGGGTGTGAATGCGGACATAGGCTCTGGACATCAGCATAGCGAGGAAGTCTCCCACATCGAGGATGACCAGAAGCATGAGAGGGATGCCCACCATGGCATACAAGACACACACCACCTTACCAGGCAGGGTAACTGGAAAGATCTCACCATACCCTGCAACAACAATGGAGAAAATGAACACTTTAATACTGTGAAGCAGGGGCGACTGTAGCATAAGACATCTGTGGCTTAGCTCAAATCCTTCTAGGGGATAAGGACAATCAAGGACACAAACACTCAAACTGTACTTCTAACCAACCTAACTTCTTTGTATTTGTGTCTACAGGACTCCCACAAAAATGAGATGCTACATCTCAAGGGGCTATCCTTTCAGTAAATTCAAAACCACAGCAATCACATTAGATGTTATGTTTAATGTATCTGGAAATATAAAACCATGGCTTTACATATGTTTCTTTCAAAACTAAATCATTTTTAATTACATTAAAGTGTCAGATTCTGGAAAATATTGACCACCAGCTTTCTAAATCTTTCGTTCATCATGTGCTCAGTGGATCAAGAGTTTACACATAGAATTTAGAACACTGCATGTTAAAGTTCAAATATCCAGTATAATCTAAATTTACAGCAGTGGATCTTATCAATCTAATAGCACAGTGTTATTTGTTTAGTAGTCCTTGCAAATGTGATTGAGGGAGCTTTCACACCTAACCTGATTGGTTCAGTTTAAATAAACTCTGGTGCTTTATCCCAGTTGGTTCTGTTTATTTGGGGTGGTGTGAAAGTTGGAAATTGAACTCTGGTGCAGACCAAAGAACTGGACCGAGACCACTTGAAAAGACCCCTTGATACACTTCCAAACCATCTCTGGTTTGGTTCGTTTGTTGTGTGAAAGCAAAACGGACCAGCCACAGGATTTTATGAGAGTAGGTATGTGATTTTAGCATTAATTCAGAAGCTTAAATCCGTCTTCCGGTCGTGAACTGTCAAGAAAGTCATCTTCTAAGTGATCTGTATATGCGATATGTGATCTGTATAAGCAACATATGCATTTATAAAAGTGCCCTGAGACCTGTTGGATACAATATGTCAAGAATTTTGAAATAATGATTTTTGGAAAAGATGATAGAAATTAACGCAATGATGCTTGCTAAAAAGGTAGCCAATGGTGCAAGAAACAGATGATCAGACAGGTTGGGAACAAACCAACAGGTTATCCAAACTTACTGTATTTGGAAAAGAAAATGAAGGCGAATGGTAAAATGATTATCAAACTGTTTGTTGTAAACAGTTTGACCCATTGTGCTTACTGTAGTTGTGTGAGCACACAGCTTATATTTTATTAGCACCAAATAAAGTGATTTAGATTATCTGACTGAAGTGTTGGCTTGTTTACAACCTGTCTGACCGCTCGTGTTCCTTGCCACATCGGACGCTATTGTGGTGCTTCACTGTATTCCCAGACCTAAGTGATTACTTTGGTGAGTATAGTGTTTTTATAACAGGTAGAAATGATGGCAAAACTAGGAAAATAATTCCCAAGTTGTAATAACCCCGAATTATTATTAACTTGCTTTTTGTCATTTCCAACTGAAAAAAGCCATTGCCACTGTGTTGTGTCATATAGTGTGGAGAACACTTGACCAATGTGTGTGTGTGTGTGTGTATACCGTATATATATATATATATATATATATATATATATATATATATATATATATATATATACAGTATATATGTGTGTGTGTGTGTGTGTGTGTGTGTGTGTGTGCGCCTACAACAAAAAACAAACACACAAAAAAAAAATTAATGTAAACTAATGCTATTTAAGCTGCAACATTTTCCCATCTCTCCCTCTGCCTGTCAATACCACTGCTGCCCTGCATCAGTATTGCTGCTTGTTCTTTCAGTCCCACCACCACCCCAGCATCCACCTGCAGGGTCCGGCTATGGGGTTTAAGATATTTGCTCATCACTCCCCAATATCTCTATGTAAACATATCTGCGGGGAGTGATGAGGTCGGAGCCTAGACGCCAAACTCTAACTATGTTCTGCTGCTGTAATAAACATTTCAAACGTGAGTTGCCTTGACTGAATTACTATCACCACCACCACTACTACTACCAATAATAATAATAATAGTAATAATAACAATAATAATAATACAAAGTCAGTGAGAGTGCTGGCAGCACGTCCGCCCCGGACACTGGCAATGAAGCGGGACAGGGACAGCATCAGGGAGCTCCAGAACAGTTCAGTAGGGTCAGGCCGGTGGGTTCAACAGTATTATTATTGTTACTTTTTGTTATAATTGGTATGAATTTCAATTTTGTGTCGTTATTACCATGTTTTCAATATTATTTTTATGGTGATTTGTGTTTATTTTGACTGATATTGGTCCAGCTTTGGGTCACCCCCAGACCCTTATAGGAGGGAGCTGGCCCCATGAAACACTAGTTATTGAGAGGGTGCCCACCTGATGACCCTGTAGACTTGCCTGCAGTCTCACACTTACACACAACTTCATGTTGAAACCATTTTCTTTTCTTTGGTAAGACAGGTCAAGGGACATAACTCAGGAAAAGCCAATGTACCCCTAACCTCTTAACAACCTCTAATAAGGTTTTTGTGGTGATGTAAAAGGCATTCTCCTCTGAGAGTGCCCTCTCTTCAGTGAGTTGTGGGCTTCCTGTTGCTGCTAAGCCATTAGCCATTAGCCATTAGCTGGCTTCCCTTAACCACTTATCTGTATCTGAAACAGTGGACGCTGGTCCATAGAGGCAGAGGAGGTTGCTCCTCCTCTATTTTTGAGAGGCAGGAGGGTTAGTAATTAGTAATTGGTTTAAATAAACCATTACCAAATCTAAGTATCATTTATAAAATATTTTTTCTCTCTTCTTTGGAAAAAATCCATTATTGAAATTCTGATTAAAATGCTTCAACAGCTCCTGCTGTCCTTGGGGCAGGATCTCTTATATCAATTTAATGTACTTCATCTGTTTTCATGCTAATCTGTTATTGGCCAAAACACGTAAAATGATGCTCCAACAGAGGACGTCCTCCCTAACCCGTCAACCAGAATTCAATATTGACATTGTGTCGGCCCAATGATAATTTCATCTTCAATTCTCCATCAATAAAAAGAGGGAACTGAACAGTAGCTAGATACTTGCATTAGCCTACGCAGCAGTTAGCTTGTTCTAGAAGGACTGTGCTATTGGTGAGAGTGGATTTGGACTGGGGGGCGCAGCAGTGGCAGGACGCCGTCTGGCAGCGGGTGGAGAGCTCTGCTCTGCTGGCGCATCCTCGGGCCTCGCTACCTCAGCTGTCCGGGCTGGACCCACGGCCGAACTATGGTGGCACACTGCAGCCCAAAGTGCTGCTGCACTCCGCTCACCCGGGACTGGATCCTGGTATGAGCGACAGACTGCTGCACAGGCTGCATGGCATGGACGATATTCAGGCAAGTTAAAGGTCACAGCTGAGCTTTACAAGGGTATGGCATGAAATATTATTTTCTAGTTCCATTTTTTGTGATTTTTAAGTTATTTTAAGGATTTTGGGTATAATAACATGACGCTGTGGGTTGGTTTTTCTCCTGTCCTCCACAATTTTTTAAGTCACCAGCTGCCACTGATGTGACAGTATGAGACTTACTAATGTATCTTCACAAGGTTCTTACACATCAGATCATGTCAAGGAAAAAAGCAAGCAAGATAGTAGAAGTAGAAGAAAATAGTTTCATTAAGCAATTATATAAAACATTAGGAAAAATAATTTAAAAATGGATCACTAATAAGTGAAAACAACATAAGCAATTGAATTGTTATCAAGCTACTGGACATATTAAGACATATTTTTAGCTAGTGGGTTTGAGGTTCCAAGATTATACAAGACTGCAACCATGCTAGTGCCTCTGTGAGACTGTACAGTGGTACTTTGAGCTAAATGCTAACATGCTGACATTACCATTACAATTCATCTTGAGGGGGACATAAATGTCTGTACAAAATTTCATGACAATCCATCAAATAGTTATTGAGAGATTATGGGCTTAACCAAAGTGGTGGACCAACTGACCAACCGACCAACATTGTCGCTAGCATGGCTAAAAAAATCTGAATGAGTATATACTTGTTCTAATCTGTTTTAATGATGCTATTCTTAAGCCCTATTCGCATAGGACTACTATTACCAGGGGACCTCATGTGATTTAGAAATTACCCCCCCATGTCTGTGTTTCATGTGGCACATTTACACGGGATAAGCAAAATCTGTATTTTACTCGAATTTACTGACATTGTCCCCAAGATATGATGTCAAGGCTCTGCTAAGAAGAAAAACAGGCAATGTACGCGCAAAGAGACACTCAGTTTAATAGCTGTGTGGGGTGAACCACGTTACCAAAAGCAATTTGATCAATGGTGCACAACCACACCGTTTGGGGAAATATTCACAAAGATCTCTTGCTCCGGTGCCCATCTGTACAGGACTTTGGATGCTGTCAAAACTTTCATTTATAACTGCCAACACAGCCTCCATAATTCTCGACTGGGAAAAAGGCAGAAAAAAAATCACTGAAAAGCTGATTCGCACGGGACTAATATTATCACAGAATAGATCACAGACGACCTCTGCAATTATTACAAATTACTAGAGGTCCCCAGGTAATACTAATCCCATGCGTGTAGAGCTTTAGATTGTTAATGGTAGTGTTTGTCCTGAGGGTGGCTCTTGGAAAGGCCATGGGGTCATTAAAATCCCATCACGCTACAGTTCAGGACTCTGAGGTCATGTCCTTGTTTGAAATGTGGGGGTTTTAGTGATGAGGGGGAGTTACATTCTACAATTAACTTGCATGTGGTGGGAAATGTATAGGATGATATAGGCTGAAGGATTTTTTTTATTTAGTGAAGTGTATTTAATTAGATTTTTTTTTAGGCGAACAAAAATGTGCAGAGAGGGTTTTGTATTTAGACCCTCACGCTGGGAAACAAATGTAATAGAAAAATACAATTCAGCTGTTATCTACATAAGAAAATATCCCTGTAAATATAAAGAGTCGGTCTAGACCTGCTCTATATGAAAAAGTGCCCTGAGATAACTTTGTTATGATTTGGTGCTATATAAGTAAAATTTTATTGAATATAGCTCCAAAACTGCTACATTCACAAATTATATTTAGTCAGCATGCCTCCATCACACCTAGCCCCTTTCAGAGGTAAAGTAGACAACTATGTGTTGAAGCACCCTGCTACTTATTACTACTGGTCCAGCTGACAGCAAATAGACAATGACATTAATTTCCAGAAATATTCACATGTATTCAAACGGGTCAAGTACAGACAGTGGATTATCTGAGTCATAGATGTGATGGTAAACACTTCTGAGGCCATTTAAGATGCTTCCTTGCTGGTTGATTTGTGGACTGTTTCTCATTGTCTACACAGGCACATACCATACAGATTCTTAGATCAGCTCCCAGATGGCTGGGCTAACTAGACTAAGTGCATAAATCAATTGCAGCTGAACTGCATGACGTTTCTTCTGATAAACTGTGAATGGGGCATTGGCCCCACAGGGACTAACATGCAGCGACCATCAGCCTCTCAGTTCTCAGATATTCCAACCATTCAGAAACAGGTGCCATCTGATAATGAGACACACTAGCCTTACAAGGAAAAAAGGCAACCATAATCTTTTTTTAGGATATTAGCTTGTTAGTTTGCTATTCAGTAAGTAATTCAAGAATTATGCGTCTGTACTGTACGCAGTCAACAATATCTTCTAGGTCCAGAACAAAGTATCTCAGGGAAATTACATACTGACAGATATTTTATCATGATATTTTACCAGCATTTGGCTGGTGGCTGATGCTAATTTCTATCCCTCAACTACTGGCTGCATTGTCAATGAATCTTGTATGCATTCTTATAGATGATTCCTAATGACTTTGGTGGCCCCCTGACCTGTCATCTAGTGCCACAAAATTTTCTGTGAATATTTATGGTTACTATATGATGAATCCTAATTTTTTGATGACCTGTCCTCTAGCACCACCCTCAGGCCAAATTGATACACACAAGATATCTCAAAATGTATCAGACAGACTTCCATTCTTTCTGGTATATTTTCTCTAAAAGAAGAACAAACAACTGCACTTGAAGCTGTTGTTGATAAGAAAGGTGTTTGCCGTACGTCTGACAGGATTCTCTCATCGCTACGTCACACATTTCGTTGCTCTGATTGGTTGTAGGTCTATCCAATTGCGTCCAGAGGCATGTTGGTCTGCGCCCGTTGATAACGCCCCTTGGAAATCAAAAATGAACTGAGAGGTTCAGCTAGCGAAATGCATCAGATCAATAAGGTTTCAGTTTATTATTGAGATCCATTAGACAGTAGATAAAACAGATCACGTAATCTGAACATCATTGCTATTATAGCTGAAATTCCTTGTGTTCTAATTATCGTAAACTGAAAGAACTTCTGCTGCGCGGCCAGTGTGGAGCATTTATCCCATACAAAATGAAATACAAAAGGTTTGAATGGCGTCAGTATCTTTGAAGAAGCTTGTTATAATTTTACATCAAACAACCTGCAGTCTATATTTCCATACCAATGTGAGTACATGTTTGTCCTGTTATTTGCCCACTGCAGGTAACTCTCAATGGGTTAAGACAGTTCTACTGCTGATTTGGCAAACACTTACATTTACAGATTTAGCAGACACAGAGCAACATTAGTTGGAGTTACTTGGAGACTTGGCCACCTGATAAATGTAAATCCAATATTCATTCCCTTTTAGCTCTCATTTTGGTCTCCATCAACTCCTGAGAAAAAAATCTGGCTCTTTAGCTGCTAAATGCTCCACTATGTTCAACAGCTAGTCGCACCTTTCGTCTGCCATTTGGTTCTAAGCAAATAGTGTGCAGTGGGTTTGTCAGAGCTTTTTTGCTGAAAACAGCTGCCTGCTGCTGAAAACAAGGTTGACAGTGGTGAACGTGAACCAAACAGCAAAGCTGCAGTTCATAAAACCAAAACTGAGCTGAAACAGGTTAAAAGTCTGCGTGGAGCTGAGGGGAACTGCATAATTCTTCATCACTATGAGCGACACATTTCACATTACACAGTCATTTGATCCACTATTAATATAACAATACTGATTATAGCAGCTTTAAGTTTGTTCTTGGGATTGTAACACAAAATGTGTTTTTAAGAAAAAAATTAAGCCGGGCCAGGAGGACATTTTCAAGATTCACAGTTCCTGCCAGATGTGATGAACAAAAAGGCCCTCCCCATCCGCATGCTCTCTGTCTGCTGTCCACTGAAAATCTATCTCGTAATGTCCAGGAGGAGTTGTGGATATAATGGGGTAAGCTGAAGATGGGAATAAGGCACAGACTTAACTGCTGTTTCAGCATTTATGATTGCTATGCAACATTACTGGTGTGTCCTGCAGTCATCACAGACTCTCAGTCCTGCTGAATGGATTGAGTATGTATGGAGATCACAGCCTCCCCACAATGTGAGTGACATATGCTCACAGATATTATGTTGTATTACTGCCATTGTGTGTGTGTGTGTGTGTGTGTTTGAGCTAAATTTTAAAAGTTGAACAAATATAATTCACTTTAGAATGACTGAGTATGACAGCAGCAATACCGTGTAACCCATGCTGACAATTTTTTAAGTCACATTTTTAGACAAATCAAGACATTTGACACACTTTGACATAATATACCTTTTTAACATTAAGTGCCTTTGTGTTGTTGGATATTGTTGGCCAGCTACAGATTGTACACTGCTATTAATGCTTGTGTACTTCAACTTTTTTCTTACATAATCATATTTGTATTTTTATTCTTTTTATATGGAACTACTAAGGTGGATAAGGGAATCTCTGTACTGCATTTGATAAAACTGTGTGAAAAACCAACTGCAAAATAAAATGTGAACATGTTTATGTGACTTATATTAAAAAGATTCTGAGCATTATTAAGTGTTAAATGGTTTATTTTTTTAAATAAAGCTGGAAGCCTGAGAGAGAAAATATTATTTTTAGTAGTATCTCTACTCTTATACAGATCTGCTGTATCACCTGAACTTCCTCCAGTCAGAGACACACATCATAGTGTGTGCTATGCCCTACTTGCACACTAAGAAGATGCCACTACAAAGTACAAAACTACAAAAGCATGCTTTAGGGGTACATTTAAAAATGTATTTCCTGACAGCAATGTGAAACTGCTATAGATCTGATCACTATTTAGCCTACCAGGCAAGAGATTCATGTGATCACAATCACAATCTGCTGACGAGTTAAAATTAGCTTTGTAAGCCAAAAAACTTAACTATAACAAAGTGAAGACAGTTGACACAAAAGATCCGAGTTAAGGGCTTGACAAGAAACATGTCTGTTTAGTTTTTGCATGCTGAAAAGTGCCAAAGGAGGTAGCTCCTTTAGTTCGTGCAGTGCCTAACCCTAACCCTATGTGGTAATTATTCTTTAGACCACCCATGCCAGGTAACCCTGCAAGTTTTTCATGTGATAATAGGTGTGACTGTCAGCATATATGCTTGTCTGTCTGCTATGTGTCAGTCCTGTGATTGACTGTCGGCTTGTTGGTGTACCCTGCCACTCGCCCAATGTCAGCTGTCAGCTATATGAGCCATCAACTTTCAGTAGCTTTGATAATATTGTTGACTTACCAACTGTTGTGAATACAGTGCAGCAGAAGAACATGGAGCCAAAAAAGTTCCATCTGTCACGTCTCTGGAGCCATATCGACTTGAAACCATTTCGCATCTTAATCTCCACTTGCTCCATTATGCATTGAGGTGTGCAGGAGGCGTTATCTGAAAATAAAGAGAAAATGTTTAGTGTAGAGCAAATGAATTAGGGCTCGGAGTAATTAGCCATTACTATTTAAATATGGCTAGTGGCAAGGAAATATGTCCAAATAAAAGTGTCAGCACTGGAGTAGAAAAAAAAACATACTAAAATCGCCACAGATTTAATCAGCAACCATAAAAAGTCCATAATTGTTGATAGAAATTAGTTATTAAAGGTTGGTTACACAGTGGTATCAGATACCCATTTGTGGCCACTTACCGGTGAGGTTCTGGACGGTGCTGACAATCTGACCCAGGAACGCATGGTACTCCTGCTGGGTACTAGTGGGCTCGCTTCCTCCTTCAATGTGCTGGAACATGAGCGCACCCAGCGCTGCGTATGCCACCAGAGACAGACACAGCAAAAGGTGAGGAAAGAGCCTCCAGAAACGCGCTGCGCATTTTCTAGACTCGGCCTTAGCGCTTATTCCTTTCTTCACTGCCACTGACATCTTCTTCTTTTACTTTGTTCCCTTGGCAGTTTTTTCCCTTGGATCTTCTTCTTCTTCTTCGTCCTCCTCTTCCGCCTCTTCCACCGCAGCTCCTACAGTCCGTCTGGAGAGCGGCTGTGCGTCCGTCAGCTTGGCTTTATGCTCCAGCAATATGCGCGGAGGCTGCTGAGGCAGTATACACACCACATCATCCATATACGCATACAAACACTGCCATGAGGCCTCCGGGGAGATCCGTTATTGACTCCATAGTCTATTACTCCCCTGTCTGACTGCCTGGGGTTCTGGGGGAGCTTGACAGAGGCTCTGACAGCCTTAACAAACACTTACACCACAGTGGAAGTCAATCATCAGACCAAGATTAATGGGATATGTTTTATCCCACTAAATTTACATAGCGGATTTTTAATAAAATAAAGTTGTAGCCAGGAGAATGAACCTAAACACAGTGAGAATAAAAGCCCTTATTACAAATATAGCAGTCAATCTGTAATTGTGATCAATTCCACACAATCCCTTTTGTTGGCCTCTCTTTATGGGAATACAAAACAACCAAACTCATTCTCCCAGTTTATTCTATCCACCCAAATAGGCTAGTATTGATAGCCAGTGAAGTAGCCTACTCAAAAGTATCAATACAAGTTAGGCTACAACAATGTAAAAATACTCCATTACAAGTAAGAAAGAGTATGGCATTCAGTGAAAGTACAGACGTATTATCAGCAAAAGTATCAGTATTACTAATGCATCAGTGTGTAAGCAGCATTTTACTGTTGTAGCTGGTGGAGGTGGAGCTAGTTTTACTTTATATACAGTTAGAGTGTAGTCCAGTGGATCCCAACCTAGGGTTCGGGCCCCCTTCAAAGGGTCACAGGATAAATCTGAGGGGTCATAAGTTATCAATGGGGCAGGAAAGAAGAATGTTTTTTTGGGCTTTACTCTTATCTTAGCTTTTCTTTTAAACAAAACAATGGATATTTGACCTCTTCAGGTGCTCAAACAGTTATTTAAATGAGACCATCTCATATATTTAGGGGAGACAGGTCTCATTGGTGGAAATGCTAACAACTTACAGACATCAGGGGACCCCAACTGCTACAACACTGCTTTTTTGTAAGGACACAGCGGAAAAAAAACCACATTTATGTAACACCTTATTCTGAAAATTAACTACAGCTGTCAAATCAATGTTGTGGAGTCAAAAGTACAATATTTCCACCAGCAATGTAGTAGAAATATAAAGTAGCACAAAATGGAAATAATCAATTAAAGTATAAGCACCTCAAAATTGTACTTAAGTACAGTATTTGAGTAAATGTACTTTGCACCACTGTTGATAGCCTTAAATCAGCTTTCTCCACTTTTCTTTTGGAGGTTCCACTTATGGCAAAAACAATTATACCGCTTTAATTTCTAAAAACAAATGGTGTTGCCCTCTATCAAGCACCAGGGGCAACAGGTGCAGCAAGATTTCTATATTTAGTGAATCATGTGAGGGCCAGTTGTGGGTCTGAGTCAGAGATCAACTCGGGCCTCTTTCTGTAAATACCTCGAGACTATTAAACATGCAAAGGCATTATATTTGGGATGCTACTACTTTAAACTTGTAACTGACTATAGGTAAAGTTACCCAGTTTACTGTGAAGTGAATCATGCTGAGTTTATCGAATATTCATTTGTAGGAAGTGGGCCACTGAATTTCTGCCCTAAAGGCAATTCATCGTTTAGGCTTGATTTTGTGGTCTGACACTACATTATGAGAGTAATGATGTGATGGATGTTTTATAAAGGAGGGAACTGGCACTTTGTCAATTAGACACTGGCCCAAAGCACTAGAGGGTGTGATCTAATACAACAACACCATAAACTAAAGCCACAATAATGACCATAATTGAACCAACACCTCTCTGCTTTATTACAGGGCTGCTGTACTAGACTGTATAATCGTAAACCCACTGGTTTTGATTTAATTGTGTCTACACTTTGATCAAGCAAAAGATCAATTAAGGAAGACACTAAAGGAAAGCAGGAAATTGGCCCTGAAGGAGCTGCTCTGGAGTTGGGTGATGTAGGCAGGACTGCTCTGGGGGGCAGCCCAGCAACTGATGATCCGGCCATAGGTCAAGGAAGGGTGCAGGACAGATGGACCAGTGGAGAGCTGAGGGGGCCGGCAACAGGAGAGCAGAGCACGTGGCTGGCGACTGGAGATCTGGCTGGGCGTTGGCAAGTATGGCTGACTGGAGGTCTGGCTGGGGATCTGCAGGGACAGCCGACTGGAGGTCTGGCTGGGCGTCAGTAGGGGCAGCTGACTGGGGGTTCAGGCTGGGCATTGGCAGGGGTGGCCAAATGGGGTTCAGCCCTTTTTTTTACTGAGATTTTTAACTGGTCCCTTGCACAGCAGAGGGTCCCACCATGTTTTAAGTCAGCTGTGATTGTGCCTGTGCCTAAGAAACCCAACCCAAGCTGTCTGAATGACTACAGACCTGTTGCTTTGACATCTGATCTCATGAACATCTTTGAATGCCTGGTAATTCAAACTGAATTGAATTGGTATGTAACCACCTCTTCACTGTCATCCTAGAGCCTTATCAGTTGTATTACAAACTCCTTCATATGGAAGTTGAACCATCCCACTGTCAATTGGTCCTTGACTTTTTGTTGGAGAGGATGCAGATGGTCAATTTTAACAACAAATTCTCTAAGTCCTTAACTTTTAGCACTGGGGCCCCACAGGGGTGTGTATTGTCCCCACTCCTGTACTGACTGTACACAAATAACTGTATTTCCCACTCCCAGTCTGTTAGGATGTTTAAATTCGCTGATGAAACCACAGTAGTGGGTTTGATCTCTAACAACGATGAAACAACTTACGGGAGTAAGGTTCTATCCCTGGTGGAATGGTTTCGCTGGACCTGTGGGGACCACCTACCCATGGTCATCAACAACAGTGAAATTCAACAAGTGGACAGCTACAAATTCCTGGGAGTGACAATCTTCTCCACCTTGAAATGGGGGGATAACACCAATACTATTCTCAAGAAAGCACACCAGAGGCTATTCTTTTTAAGACAACAGAAAATTTGTGGTAAATCTAGGGATGGTATGTTGCAGTTTTACAGAGCAGCAGTGGAGAGCATCCACACCTATGCAATAACTGTATGGTTTGGCAACATGTCAGCTGATGACAGGAAACAGTTGGACAAAGTGGTGCATACTGCATCCAGAATTATTGGATGTAATCTCACACCCCTAGCAGAAATCTACAAGGCTAGATCACAAAAGGAAGGCCTTAAAATTCTAAAGGACCCCTCTCCGCCGGCTAACAAATTTCCTACCTTCTCACAAAAAACTTAGAAACATTAAGACCAGAACATCCAGGTTTTAGAAAAGCACATATCCTGAAGCTGTTCGCCTCTTTAACACTATAAACATAGCACTGCAGGTGAAATAATTGTGCAATAGGGCAGGGTTTTTTTAAAGCACTTGAAGCACTTTATCTAATGGGTTGTTTGATGTTGCTGCTAATTTCTCTACAGGTGCTAGTGTTTTATCTATGGTGTTCCTATGTGTAGGATTCTATTTGTTTTATACTTGTTTAATGTATTATGTGCTTTATGAGTGAGTGGTATTACTATTTTTTTCTTTTTCTGTTTTTGTTTAAGTGAGTTCACTAAGACAAATTCCAATCAATCGTGTTGATATGGCAATAAAGTATTGCAGGAACCTTACTGCAGGCGGCGGGCTAACGATCCTGAGGCTAATCTACTGGAGTGAGGGCTGGTTGCTAGCAGGTCAAGGCGATGGCTGGAGGCTAGCAGGCCGGAAAGCAGACTGAGGGCTAGCATACTGGGGTGAAGGCTAGAGGCTAGCAGGTCCGATACTTGCTTAGTGTTAATGAAATCCTCTGCCCATTGAGGTAGCAATTTTCCCCCCATGGTTTTAAAGACACTTCCCGGCGTGCCAGTGCCAGGGCTGCCTCCTTTTTCTCTATACTGTACGTGTTTACGTAATAGTTCGGAAGGCAGTGAATGGCATTATTTACCAAAGTAAAATCTTCGACACAAGGATCTCCATCTGCTGGCCAAACCATTCTGTCACAGCTGGTGGGTGTTAGGCAGCAAGGAATATGACCCAAATACAGACAGGCAAGGTGGACCACTAATTTCAGTGATTAAAAAAAAAAGAAGGCTTATGGGCAGGTATAAGTAGGCAGGCAGGTTCTGGTACAGGTAGACAAGTAGGAGACAGGCAGGCAGGTTCAGGTTCAGGTGTGTATGTCTTTGCAGCCAAATTCCTTTGCATGTCATAGCCAAATAGTTTGCAGTATTCTTGATAAACCAAGTAGTGCTTAGAGCTACAGTAAATGCTAACATTAGCATTCTAACATGCTTGTAACGTTCACCATGCTATCATCTGCTAATTAACTCTAAACACAAAGAACAGCTAAGGCCGATGGCAATGTCATTAGTTTTTAGCTATTTGGTCATAAACCAACATAAAGTATTGGATGTATATTGTAGATTAAAAGTTAAGTGGTCACCAGAGTTGTTAATATGAATCCATGGTGAGCATTGACAGCTATACCAAACTTTATGGCAATCCATAAAATAGTTGTTAGTTAGGTTTAGTCATAGGTTTTATTGAATCACCACACTAACAAAAAGTGGTGTAGACTACAGATATTGTAGTGTAATGAATAGGTGAAAAGATTGGATGGGAGTATCTGATCAATAATGTAAAGTGATATTGTAAATATCAGATCGAGTTGATGCCAGTGTTTATTATTATTAATTATCCATTATCCATTACTATCCCTTATTTCTAATGGAGCTGAAGGCTTGCTTAGATATTTAAAGTTGCTGATGAAGTTTGTAGTGTACTTTGGCAGAGCAGTTCTCGGTTTAATGTAATCATGACCATAATTGGCGTAAGATAGGCAAACTACAGCACAGGGGAGGTCCAGGGAATGTTGGCTTCTCTCTATAAAATGCACCACTTGAACAGCTCTTATGTCTGCTCGGCGTCAGTGGAATAAATATTTTGGCTGGCATTCTGATTAAAATAAACACCCATCAGAAAGTCACTGTGCTCTGGCCTCTACTCATCACATTTACAGCAACACCATACCAAAGCAACTAGTCAGAGATGAAACACAGTGACATCGTCCCTGGCCCTGGACACCATGTCCTAGACAAAGCTTTTAAAGGCAAACTAAGTCAGCTGTATTTGCATTAATGTGACTTATTTTGAGATGAACTTGGAAGAAACCTTACTTAGGCCTGCTAAAACACTGTTGACTGTGTTTATATCTGAGGTGATATTTTTAAAGAACACACCACAGTTTCAGCATGACACACATGGACCATAGACTGCTGAAAGCCATGTGCTGGTGGTCTAACAGTGCTTCTCGTAGCGCAGTATGGGTGCAGCAGTGGTGGTCCTTTTCACAGTGAAACACCAAAATAAAGGCTTCTAATGAAACACTAGAAACACTTAATGAATGGGGCAATTTTTAAAACACACAGAATGCAGCCTAGTGAAGTTACACCGGGAAACCCAAAGGCTAAAGGCAAATCTACAGTTGTGTTGTGGGGTCAACAGCCTAGCTGCAGCAGCTACGGGCGTAGGCTACATAGCCAAGTCGTAGCTGACGTGCACCTCCCAAAAAATGTGATCACATATCGAGGCTACAGCAGGCTACAGAGATACTACTTAGAACTCTCTTGCTAAACAAATAACTTTTAGATGCTATATGATATTTGAAAGACCTTTAATTATCCATCCATCCATTTTCTATACCGCTTATCCTCTTAGAGGGTCGCGGGGGGGCTGGAGCCAATCCCAGCTGACATTGGGCGAGAGGCAGGGTACACCCAGGACTGGTCGCCAGTCAATCAGACCTTTAATTATACTTATTTTATTTAATTATAATGAACTTTTGACTCGTACTATATGTTTATCTCAGCAAGAGGTCTAAAGTGCTTCTTGTATTTTGTTCTGCAAAGGATGCTCAAAATATCCTACAGTGCAAGATATCTTCATAACTGTCAGATCACTTTGGTATGGACATTCGTGGAAAAATTAAATTATGATAAGATTCCCATCAATCCCATTTGGACACAGAAGGCGTTGATAGCATATAAAGCTTTACGTCACACCCTGAAGCCATTAACACAATCTAATTCCAAGTCTTAAGGCGGTGCCTTCCCTCCAGTTAGACAGATACTTTCCAATGAGTATGTTCTCTCTCTTTAACCACTCAAAGCCTCTATTGATAATTTACTCTTAGCCAGAAACTTTGTTGTTAATACTTTGTTGGCAGGTTCTCTCAGTGTCTTTTTTTTAATAATCAGTGCCTCCTATGCCTGACTGTTGACTGAATCTGCTTTAAATGAGAACACTAGTCTGACATTATTGTTTACTGTTTATTCATTTCTGCACATCCAGTATAGACAAATCAATTGTATTAATATAGCCCAATATCATAAATCACAATTTGCCTCAAGGGGCTTATAGTATAGAAATAAGCCTTCCTTCAAATTCACATTTGACACAAGAAGTCAGCAGTGTGTAAACACTACTGAAGTGTCTATCAGTTCAACCCACACTGACAAACTGTCTTTACCAGAATAACATATTTATGAGACAAAATAGTTCAAATATGCTCCAAGAGGAGTACACAGGAAGAAAACAGCATTGTTTTTATTTATTACAGGGCAATCCAACAGACAGAAGCAATGGCAGCCTCATAGATTTGCTTAGCACACTGCTGCTGCCAAGACATCTACCCACAATATGTGTATAAGCATAAAAAGTATATAGTTATCCCTGTGAAACGCAGCACTAATCCCCGGCATCTCTGTGGAAAGTAAACCATTAAAGTTGCTCTCGGGCCACAACAGCACAGACCAGAGATCTGCAGCTTCTGTCTTTAAGTGTGTGTTTGTGGCTTGCAGCGGATATTATAAAAGACTTACAATGTCGCAGTGCTTTAATACTCTACCCTATTGCAAAGTGTGCGTTGGATGTATACTGCAGGGAGTAGAGTATGTGATGTGTGAGTGTAGCAGAGCACTCTGCCTGAACTAGCTCACAGACTTTGCTTCATTTATTCTACACATTCATTAAGTTTCTTTTTTGTAATGTTGCATTGTAAATTATGATACAGCAGTCAGTGAGCTTGCTTAGGTATTGAACATTTTCCAGTTTCATGCCTCGGCTGATTATTTGCACATATAATGTTACTTTGATGGTTTAATACTGCAAAAAAGAAATGCATATACAAGAAAATGTATACGGTTGGGTTGGTGTTTATAGATGTTTGCATGCATGTAAAATTTGGTTAGTTCTTCACTTTCTGCAGATTAATTAAAAGTGTGTAATTTTCCATCATTGTGATAGATTGAATTAATAATAATAAAAAGGGAATAAAGAATGGTATATTGGAGAAGAGTGTTTGTTTAAGTCTGATGGACAGACATGACACTTTTAGTTATACGAAGTTGGTGAAGCTTATATAGCCTTACTTATTTTTAACAGTAGTTTATAGCGTTGCTAAGCAAATATCCTGTGTCTTACACAAGAGAGTCATATTAGGCTTAAAACCAATTACAGTGGCTACATGTCAGCTTTAATAGCGGTGTGGCAATTACAAAAGTAACATTTCAAGAAAACAAAAAGAGGAAAAAGAGGCCTAAATCTTGGATGCCTTCCTCTCCAGGGCCTTGCCCAAGGCTTCAAGGATGCTCTCCTTGTTGTTTATCATGTTATAGGAGGTCAGCTCCACCAGAGCCTCATAATCCTCTTTTGAGTAGGTCATGTTCTTGGTGGTGTATGGAGAGTTGCTGCTGCTCACATCAATCTCCCCAGCTTTTATTTCTTCCTCAGTCTCACGCTTCACGCCTGTAAAGTTATATGATAATGATACAACTGGTTAAATATACACGACACAAATATATTTATTGTTCTTAAAGGATCAATATATTAATACTTTCACTTCATAACAAATAAACAAGCCAACATAGGTGGCTACATGAAGGGAAAAATGCTCAAGCCATAAAATATAATGGAATATTTTGGATAAAATAAATATCAATAAATCAGTCCATAAAAGTATCGATTATGAATGGACATCTTGTAACTCGATGCATCATCAAATAAATACCTTGATTCATGTAAATGCAATCATTTAAATCTTGCAATCTGAAATTAGTGAAATTAAATTGGTCCACTGATTGGCTGCAGTCTTTTTAATAATAGTAATAGATCAAATGATTATGTGTAATGTGAAAGATGTTGCTTGTAGTTCAAATCCACAGAGAATTATCACCTACTCTGCCGTTCTACAGCACATCTTTCAGCACATTGTTTTGGTTTTACAGCCTACAACTGGACTGTTTTGGTTTGGTCTCACAGCCCTCATCAACCGTGTTTCCAGCCACAGCAGGCAGATGTTTTCAGTGACAAAACTCTGATAAACAAACTGTATGCTACTTGTCCAGCAAATACTAAACATGATGTTGCTTTAAGCAATATATTGCCACTGACAACAAATCCTGCCCAAAGCTAAATACATGAAGCTATTTCATTGCCTTCCAACTCGAGTGGCACCTAATTCTCAGTAATTCAGCAGACCGTTACAATTTAGAAATTCAAAAGTTCTCAGGCTGACTGGTTGATTCCCCAAGTGGCAGTGTTTAACATCAGTTGCAATAAGCAGAATGCATGTGGTGCCCTGTTGGCCTTGGGGTTAATATGCCGACCATGAACGTCCCCAGTTGGCATCTGGCCAGGGATCTTTGTTACATGTCATTCCCCATCTTTCTGCCCTTATTTCATGTCATCTCTCTACTGTAGCATTTCTAATAATGGCATAACATGCCCAAATAATAATAAGACAAAGAAATGAATATATAAGCAGAATGCTTAATACAGGTCTATCACCGGGTAAATATATGCCTCAATGCTTGTATATAGCCTTGGTATCATTTCAGGATGGAATAAAGCAATGTGAATACCTGTCCTGCCATTATCAACCACCTTCTTGTGTTAAGAAAAGATCCTCACTGCTCCATGAAAAGTAAACCCTCATCAGATTTCTTCCCATTGTTATATAGCTAAAGTAATAAAAACAACATTGTTGTAGTGAAATTCAGCCACTTAAAATGGACATACCAGGGCGTTTGAAGTGTTTGTATGTGGCATTGACAAGTGGCAAATGAACCACTATTGGGGCCTTGAGATTCTCCTTATCCTCGAAGATGTAGACCTCCTTTTGAGGCTCCTTTTCCAGACTGGCAAAATCAGCACTGGGAAAGGGGATGTCATGGTCTTTACAGTAAGCAGCTGTCCCCTCTATGACCTGATAGATTAAACATGATCATAGAGAGTATTATTAATATTGATGGAATACATTGAGGAAACATTCTCTTTCTTCCCAGATGAGCTCCGCCTCCTTCTGTTTACCGTGAAGATGTGCTCTGGGTCCCATGAGTAACTCAGAGATATGATGACATCCACATCTCTCTCTGGCCGCAAGACAGGTACACAGCCAATATTGATGGCATGACCAGAATCAACCAGGCACAGAGTGGAGTCAGTGGGTGTCAGTTGGTTTGGGAAGGCATCTGGATGTGTTTCTGGACAGAAAACAGAGAAGAGATAATGACAAATAAACCTTCAGCCAGTTGCAAGTATTGGTGGTGGACTAGGAAACAGAAAATGAAACAACTGGCACATATTGTCAGTTGTGTTCTGTGCTGAACTTGCCTGTCCTCAGGCAGCCATTATGTGCAGGGATGCTACCTTGCCCCAGCAAGCTATGTAAGGACACTGACACAACGAGCACGAGAGCCGCTGAAATTGAATATCTGTTGCAGACCTGTGGCTTTTACAGTGTGTCCTGCACTGTTGGCTCTAGTCGCCTCATTGGTGGTTGCTTTGCAAATTCAGTATATTGAGTCAAAAGAAACGGCTGTATATTCAGCTGTGAGTGCTGTCAAACTGCTGCTCAATATGCTATTACAGGGCAGTTCCATAGCTGAACCTTCTCCGGAAAGTCATTACCTTGTTGTGAAAGAGAAGCTTGTGTTTTTCCTTGAACCAAGAGTTGGCAACGTACATCAGTACGCTGAGACTACTCCTTTCAGCACCAAGGGAAACAAGACACATATGGGGCTTTTTTCCTATCTTTAATCAAGAGCATTGTCTTTCAGTTTAAGAGCATGTTTAATTTCATGTTCAGATTTTGTAATACTCTCAAAACCCTGCTCTCGCACTCAGATAGCCCCTGCTTGAGCTTGGATTTGCTCTGCTCCTGCTCAAACTGGATGCTTGCACTCAGATATATTGTTGCTTGCGCAGATTTCTGTGCTCTCCCTCAAAACTCTGCTCTCACACTCAGGCTGCTTCTGTGCGCTCGTGAAACATCTGCTCTCCTTTAACCGGCTTCATCCACTCCCTCCCTCCAAGGCTTTATTATATGTACAGTTAATCAAAGCCGGCCCGAGGCATAAGCGAACTAAACGCCCGTTGTCCCACAAGAGAGCTTGATTTTTTTCTTTTTTGTGATACCGGTATATTATAATATGTCAATGGTAATCATACATAAACGTAATATTATGTTAACGGGCTGGCTAGCAAATACCAGTGGTTTAATCCATTCCTGCTGAATCTGTCACGTGTGTCACGTTCATGCGCACTGTACAGGACGTTAACTGCATTTTGATGCAAGCACAGTCAGTCAGTCAGTCAGACAGTCAGTCAGACCTGTCCTAGTCGATGGAGAAAGCAGCAAAGAAGTAATGTGCAAAAAGGACAAATCCTTCTGGAGCAGAGGAAAGAAAAAAGAAGAAAACAGAAGATGAGAAAAAACAGCAAGATACAGGTTTGTTTGCATGACTAAATACAACCAGGTGGATTAAGATGTCAAGGCGATTTAGGGACGTTCAGGGAACGTTAACTTTCCTAAGATATTCTAACGTTAGACTATTTTCGTAAGCTAACGTTAGCTAGCTAGTTAGTTAACAACACAGCCTAGGTAGCATTTCTTGTCTTAGGAAAGTTAACGTTTGAATAAACGTCCCTAAACAGCCCTGACATCTTAACTGTATGTATAATAGCAAGGTAGCTAACTAGCTAGCTGGACAAATTTCGATTTTAAGTTATTCATACTTTTTCATGTTTGTAGAACGTTACTGAGCTTGATGCTGATAACAGTAGCATTTTGTGATTATTTGTAAAATATCTCAATTAACTAGATTTGTTTTTTAGTAGGCTTTTTCTGCTGTGTAAAACTAACTTGTAGCTGGGTACAGTGTTGGGCAAGTCACTTTCAAAATGCAATATATAACATATTACTAGTTACTTTGAAAGTAATAAGTTAATTTACAATATTACTGTCTGTGTAATATGTGTTACTGAGTACACTACTTTTGCATTACTTTCACCAAAATACCTGCAGAAGTACGACTAGGCGAGGGTCATGCTGTTTCATAGCAGGTAATCAAAGCACAGAAGCTCAAGTTTATTGCAGTTCATACAAATCCAGTGGTGGGTGATGTTGTACAGCCTAATAAAAGCTCTCCTTTGGAGTGCAGATCTGGTCCATTCTTGCATTCGCATGCAGTGGTTACCACTTTGTATTAAAATCGCCCCCTGAAATGAACAATAGTGTGATGATATAAAACATTAAAATAGCCTACACCTTGGACCCAGGGATGGGCAGGCAGACAAAGGATCAAAGTCTGATCAATTATGGGTATATATTTCTGTAATGAAAATAAGCTTCAGTTCCATAAACTTGGTACTGATAACAGCTTAACATTATTTACATTACCATTTTGGTAATGCTATTATATTGCAATATCATTATGTCTTAATTAGATAGTTATAGATTAAGAATTGTTGTTTTATGTGTACAAATTGCTTGCTGCTGAATATAATAATTTATGTTGGTAAAATAAACTCATTCCGTTTCATCAGCTATGTACTCATACTAGATGAAACCCCTCCATGAATCGCCACCTTAATGTGGTGGAGGGGTTTGTGTGCCCCTGTGACCCTGGGAGCTGTGTTGTCCGGGGCACTAGCCCCATGTAGGGTCTCCCAAGGCAAATTTGTCCCAGGGGAGGGGACAGACTAAGAGTGATTCACAACCCCTGATGAGTCGGACCATGCTGAGCTGGAGCACCTCGCCCGGAGGAGGGATACCGGGGCCCCCCCCTGGAGCCAGACCCGGGAGGGGAGCACGATGGCGAGCGTCTGGTGGCCGGGCCTTGACCCATGGGGCCCGGTCGGGCACAGCCCGAAAAACCGACATGGAGCCGCCACCCTGTGGGCCCACCACCTGCAGGGATAGGCATCGGGGTCGGGTGCAATGTAAGCCGGGCGGCAGGCAAGGGCAGAGACCTGGGCGTGCTGACCTTCGGTGTCGCAGACTGGTTTTAGGGACGTGGAACGTCAGCTCTCTGGCGGGGAAAGAGCCAGAGCTGGTGCAGGAGGTGGAGCGGTACCAGCTAGATATAGTTGGGCTCACCTCTACGCATAGCTCAACTCACGAGTCCCTGGCTGAGCGCCGCTGTGTTGGAGTTTTCCCCGGGGAACGAGAGGGTCGCCTCGATGCGACTAAAAGTTGCTGAGAGGAAGGCCCTGACTGTTGTTTGTGCTTATGCACCAAACAGCAGTTCAGAGTTCCCGGCCTTCTTGGAGTTCCTGG
This sequence comes from Macquaria australasica, assembly GCA_005408345.1. Classification (NCBI taxonomy): domain Eukaryota; kingdom Metazoa; phylum Chordata; class Actinopteri; order Centrarchiformes; family Percichthyidae; genus Macquaria; species Macquaria australasica. The sequence goes on from SEMN01000312.1 coordinate 231,110, forward strand.
GTGGCGTCCTGGAAGGGATACCACCTGGAGACTCCATAGTTCTGCTGGGAGACTTCAACGCCCATGTGGGCAATGATGGTGAAACCTGGAGGGGGGTGATTGGGAGGAATGGCCTCCCCGATCTGAACCCGAGTGGTGCTTTGTTGTTGGACTTCTGTGCTAGCCATGGACTGGCCATAACAAACACCATGTTTGAGCATAGGGTTGTTCATAAGTGTACTTGGTACCAGAACACCTTAGGCCGCAGGTCGATGATCGACTTTGTGGTCGTATCATCAGATCTGCGGCCGTATGTCTTGGACACTCGGGTGAAGAGAGGGGCAGAGCTGTCAACTGATCACCACTTGGTGGTGAGTTGGATAAGATGGCAGGGACGGCTGCCGGACAGACCTGGCAAACCTAAACGTGTAGTGAGGGTGAACTGGGAACATCTGGCGGAGGGCCCTGTCTGCGAGATCTTCAACTCCCACCTCCGGAAGAACTTCTCGCGCATCCCGGGGGAGGTTGGGGACATGGAAACAGAGTGGGCCATGTTCAAAGCCTCCATTGCTGAGGCGGCCGCTAGGAGCTGTGGTCAGAAGGTCGTCGGTGCCTGTCGAGGCGGCAACCTTAGAACCCACTGGTGGACACCGGCGGTGAAGGAAGCCGTTAAGCTGAAGAAGGAGGCTTTTCGGGCTTGGCTAGCCCAGAGGTCTCCTGAAGCAGCGGACAGGTACCGGGAGGCCAGAAGGATGGCGGCCTCGGTGGTCACCAAAGCAAAAACCCGGGTGTGGGAGGAGTTTGGGGAGGCTATGGAGAAGGACTTTCGGTTGGCCTCAAGGAAGTTCTGGCAAACCGTTAGACGACTCAGGAAGGGAAAGCGGGGCTTGGCCCAGGCCGTGTTCGGCAGGGGAGGAGAGCTGCTAACCCGGACTGGGGATGTTGTCGAGCGGTGGAAAGAGCACTTTGAGGATCTCCTCAACCCGACCAACATGTCCTCAGTGGAGGAGGCAGAGTTTGAAGACTCGGGGGAAGACTCACCCATATCCCTGGCAGAAGTCTCCAAGGTAGTCAAAGAGCTTCTTGGTGGCAAGGTGCCAGGGGGTGGATGAGATTCGCCCTGAAATGCTGAAGGCTCTGGACATTGTTGGGCTGTCTTGGCTGACACGCCTCTTCAGTGTCGCATGGAGGTCGGGGACAGTGCCTGTGGAGTGGCAGACCGGGGTGGTGGTTCCCATCTTCAAAAAGGGGGACCGGAGGGTGTGCTCCAATTTCCGTGGTATCACACTGCTCAGCCTCCCCGGGAAAGTTTATTCCAGGGTGCTGGAAAGGAGACCACGACCGATTGTCGAACCTCGGATCCAGGAGGAGCAATGTGGATTCCGTCCTGGCCGTGGCACAGTGGACCAGCTCTTTACTTCTGCAGGGCTGCTGGGGGGTTCATGGGAGTTTGCCCATCCAGTCTACATGTGTTTTGTCGACTTGGAGAAGTCTTTCGACCGTGTCCCCTGGGGGGTCCTGTGGGGGGTACTGCAGGAGTATGGGGTACCGGGGTCGCTGCTACAAGCCATCCGGTCCCTATATAACCGAAGTGAGTGCTGTGTGAGAGGAAAACACTAGCGGGAGTCTAGCGGATTGCTGGCCAACATGGACCACCAAAGCCAAGGACCTCAAGTAGGTTTTTCATTTTAATGGTGCTATTACTTCCTTCAAAATTAATTGACAAAGTCATATTTGCAGCACAAGAACACATCCATGATAACATCCTTGGCTTTCAAGTGTTGTACGTTACGGCAACACTGTTGCTAGGCAACTAACAACAAAACGGGTGCCGCCATGTTTGTCAGTGAGCATGAGCTGACGTGGTTGATTCATGACATCCTTGCCAGCGTACAAAGTATAGCGAAATAAAACAATATCATAAAAAAGTTGGTTCCACTAATAGCACCATTAAAATAAAAAACTTGTCATGAAAGTGACGTCGTTTTCCTCTCACCGGCCTTCCATCGGTGTGCTATACTGCTACTATTGCATGTAGGTATTATAGTAAAATAAACAGTACGGGTGCTGGTATACGGTATATATATTAAATATTATAATTTTAAAAAAGTACGGTCGCTGCTATATTTATTAACTGTACATATAATAAAGCCTTGGAGGGAGGGAGTGGATGAAGCCGGTTAAAGAGTAACCGCCCGTGAGGGACGCTGTAAGAAGTAAAGCGAGCGCGCACCGCAACGAGGCAGTCATCGTTTCCTGGCATTCTATTGGTTGGGGAATTTTGACAGGCTTGTTGCACAAAAAAATCCAAGAGCAGAGCAGAAATCCGAGAGCAGATGTTTCACAAGCGCACAGAAGCAGCCTGAGTGTGAGAGCAGAGTTTTGAGGGAGAGCACAGAAATCTGCGCAAGCAACAATATATCTGAGTGCAAGCATCCAGTTTGAGCAGGAGCAGAGCAAATCCAAGCTCAAGCAGGGGCTATCTGAGTGTGAGAGCAGGGTTTTGAGAGTATTACAAAATCTGAACATGAAATCAATAAAACATGCTCTCAAACTGAAAGACAATGCTCTTGATTAAAGATAACAACAAAAAACAACCAAAAAAAACCCCCCACAGACACAGCCTTTCAAGGTAAAACCTCATCACAGCCATTCTCCATTTCATAACCCAAAACCTGCCTCCTAATTCAGAACAGATGGTCAGCTCTTATACTAAAATAAGTAAGGCTAAGTACAAGGTTTCCACAGCTGGAGATGGTGGAAAGCGGAGGTATCGACCAACCGCTGGAAGAGAGTGATGTCTCTTCAGAGGGGAATGTGGTTCGCATTAACCTTACGGGCAACAAAATAATAATAACTGAATTGCAAATGTGGGTATTCCACATAAATTACCCATTTACTTATTTAGTTTAATAATAAGTAGGCCTAAATAAACTAATAATAAAATCTGGCAATGAACTCTGCTTTGAGTGTAATAATGTTAGGCTAAGTCAAAAAACAAACAAACAAAAAAAAAGAGGTAGAAGAAAACATCAGCATCAACCTCAATAAGTTCAATATTGCCACATCTAACTGGGAGGTCATTGCTCAGAGCAAAACCTTAAGTCTTAAGTCTTTGAAAGAGCCACACTTCTTGAAGATGGTCTTTGACAGCCTGCAAAAGACAAGTGGTAGTACAGACAGGACATACTTTGCAATTAGACAGTCTACACACCTCTCGCTGCAATAAAGTTTTAAGTAGTTCTAGGATTGGCCTCTTCAGCCATGTCAATACCGAAAAACACAGGAGCCCTGACTGTACCTGATGTACAGGTAACTGCCAGGTAGTTTCAAGTGCTCGAAAAAAATCTTTACCATATTCAGCTGGTTATAATCAGGAGGGGTCAGTTGGTCACACTGCTCAGGTACCCACAAACTGGGTATTCCTCAAATGTACATGCTACTTTAACTTAATTTACCCGTAATACATTGCAGCTAGAGGCTTGGCATTGTTCAAAAGCTTTTGAATTGTGGGTGAAAGTGTACTGTGCAAGCAATATATCAATAACAGGACTGGGAGCACCTACCCTTCCAGGCAACAAAGTTGCTGTGTTTATTGTAGTTCCTGTGCAGGAAGAAACCACGCATGAAATTGTACATTTCAGCAATGACTGGACGATTTTTGAAGAAATTAGTCATTATGCTGGTGATATCGGTGATTGGTTTTATGAGGTATGTGTCCAGAGTTGATGGTTCAGTGTCAACCTCTGTGAAAAGAACACAACATCTCAATAATACATACATTCAATTTATGGAAGTTTCAGTACTTTCTTAGACCATGGTAGTAATTAAAACTGTAAAAAGGTTTTAATATACTGTTATATTGTTTGTTGTGTAAGCAAATAATGACTGTAATGACTGATGAAGAAAACACTTCAAATGATTAGGCTGGCAACTTTCAATATTTTACTTATTGACAACAATCCCATGAAATGACCAAAATCAACAATAAATTGATGCTACTAGCAAGTATTGTGTGGTTTTCTCTGCTTGGTACATGGTCTTTACGTTCCAATTGTGATATTGTTCCTAGTTGAAAGAAGGGTCCTGAGGCTTCCAGGGACTCCTGGCTTTCACCACACTTTATAAGACAGAACACAGAAAAGGGAAGTGATAGGATGGGAGGCCCATGGACTAAGAATCATCACAGCATCATTCAGAACACAGAAACAGAAGATCAAAATGAACGTAATCCAATGTTACGCAGCAACAAACGATAGTGGAGAAGAAGTGAAAGATGAATTCTATGACAGATTTCAGAACATTCTGGGCAAATACCCAGAGAAAGATGTTACCATCCTTATGGGAGACTTTAACACAAAGACAGGAGGAGATAACATCGGATATGAAGAGGTGATGGGAACACACAGACTTGGAGAAATGAGAATGGAGAGAAGTTCATAGATATTTGTGCACAACAAGCTTGTCATCTGAGGCAGCATTCCCCCATAAGAAGATCCACAAAGCAACATGGGTATCACCAGACCATATTACAGAGAATCAAATAGATCACATCTGTATAGGCAAGAAATTCAGAAGATCACTTCAGGACAAGAGTACAAAAGGGAGCAAATGTAGCATCAGATCACCACTTGCTAACTGCTAGACTGAAGCTTAAGTTAAAGAAGAACAAGACAGAGGCAACAGGAAATAGACAAAGTTACAATGTGAGTCTGCTGAGTGATGCAGAAATTAGAGAAGAGTACAGATTGAAACTCGCCAACAAATTTGAAGATCTCCAGGATTTGTTTGAGGATGAGACCAGCATTGACAGCCACTGGCAAAATATTAAAGACAAACTGACATCAACATGTCAAGAAGTTGTTGGCTATGGGAAATTTCAACAAAAGGAATGAATACCTGCTGAAACTCTACAAAATATCAAAGTAAGAGAAGAAAGCAGCAGTGGCAAACAGCAAGAGCATCAAAAGAAAAGGCACAAGAAGAGTATACAGTTGCCAACAGAGAAGTGAGGAAGAGCATTAAGGCAGACAAGCTGAAATACATCAACAGCCTAGCAGAAGAAGCAAAGGAAGCAGCAGGCAATGGAAACATGAAGCAGTTTTACGACACCACCAGAAAGATGTCAGGCAAGTATAGCAAGCCACAAAGATCAGTGAAAGATAAAGAAGGTAACACCATTACGACCAAAGAAGGTCAACTCAATAGATGGGCAGAACACTTTGAAGAACTGCTTAACAGACCCCCACCACCAAATCCCCCAGATATCCAACCAGCAAAAACCGACCTCCCCATCAGCTGTGACATACCCAGTAGAGAAGAGACCAGAAAAGCAGTACAGAAACTAAAGAACAGCAAGGCAGCAGGACCAGATAACATCCCAGCAGAAGCATTAAAGGCAGATTTGGATACCACTGTGGGGCTGCTATATCCACTCTTCGGAAAGATCTGGGAAGAAATACCATCAGACTGGAAAGAGGGCTTTATCAACAAGCTCCCTAAGAAAGGAGACCTGGGAAACTGTTCCAACTATAGAGGGATTACGCTACTCACTGCACCAGGGAAAGTGTTAGAGTCATCCTGGATAGAATGAAGGATGCAGTTGACCAACAGCTAAGGGACCAACAAGCAGGATTTAGGGAGAATTGATCTTGTGTCAACCAGATTGCCACCCTTCGTCTTATCATCGAGCAATCATTAGAGTGGACTTATGAAAAAGTGTTTGACAGTGTGAACAGGGAGACCCTCTGGAAGCTTTTGAGACATCATGGAGTGCCCACTAAGCTATGCTGAAATGACCTGTAGAGTGATATACGAAGGACAGGTTACCAACCAGTTCCAGATCAAGACTGGGGTCAGACAGGGTTGCCTATTATCTCCATTCTTGTTTCTACTGGCCATCGACTGGGTAATGAGAACAACAACGGAACATAGAAAAAATGGAATCCAGTGGACTTTGTGGACACAGCTGGATGATCTAGACTTTGCAGATGACTTGGCACTACTATTACATGGCCACCATCAGATGCAGCATGAGACCACAACACTTGCAGCTACCTCCTTGCAAGTAGAACATAGACAAGCTTTGACATGGAACCCTCAAGGGAAGAGGAAAAGAGGGCAGCCAAAGAACACCTGGCAACGGGATCTCCAGGCAGACATCAAGAGAATGGGATACACCTGGGATCAGATAGAAAAGAAAGCAAATGGCAGAGAACTCTGGAGGTCCTTGTCGACAGCCTATTCTCCGGAAGGGGCATAAGTAAGTAACAAGTATTGTGCAGCCAAAGCCTGATATATCTTATTCCTCTGTGTCATAGACCTCCGTTGATCAATGAGCAACACCATGGCTGTGAGAGACACGTTTCTTCATTATGATGAATGTGGGCACTGTAGTTTACTTTTAGACCATCCCACATACAACAGGATCACTAGTGCACCAAAATCTCTTTTAAAATAGTCCACACCAAATGTACTATGCATTCCTGTTTGAGTAACATTTGCTAGACACTACATTGCCCAGCTAGCTATTTTAGGAAATTGCTGAACCTGATTAAAAATCAATGTATATTGATATATATTTGATTGATATATTTGTCAACTGTTTTTAAAGATTTGCATCCTCACTAGGAACCAATGGGCTTAGCACTGGCCGCAGACAGAGTAGAGAAGTCAGAAAGTATTGAGAGACACAATAACACATTGTTGGTTTTGGTCTTTTAATAGGATTTGTTTACAAGAGAATTATAGCAACACCAGCTTTATTCTTTAATTTGTATGTAACTCTTATTATGTGTTTTGGTGCACTATAAAATAAAGTAGCTGTACCTATGTTGCTGACATCTGGTCCAAGCCAGGGGCTCCAAGAAGGCGGGGACCCGGTAGCATGTGTCCACAGCTGGGTCAGGTTGATAGAAAAGGCACTGCTCCATATTCCTGACAATGTTGAAAAAAACAAAATCAAAACATTGGATTAAATTGGTATTTACTGTGCATTGACATCACAACAGAAACAGTGGTCTTACCCATCAGATAGGGGATGCGGACTTCTGGGAGTTTCTTGATGATATGACCAAGGAAGAACTGACTCCCGAAGTCCTCAGTTCGGACAAATGCCCCATATTTCTGGATGCCTACCTCATAGGGGGTAAACTCACACCACTCTTTCAACAAGATTTGTTACAGTATTAGGAGAGCAAATTCAATCATTATTTCACAATTTTCAGTTATAGTTCTTCAAGGGGTGTGTATATGTCCTGAATCTTTAATTATGTTATCAGGCTGGTCCTGCTGAATATTTCCATATGCCTACAGTTGGAATCAATTTAATATTCATTTCAGTTGCAAAATTAGGATATATTTCATATGACAACAACTTGGCATTCATAGGTTTCACTTCAGTTCTGCATGATCTAACCTGCAGTTGTGTTAATATAGTCCAGCTATCAGCATTTGATATGCAGTATATGTCCTTGGGCTTCAATCTCATTGCACAAAATATGTTCAGGATTACATGGTTAAGTATCATTTCTCAGCTATTACAGTAATTAAAATACAAATAAAAAATATCTTCCAAAATATTTACCAGCTTCAGATACACAGTCCTTTACCCCATCCTTCATATTGACAGCAGTGTATATGGGTAAAGGGTTTTGGCCTTCATTCACTGCTCTCTGCTGCTCAGACAGGGTACTGATGACTTTCTGTAATTCCAACCACATATAATAAATATTATTTGAAAGATGTTTTTGTCTTTGCACCCGAATTTTAAGCTTAAAGTGTTCAGCTGCTCACCTTCCCAAAGACAAGATGCTCAAAGATCAGGCCCGCCATATCAATGAGTGACACAATGTAACCCTCATTCTCTTTCTCTGCCATTTCTTCACTGTAATACTGCAGTTTCTCAGGAGAGAAGGCACTCAGGACGCTCTTGGTCATCTGTTTCTTCGCTGCTGTGATGATACTGTCTATGTCCTTCTGTGACCAGTTAGCTTCCTGATACAGAGTAGACATAGCCCTGTTCACATAGGAAATAATAGTGTTTAAAGGGGTACAATGATTTAAAAACAATTCATATAACCAGGCAAACTTATACTTTCTTAGACATGGATAGGGTTTGCCAGCGTTTTCTTAACCGTAACGCTGTTTTTAGGTGTGGTCGTTATGAAAGATTTGCTTAAAGCCAGCACCTGTAATTTGATTTGAAATGAATCACATTTTAGTTCATAAGCTACAGTAACAGAATGAGGCTAAATAGGACTCAAATTGAGTTCATTACTGGTTAAAGGGTGGATATTACACTTTGTTAACAAGTGGAATAAACAGCTGTACCAACTCATTTCCCATGCGTTCTGGCCTCACAGTTGAACTCCTCACTGAAAAAGAAGTGGCTGGTGACACCATGTGTCATGGGGGTGCCACATGGCTGTCTACGCTGTCCCTGGGTCAACAGTGGTGTTAGAAGTGTTATAGTCTATACGTATAGTGCAGTACATAGGAAGTTGGGCCTTTCTAATCCGGATAAAATGGGAAACCCAATACATTGCACTGGTTCTTCCTGCTGAGGTTTTTGACTAGTACTAAGAGTTCAGATGTTGAGAATGTATGAAAGATTTTAAATGCCTGATTAAAAACAAATCAAACAAAGAAATACAATGAAATACAATACACACTGTTTTATGTATTTCCTTTTTATGTATGCATATAATGTGCCATAATTAAATGAAAAACAATTGCAAAATGACAATTATTTAGCTTTTTGTCTTTAATAACTGAATAAATGCTTTTCATTGTGACATGAATGTTCTATACCACATTAAAATGTATTGTATACCACATTAAAATGTATTGTATACCACATTAAAATGTATTGTATTTCAGTGTTGTCTAGCAGAAAGTAGCATAGACCTGGCAATACTAAATACAAAGGACTGTCATTAGCTTTCATGAGGAGGTGCAGGGGAGCTTTATCTTTTTTGAGATGGAGACACATTGTCCATACCAAAATGAATAACAATCAACTGTCCAATCCCAGCTTGGGCGTGGGACCATGGGCACAGCTTATCATCGCTGACAGGAGCTGATGGCAGCCATGACAGACAGACTTTCACATTAAAACAGTTATGTGAAACAATGTGTATTGTATTTCACTTTGGATTTGTTTTTAATTAGGCATTTTAGATCTTCCATAGAATTAAGCAACTGTACCAGCTAACCAAATACAAGAAGAAATTAAGTCTTCCCAAAATAAAACACTGGTATATTCTGTGTTCTAGCAGAAACAGGTCATGCCCTTTATTCACAGCCCCACTGCCCAATCGGCTTCCTTGTATGTTATTCTAACCTTTCTATAAGGAACAGCCCAAAATTTAAGGGATTGCCTTTCTTTGCCCCAACACTAATCTGTGATAAGAAGATTGATAACAGGATATTATGGACATTAACTACTCAACTGGTTCACTCACCATGTGGATCCAGAAACACCAGTGATGTAACTGACAGCATCCAGGACCCCTATATCTTTCAGGCCCCTCAGACTACCAAGCAGGCCTGTCATTGCTCTGGCCCCTCCCCCTGAAGCCACCACTGCTATTGTTGGCACCTGGACAGAGGATAGAGAGGTGTGGTTCTAGCAGCTCTGTGAGACTGTATTTCGATTAAGTGGTGCTTTAAACCAAAGCATGCTAACATGCTCAAGATGGCAATATTAACATGCTCATGTGTAGAAAGTAATGTTTAATGTTTACCATGGTCACCATCTTAGTTTAGCATGTTAGCATGCAAACATTTGCTAATTAGCACAAAACACAAAGCACAGCTGAGGCTCATTGGAATGTCTTTAGTTTGGCAATTTTTTGGTCATAAACCAAAGTGTTGGACACATGAAAATAATTTAAATTTTGACCTGGTGAAAGTTGAAAGATCTAGAAGAAAAGTCACCAAAGTTATTACAATTTATCCTGTGGGGAACATTAATACCTGTACACACTTTCACCAATCTGACTGACGAACCGAGATTTCCATTCATAGAGCCACACCACTAGCATTGCTAAACAATACAAAATTGTTACATTGGTTTCCCATAAATCACAATTTGACTATGCTGTATTACATATTTTCTGTTATATATGCAGCATTGTGGTCATTATATTGTATACCTATTTGAACAATTCAACCATGTGTTGCTATGACATGACGTGCTTGTAAGTGTGTTGGTGTAGAATGCATGATGTTGATGTTACATCTGTTGGTCTTCACCTCTGGCCCTCAATATACTGTTGGGGTGGATAAGAGTACAAGGGCAAATATGATTTGTTTTTCAAAGTAACAATGTGAAAGAGTTGCACTCTACCTTTTTAGGTTCAGATTGAGAGCCAAGGCCTAAAACCTTCTGCAAAGCCTGTGCCACTACAACTTTCCTCTTCTTCAGATACTTTTTCTCTTGAGGTGGAATGCCAAAGTCCAGACGCACTGCAAGACGTTCCTCCTCACTGTGGATTTCCAAGGAAAAGCAAGTGTAACATAACACAAAGCTAAAAACCATTGTTTCACTGACCTCTTCAGGTTGAGAGTTTCAGGTTTGTTGCACCCCTGAGCACTCACAGTATCAATGCTGGCTATGGTCAGATGGATGCCCCTGTCCATAGACTTTTGGTCTGGGGATGTTTTCATGGTTTGATCGAGGTTGAGGCCCCTTAGTTCCAATGAAGGGAAATCTTAATGCTAAATCATACAATGATATTTTAGACAATAGTGTTCTTCCAACTTTTTTGCAACAGTTTGGGTTTGGTCCTGTTCCAACATGTCAATGCCCCCGGACACAAAGCCAACTCCATAATGAAATGGTTTTCCAGTTTGGTGTGGAAGAACTTGACTGCCCTGCACAGATCTGAGACCTGACCTCAGTCTCATCCAACACCTTTGGGATGAACTGGAACGGCAACATTAGTGGTCAACTTCACTAATACTCTTGTGGCTGAATGGGAGAAAGTCCCTGCAGCCAGGTTCCAAAATCTGCTATAACAGCCTTCCCAGTAGAGGGGAGGCTGTTACAGCAGCAGATTAATGCCCATGGTTTTGGAAGGAGGTGTTCAACAATCACGTATGGGTGTCCACATACTTTTGGATATACTATATAGTGGAAGTAGGAAGCACCTTACCCTTCATGTGTTTCCACATCTAAATCCACTGATTCCTGTGATGGGAAAAATTCCACATTAGTATAAAACAAATATAATTTAAATTATAGCCCTGCCATTGATAGTCCTCACTGCAAGCCACTCATTCAATAAGTAAGGATTATTATATTCATATCCTGTTCATGTTCTATTAATCTAACTGACCATGGTCAGCATGCTTTCTGTCTGAAAAAAAGGTATCCAGTCTAACATTTTCTTGTCTTCAGCTGTCACCGGGCAACCAGATTTACAGTTTTCAGTACTTGATTCAGTTACAAACAACTATGTGATTGTAGCATCTTAATTAATCAGATGTATGCAGAGAAAATCCTGGTGAAAGTTGTTGCAATGTATGTGTTGCTTTCAGCTAATTCCTTGAGCCAGGGTCCCAGGGTCAGATCTGTAGGGGTGAGGCTGGCTTGCATTGCTGTCTGCCACGGCTGCTGTATTCATGCAGTATACTGTGTTTGAATACAACAACCGTACCAGTATGTACTGCTAGTATAGTAGGCAGTTTCGAATACAGCAACTGTCTTTATTGAAACTGCTACCAGAGGAAGGAAGTGGCAAGGAAGTGAAGGATACACTATATATAACATAACCTATCTGAAGCAATTAGGGGGGCATACAATTCAGCAGGGGGCCCCATAAAGGCTTGGGCTGGCCCTACCTCTTATGTTCAGCTGGTCAAAACAAAGGGAACAGTTAATCTAGCTGCACACAAACTATGTTCTTACCTGATCAATAACAAGGGACACTTTGCCTGCATGTTTAGCTGGTAGTGGCTGGAGATTTACAGAAGTTTCCATTAGAGTACCAGAGGCAAATGTACCATCAGAGTGCTGACGGACAAAGAGATAAATAACATGTCATGTTATACATTCTTTGAGATTTTGATGAGGTGTATGTATTGTAGGTTTGTGGCAGTTATTGTAGGTGCTTAGAAGATAGCTGCTAAGAAGAAAGAATATTCCCTCATTCAGTCCTTGTATGTTAAAGGAGAGGATAAGTACCTTACACTAATAAAATACTTGACATCTGTCTGTCAAACAGGTAACACTAACAGACAGTTAAAACTCACTGCCACTCCTAGTTCTGTCTCCAAGTCCCTGTTGATGTAGAAACGCAGTTTTGGGGTTTCCTTTGCATCAAGTGTTTGATTCTCCTGATAGGCACCCCTCAGTTTCAGCACCTTGTCCCTAAGACCTGATGAAACATTAGCAAGAGAACATGTCACATGTTAATCTGTGAAAACTGATAAATACAATGTTGCTATTGCTTGATAAGTCACAAGTAATAGTTATCATTATACTACAGTCATTCATTTGCGCTAATTACGACTTCTCAAAGGATTCGTGATTTTTGTTGTCGTCCCCTTGGTCTGTTTTCTTCCACAGCCTGTTGAGCTTGAAAAAGAACTGGGAGGGTCTGCAAATAAAAAAAAGACTAAACAGCCTCACTTAGGCTGCAACGCTCACTGTAAATAACACCAAATTTAAAGATGGATAAAGTTATGGTTCATGGCAATCCATTCAATGATTGAGACCTTTCACTCAAAACCAACAATTAGAACTTCATGGTGGAGCGAGATGAAAAATCTGGGGATCAGCAAAGTCAGTAGGATTCATCCTCATGGGACAATGAATGTCTGTGCAAAATATTATGGCAATCCATCCAATCTTCTTCATCAGTGGCCTTTCTGTGTGCTGCTTTAAAATTTGTCCACAGTGCCCCCTACAGTGTCAGAGAGCAATGGCAACACCCGCACGGACAAGATCGTGACTCAGAGAGGGTGTATACAATCATTTTTGCACACACAGCCACAGAGATTATGGCGCGTTGGTTGACACAGAGACCATAGAAGACCTTAAAGTTTACATGGCAAACTTGTTAGCAAACAGTTGATTTTTTTTTTATACATCCAGCAGATCCAGAACAACATTACCATTCATTTGGAGATGTGTCTATGGAAACATGGCGATTGTAAATATAGTTTGGTCTTTATCAATTTCATGAGGGAAATATCTGGCTCTTTAGTTGCTGGATGCTCCACTATGCTCACCAGCTACTCACCAACTTTATCAGTTTTCCGAGCTCCTTTGCTAAAAAAAAAGCTGCTTGCTGCTGCTGGAAACAACATTTATGAAAGCAGCGATGATGAACCAAAACAGTAAAGTTATGGGCCGTAAAAAACAAAACTATTAGTTAAAAGATCTGAGTTGAAAGGCCAAGGGGAATTGCAAAGTCAAGTGATAATTAACTGTGGGTTCATTACTGCAAGGGACCTCTTTCTCATTACGCATACTATAGACATTTGACCCATTGTTAATATAAAAATATTGATTAGAGCAGCTTCAAATTTAACATTAGCCACCAATTAGGTGATTTTCCATTCATTCTTATGAGTTCCATAACAATACAGTCCTTCATGTGTGTGAAGCTGGCCTGAATCTTTTTTTCCAATTAGTGAAAGAACTATTTGGTGAACAGGACAATGAAAGCTTAAAGTAATTTCAACCTGACTTATTGAATACAACAGTATTGTAGCCTACATACGGCCATTGCTTAGTAGCTTGTCAACGTCGATATCCAGTGCACAGAATGGGGCAGCCTGGAAGACACAGAGATATCAGTTACTCTGGTTAGAATAATCAAAGTAAGATACATTCATAATTCATAATTATTGTTTGCACAAATGCGTTCCTTAATTTCAATGTCAAATTATGTTTGGCTTTACATTGAAATTTATGGGATTGTGTGACTTTAGATGTCTGGTTTCCTGTTGATTCCCTGTTGTATTTAATCCCTTAACCAAATTATTGAGGGCAATACTTGTTTCATTGAGCTAGCTAGTTGGCTGTTCACACACGTGCTACATGAACACTTACAAAACGACATGCCATCTTTATTGTAGTTCAAATATCATTTAAATTACTTCTCACCAACAACATGCAGAATGTTATAGATTTCAGCTTCAAGTCTTAATGCCACCTTTTTGTTGCAATCAAAAAAATCCTACTGCGGTTTTCTTAAGCCAGTGCAGAGGTGTATATTGGGAGTCCATTTTCAAATTAGTTTTAAGATTCTGGTCAGATTGTCAGAATACCCATGTTTAGGTTTAGTTGTCACCCTGCTGTGAGAAGTCTGGCCCTCACTGTTCCTGAGCACCACAATTGCAGTCTTGAGTTCCCTCCATTTGAAACATGCTTGATAGTTGCAATGCCTTGTCACTGGGAATTACATGGCTTCTTATATTCCAAGCTGGTGATCCATATTTTTTCAGGGTTTCAGCTAACAGTACTCCACTGGCTCCGTGAGTGTATTTATTTAGGTGCACAAGCTGATGCCATGTCAGAAGTCTTACCACGAGGATGCCATTAGTGAGATATTCACAAGGGGGGTCCTCACTACAAAAAGACACACATTATTTATTTTGAACCAGTTCAAACGGTGTATTAGAAGAACTAAAGAAGAGCAAATGTCTGTAAATATTTTGCAGGAAAGCAAAGTAAAAACAGCAACATACAAAAGTCAGTTACCTCTGAAGTAACTCAAAGCCTATCAGAAGTTTGTCCTTTGTCTATAAAAAAGTGAACAAGGGAATAACCTTCAGTCATAATCATTTGCTTAATGGCCATATCGTAAGTACACATACTGCTAAAATAAGCAAGAACATGACATACACATTCTTCAGTCCTAATACAAAATGCATTAAAATGACTACAGGTGTTGTAAAGGTAGGGGTAAGGTTTTTCTAAATTTCCTTGTTGCTTTTACCTCAGGGTTTATGATGAAGACCTTGGTCTCCTTCTTCCCTATTGTGAGGTTGCTGATGTCAAACAGAAGTATGGAAATTAAGTCATCACGTGCCATGGGGTCCTCATCATACATCTTGATCTCTAAAATGTTCTGGGGAAACAGCAGAGGAGCTCACAGCTGGTTTTCACTACTCTTCGCAAAAGTAGCTATTGGCTGTTCAAAATGTTGCAAAAAATGATACTAGATGATGTCGTAATTTGAATATTAATGTACTTGCTGAACAACAGCCAGTCACTTGTGTTTGATGTCATGCTGATATTGAGAAGACTCACTTTCACATGGGTAGGGACCCTGAAGATAAAAGTTTCATTCCACTCTGGGTTGTTACTGTTTGACACAGTTTTTGTGCGGTAGGTTCTTGCCGTTGCCGTGGGGAGAAAGAGAATGACATAGCAGTCAGATTCAGACCCTTTAACACATAGACAGGAAAAGATGGGAAAATGGAAACAGACATGAGTTTCAGTTATGCAATGTTAAAACTGTATATGTCACTTTGATATGAAAAGTTTTTTAAATAAAACAGGTGAAAGTGATTCAATGTCATTCCAAAACATGCACAGCACAAATGTGTTACTTCAAAATCAGTACTTACAGTAATCTTTGGAGTGATGTGTTTTTGCTCTCAGTATGGTAACAGTCAAGGTCCAATAGGAGACAGCTTCCTTCTGTTGAATGAGCCAATTATGATAAGACTTACACCATGTGCACAACTTGCTCTTCTATTTTGGCAGACTGGTGTTTTTTGTTGGAAAAGCGCATTGGAACTCTTTGCTTGATGGTTTTAGACAAATGGAGGAAAGCCCAGAGCGGTTATTGTGATCAAAATGTAACTTGGTTCTTACCATTAGGGAAAAAGAAAAAGGACTGCACTCCAATATGACTTTTTAATATTGCCACACAAACATCAAGCTGTGTTTATGACTGTTAAAGTGCATAGCCACCGATGATTTATCGTAATGATTACAAATAGAACAATTATGTTCACAGATTCTGGTTTTTAACTCTTGTTTTGTTTTCCCAACATATTACAAACCACATATTTAGTGTCATATGTGACTCTGCCCCTCACCTTGATGTCATAAATCATCAGGGGCTAGGCACTTTAACAGTTGTATCACAGCTTGAGTGAACTACGTTATATCGGCATTGAGACAGTGAAGATGCCACATAGAGGTGGTAATAGGAACAGAATCCTTCACCAAAGGGAGGTGTATTAGATACACTTCCTTAATAGCCTCATTCCCCAATGGGATGAATGAGGAGATTTCATTTGCTTGTTTCTTATGAAGTGAATATAATTTGTTTTGTGTTTCTTTGTTTTTTATGTTTTAGTCTCCTACATCATGAGACTATGTGCCTGGAAAGGTTGTGGCTCCCCCTATTGGCATGTACTTGTTGTTGTGCTGGTTGCAGTCACCTATAATTAACCCCACCTGTGTATATTGACTGAAATTGCAAGACTACACGCTGAAGAAGGGTGTCTTGCCTTAAACGTTCATGTGGCAATATTAAAAAGTCATATTGGAGTGCTGTCCTAGTTTTTCTTTTTCATTCTTCACTACATTAAGAATCCAGCACCCAGACTTCAAGGTCTTATCGTCAGTTGAGCGCATTGTGTCTTATTATTTCTCAGGATTAGTGAAATAGTCCAAAAATAGCTAAATTTAAGTATTTATATGATCATGAGCAGATAGATAGATATAGGTGAAAATGGGTTGAAAAATAATGTTACATTATAATCATCATTAAAATAGTTTTCTTTTGTCTAAATTTAAACAAAATATTTTGTTTATGGCTGTCGGCCACTGTTAGTGACAGTTCCCATTTCAATGCAGAATTTGGAAAAATTCAACATATCCCTGTTGTGATGGCCAGTGGATCTGATGGCTGCAAGGGAGCACTAGTCCATTACTGTCCATCCTTTACTATTCACTGGAATAAATGACTTCAGGTCTCCATTAATCCAACAATACGTGAAGTTGTGTATGCGGAGTGAGAGTCTACAGCCACACTAGCGACTCTGTGAAAGTACGGGTGAGGCTGATGGGAATGTCAATAGTTTTGCAGGTATTTGGTCATAAACCAAAAAATTGGACCAAAGGAAATTTTGATCCTGAAATTTTGATCCTGACAGTAGGATTCATTTACTGGGGACTTTGAATGTGTGTACCAAATTTCATGGGAATCTATCCAACTGTTGTTTGTCATTTCACTCAAAACCCAAACATTCTGTAGTGTATTTAGTTGAGAAGTGGATTATGCTAAATTAGTGGTTTGGTATGTTTCTATAGATGTTTTAATTAAGGCCCACTGTGGTTGTCTTCTCTCTCATGTCTGTGTCCACACCCCATTTCTGTGAAAGTATCTTTAACATCATTTTAACACTGACCCAGCTACACTGGACGACTGTTACTGACTCACATTACATGAAAACAAAGATAAAAAAACGTGGGGCTGAATAGCTAAGAGAAAATATGTTAAATTCTATTTTGAAGCATCCAAATGCAAAGTTAAGGCATTTAGCACTGCTGGTGACAGCAGCAGCAGCTCTGCAGACAACAGCTAGAGAGGAGGACCAAAATAGCAGAGTGGACTTAGGACCACAGCCCACTGACTGCATTAAAAACACCAGCCAATGTCCTGCACCTGAGGCAGTAGGCAGAAGACAACAGGAAAAAGCTAGTGTGGGTTTAGTTAGCAGGATAATGTTATTTAGCTCAGTATTCTGCTCTGGTTTCATTAAAAAAAATCGAATATGCTAATTAACCAAAGTACTCAAATCATTTTGTCTTCTTACCCTACAGAACCTGCAGGGTTTCCATGAGGAAAAAAGCTACTGAAATGAATTATGTTGGTGATGTATTTATTGCTGTACTTTCCAGGTTGAATTCTAATCTACACTTATACTTGTAGTTACTATACAGAGAATGGAACATGAAAAATACAAACACCACAATAAAAATGTAACCGTAAAGTTTTTGTTGATACCCCTTTAGACGTATTTATACTATCAGTTCTCTTTTGCGGAGCAGTTTATTCTTTACTAAAGTGATAGTTTCCTCCATTTCGGACTCTGAGGCCCTGCATTCCCTCAAAGGTCAGCACTGTCAAGGTGGTTTGCAATTGGTCAACAGCGTGAAATTGTGTGTCAAAGTTGAACTCTACTGATCTAATCCACTGATCGTGGAAATTCTATTTAATGAATGGATTTCAGGCCAAACCTCATTGTTATAAATGCTGGGAGTAGCCCCTGAGGTAACCTTTAGCCCATCTGGATTTGGTAGAGTTTAGTGGCAGTTCAGCTGAACTTTTGCCTGTTTTGACAGAGCAATCACACTGAACAGCTGAGATTTAAACCACAAAAAGCACTGGATTAACTGAACCTGTTCAAAGCGAAAGTAAGTTCATAGCTTACTAGTTGAGCAACATCCCATTTAATTTTACGTTAGTAACTAAATGTGAAATTGAACATTATGCTTATTTGGGGTTATGACTTAGCTTGTATAAAGTAATAACTATAACCTTGTCTAGACAATAAGACGACTTTGCTGGAAGACAAGACAACTTAAAGATTGTGTTTGCAGTCTTTGCTAAATATGGATATATGAACCTTCCACTAATCTTCTTTTAGGGCATGGTTACTAGATTCAGATTGTTTTTAGTAAGGTGTGTATGTAGAGACCTTACCGCTAAGGGGACATCTTTGAGGTGACTGACAATTCTCTTCTCACTAAAAAAAACAAAGCACAAATGATTTCAAACTCATTTAAAGGCTAAATAGTTTAAAAGTAAAATGTAAAATTAAATAAAAGCGAAAAACAAATAAACAAAAAAAGGACAAATAAAGAAATTATGAAAAGCAGTTACCTTTCCAGCAGCTCAAAGGCCATCCAGAGTTTACCCTGTGACCATAGAGAAAAGGGCAGGAAAATACGTGAATATGTGAAAATGGAAACAAAATAGTGCTGCACAAGATTGAAAAGATTGTAATGTTATCATATCCAGGTATGAACCCATCAAACTTGCAACCAGCAGCCGTTTCTAGTGAACCAACCAGGACATGATCCCTCATGTTATAGAGACATTTTGAGGTCAAAAGTGGCAGCTCATTTTAACCACTGGAGGCCAAGCTAAACCAGATTTAGCGACATTTTCACATTTGTGCTAAACTGTTGCAGTTTTCACAACATTGTGAAATCAAGTACATATAACTGCCAACCATTATCTACAGTACATTTTTTCTCCCTTCACTTCAGTACACTAGGGTTACAACAAATTATTATTTTCATTATTGATTAACCTACTTATTTTCAATTAATGGGTTAGTCTACAAAATGTCAGAAAATTGTGAAAAATGTCCCATTTTACAGAGTCCAAGGTGATGACCAAAAAAATTTAACTTACAATGATATAACAAAGACAAAAGCAGAAAATCCTCACACCTGAGAAGTTGGAACCAGAAAATATTTGGCTTTTTTGCTTGATAATGGACTTACTGATTCATTCAAACTACAACGAATGCCCTCAGTGACGCAAGAGGTCAGGAAATGGTCAGGCCAATCAGAGACGGCCCTACAGTCTGGACTACATGACGCAGTGTGGAGCACATTCCAGGACACCACCGTCCATGTCAGGACATCAATGGATTCACTGAGTCTGTGGTGGATTTAATTTGTAAAACAACCTGTCTCTGGCTCAGTCTGTCATAACCACGTGCTTCAAGAAGCCCACCATCATTCCTGTGCCCAAGAAAACAAGATCAGCCTGCCAAAATGACTACCGTCAAGTGGAACTCACATCTGTAGTGATGAAGTGGTTTGACAGGCTGGTCAAGGATTACATCTGCTTCTCACTACCCAGCACTCCCTGTGCAAACACGACTGTGTAGCTACTTTTGCCTCCAACACCGTTATCAATTTTGTTGAAGATACAGCTGTGGTGGGCCGGATCACGGATAACAATGAAAGGAAGTAGAGGACCTGACCCACTGGTGTCATGGCAACCAACCTACTCCTGAAGGTCATCAAGACTAAGGAGCTGATAGTGGACTTTGGGAAGAAGCAGGGAAGGAACTACGCCCCCCTTAATATCAACGGGTCCTCGGTGGAGAGGGTGGACAGCTTCAAGTACCTTGGTGTCCACATCACAGAGGGCCTGACCTGGGCGCCCCATACTGACTCAGTGGTGAGAAAGGCAAGGCAGAGACTGTTTCACCTCAGAGGAAATTCTGGGCATCCCCTCAATTACTGAGGAATTTCTACTCCTGCAACATCAAGGGCGTCCTGACGGGGAACATCACTGCCTGGTATGGAAACAGCACCAAACAAAACCGCAAGGCTCTGCAAAGAGTGGTGTGATCAGCTGAACATACAATAGGTGGCGCTCTACCCTGCCTAGGCTAGGACAATCATTAAGGATCCCAACCACCCGGATAACGGCTTCCTCTCCCAGCTGCGGTTGGGAGGAAGGTACCGGATACAGCACTGAGAGGCTCAGGAAGAGCTTCTACCCTCCCCACCACCACCACCACCACCAAACACATACGTATATGTATTACTATTCCTATTCTATTTAAACTTTTTAATGCACAAATTGAAGGAACTCGTAGGATTACATTTCATGCTAATTGTTTAATTGACTAATTGCTTTAGTTCTACAGTACCCTTTTCAAATCACCTTGCAGATCCTTTGAACTTACTTCAGGTAGGTAAACCTGGACATCTGTTTTTAGTTTTTCAAAGTGTTTTGTTGTTCCAATCAATCACCACTTTTAGCTGCATTATTATGCAAATATCTATAGGTGCTGCGTAGGTATGTTTGAAGTTTTTACCTTAGGGTCTATGATGAATTCCTTGGTTTCCTTCTTCCCTACAGTCAGGCTGCTGATATCAAACTTTAGGGTGGAGATCAGGTTGTCATACTTCAGGGTGTCCTCATCATACAGGTATATCTCAAGTGTGTTCTGGAAATATAACACAGTCTTTATAGCGGGGTATGGCTTACTGGAAACTATTTGTCATTTGTGTCCTTGAAAAAACATAGTTTTATAAGGTTTGAGGTTTATCCCATTGTTTTCACCTTTAAAGATTATTTATTTATTTAGTTGCAGTTGTCCATTAACTGCATTGCTGAGTAGCCTATAGTGGGCAGCACCATTGGCAGAAAAAGATTACAACAGATTTCACATTTGACCCTTTAAAATAAAAGCATCAGTTCAGTTTTAGATTTACTTTTAATTGACCTAATGCTCACCACACTTTAAGAACAGGCTGATAATACTGAGAAATTGGACAAAGACTAAATAGAGGGTGTAAGATCAGAGAGAGTGTTAAGTGTTGTACAGATTGTACTCCCCTGAGACAAATGTTTGATTGGTGAATTTGGGCTGTAGACTTGAATAGGTGAAGTGTTATATTTGGAATTATATTTGGACTTATTCAAAGAGAGGCGATGGTTGATTGGCCATATAGAGTTTTCCTGGTGGAATGCTTCATAATTTACATTAAAAAAAAACAACCTCTAGGGCTATGACTCTGAGGACTTGGTCACACACGCTCACACTGTCCACAACCATTAAAGTATACTTACTTGATGCCCTCTCATTCTTGCTCTTGCATAAGGGAGGTTGTGAAAGAAACTATTCCTGGTATATAGATTCTCTTTTTGACATTTGGCATGTTAAGTTTGATAATAAAGTAAATATAGTGCATACACAATCGAAACTTGTGGTTAATATATTACATAATATCTTATATCTGGGTTAGGGGGTATTGTTGATGACTTAAGTGCAGTGGGTTTGAGGTTCAAGGAACATGATCCTTTCAAATTTTATGTGCATGTGAGAATTAGCTTAATATCTTCTCTTGTGCTATTATATTTTAGAATATAAAATTCTGGTCCAAAAATTCAGGCCCAGTGCGTCCCTAAAAACAGGGCTACATTTTGTTGTCCAAGAGGATGCTAGATAGAGACCTTCGGTGCATTTTGTAAAGAATAGAGGGTAGCATCCTCTTTGTTTGCATGTTTCCTTTTTGTAACATGAGTACATAGTGTTTTAGAGGCACATCTATCCATGAGTAGTCTACTTTTGGTCAATTTTGGAGGCTTGACATTAATTCTGAAGAATTTCAGTCGGACTGTGATT
This sequence comes from Macquaria australasica, assembly GCA_005408345.1. Lineage (NCBI taxonomy): Eukaryota > Metazoa > Chordata > Actinopteri > Centrarchiformes > Percichthyidae > Macquaria > Macquaria australasica. Next base: position 253,229 of record SEMN01000312.1, read on the forward strand.
ATTTTTAGAGGTTAACCAACAATAATGCTCAAGCACTTTAAAGGAAAGCTAATTATTAGTTGTCTTATTTACACTGACAAATAATTTAAAGTGCCCTTGGAGAAACCATTAATGAGAGTACTACAAAAAAAAGTTTAATCATAGGTGGGGTTCAAGGGAAACAACTCAGAAAGGGTTCTGTTTCTATAAAAAACCAACAAAGAGTTCCTGATAGATTCCTACATAAAATCTTTCAAGAATAACCCTTCAACTATAAAAAATTCTAAGGGCACATGATTCAAGCAAAAACAACAACAACCCACTAAACCCCGTAAATAATCATTAGTACAGTATGTACAGTACAGTACATGTGTATGTTAAACTAAGCAGTTTAATTACTCAGTGGTCTCACCTTGAGATTGTCATTGACCTTGAGAATAAAAGTTTCATTCCACTCTGGGTTTTTGCTGTTTGCCACAACTGTTGTCCTGTAGACTCTTGTAGATGTGGAGGGGAGACATATAGCAACATAGCAGTCTGCTTCAGACCCTGGTGTTTGAAAACAGGAAAATGATTAATAGACAAGATTAAGGCAACCAGCGTAGGTCAAAAAATATTTTCCCTGCTCCTCAGTAACTAAAGTCATCATTATGGACGGCAGTTAGAAGCCCATTTGAGGAGGTTTTTTCTTGTCTAGGTTTGGGGCAGGGATTTGTTGGAAAAACATGATGTCATGTACTGTCAATCAAATCTCATGAAACCACACCCACACTGTCCTGATGAAACAAATTAGCTTAGTTCCTGAGTGGAAAATTCTCAATAAATATGTTTTTTTTTCTTCAACTTAACTTCAACAACAACAACAAAAAAAATCAAAAATCTGAAAAACAAAATCCATCACATACAGTATACGCCCTGGGTGGAACTAACATGACTGAACCAATGCATACAATATTAAAGTCCCCCAACCTCGCCTGGGGAAATAAATCCCAACTGAATGAGGTTTCAAACAACGCAGTAAAACCACACTCTAAGGGATCTAAGGTCATATAGAGTCATATGTGGTCGCCATGGTCACACACACCTGAGTGGTTAACACGCAACTGCTACTGTACATTGCAAAAATGGTAAAGAGCTGTTGTGCAATCAACTGCGCAACCAGATTCATAAAGAATCCGGGCAAAGTTTTTACTGCTGAAGGCCAAAGAGAAAAGAAACAGTGTTAAGAGATACTCTATAAGGGGCTGTGACAGTCACTACAAAATACTGTAGAATACTACACAGAATATTATAAGAAATCATTAAAGGAAACCTGTGATGTGGGTTAGACATTCTTAAGGCATCCTTACTCAGAGCCAAAAGAAAAAAAAAACTATACAAAACAAACAAACAGACTAGATTGGGACATCCCTACTTTGACAGGGTCTCATTTCCAATGCAAAGCTTTATTTTACTTAAATACTTAAACCTTTAATAAAAGTCACTTAGGTCCCCTCAATTCCTGACGGCCAGGCCACACTGCCAACGCACACGCGCTGCTCAGGTCAGCGGTGTGGCCCAGTGGTGAAGGTTTTTGTATCAAGTGAAAATAGTACCCCATATAGTAAGGAGGGAGGAAATGGAGATGATGCAAAAGGACTTTATCACAACATACATCAAAGTATGCATGTCACAATATGTTCATTAAGATCAAATTGATCACTATACGTACAATAATCTGGAGAGAGGATATTTTCGGCTCTCAGTATGGTGACACTCAGTGCCCATGAGGTGACATCTTTCTTCTGTTGAATAAAGCATAACATGAACTCATGAGACTATGAAACAAATTCAAGATGACAAGTGTGGAACTTTTGTTGAAGAAAACTTCACTCAGGTTCTAAGAAAAGAAGCTTTACTTATTCTGCAGAAGAAAACAGATGATTATGGTGAGCATTTTCATGAAAGCATGGAGGGAAGCACGCACACACAAACATACACACACACACAGGTTGTATCAGCACTTCAATGGCAAATACACGTTTGTCTGAGGTGACGAAAACTAGAGTGGATCAAACATAGACTAAAAAAGGCAAACTGAATTCTGGGCTTTCCTGGATAAGACAACGTCAATGTTACTTAAGTTGCTATTGTAATGACAAAAGACAAATTGAGTTCCCATGTAAATTAAGGTGTGACTCCCCACTAGGCTGGGCTCTCCTCACAACAACTCACTAGACCAAGTTCTTTTTCCATTGGGTAGTTCAAAGGGTTTCACCTGTAGAGGTCTATCAATCAATGTGAATAGTTTGTCTCAACACAGGGCAGAAAGGCAGGCACTTAATCAAGGTAAACACTATCGAGATCAAATAAAACTATTAGATATTACATTTTCTTCTACACAAGACAGCACAAAGTGTCCAGAACTAACAAAAACAGTGTATGTATTCAAAGTCCTCTGGGAGGCAGAGTTCTCAATCAAACCCCTTTTCTTGCAGTTGGCACAGACAGCATTAGCTCATCAAAATGTATTCTATTCTGAGCTGTTTTACATCTATATTGTTTTTCAGATTTTATTCATTTTTCCATCTTTTTGACACATGTTAGAAAATGTTCAGTGCATTTGTTGCTTTTGTAATGTTTTTTGATTATACGCTATGTATGCGATGCTGTTTTATGGTGTTAATTGGTATTATCCTGAATCAGGCTTGGAGGAGTGCACTTATCCATTTGACTGTATCTACACCTATGGGATCAGACTAACCCTATTTCTTCAGTGACACACACCTGAGTCTGATTCCTCTGTATCTGACAAAGAGACCATTTTTAGCATAAAACATTACACTTTTCTTAATGTAATAAAGAGGAAACTTTAATGAGAGAAGATGATGTCTTTGCAAGTCTTTTGGGAGATAGCACCCCTGTAATTTCACCAATAAACGTTCCAATAGCAGTCAATGTCAACTCTGCCACCAAATGTCAATTGTGTACCATCTCTGTATTTGCATATTTAACCATTTCAATTGAAAATGGCTGGCTCAAATGTACTACCTCATTGCTAAAATGCTAAAGCTGAAACCCATGATCAGGACGCAGATATGTGATGAGTGTTACAATGTGTTGATGAAATGTACTATAAGTGTGCATAAGAGTACATCTTCTTCAGAGTCCTAGATGCACTGTGATGCTCCTCTAGCTCCGACCTCTTTTAGCCCGGGGCTTGCAGCTCTAATGAGCCAGTCATTTTTCACAAATTCAAATGTGGGCTCTGATGCAAAGTGACTAAAATCATCACATATTTAAAACACAGTAAATTAGAATTAGATGGTTATTTCATTTTCATAGTAAAATGAGAGAACTGACTGCCTCTAACAATAAGTTATGTTGAAAGAGCCATGTAAAACATCGTTAGTAAGGAATGATTGTATGATTCCATGTTTTTAATTCATCATAAGGTGGTGTCTTGAATGAACAGGTGTTGTCTTCTCTACTAGACATCTTACTAAACAAATTACTTTTATTAGATATTAGTGACTGCTGTTTTTATGATGTCTATTTAAGATATGTATTTATTTATTATTACAGGCCCACTTATTTATTGTTTCTATCTCATGTATTCTAACCCATGGCAGAGGAAGTTTTTAAGTGTATGTATGAACTGTCTTCGTCGTGTCCCTTTGTTTTATTTCCATTTTTATTACACCATGTGCTTTGCTTTGAAACCAAAGACAAATTTCCACATGAGTGGACAATAAAGATGTCTATTAAAAAACTGTAACCGTACATGAAGACCTTTGCAGTCAAAATGCATTGCAAATTGCAAGTGAGAGCTTTAACTGTTCATTCGTTCGCGTTTTTGAAATAACAGGATTGACATGCAGCATTGCCTCGCAAAGATCAGCTGCTTTCAGCTGCATTGCTGCATCATTGTTGTTTTCTTGCGTGACATTGGCATATCTAGCTAATCAAAGCCCAACAAATAACAAATGATGTAGAGATGTTATGACATCAGCTCCTTCCAGGATAGGGGTGCTTGGCTAAAAATGTCTAACTATAGAAAAATCCCTTAAAAGGAGAAAAGCAGCAGCTCCCCAGTCTCAACAAAGCACTGTGCTGTGTTTAAAACTCCCCTGAGAGTCAATGACAGCACAATGCTTTGTTTCAGGAAATATCAGCACATATAGTAAGACGTGTCCTTGGCAAAACAATTATTTTACATTTGAATTTTTTAATGTGGGATGTCCTCATCCCTGCACAGGTATTTCTAAATGTTACTCTTGAGCATGGTGTAGTAAGATAAAGGTTAGAGCAAAAGCAACGATTCAGAAGATTGTGAACGATCGTTGACCTTCTGGGGAAAGTTTCCATAGATCTCAAATATGGCAGGTTGAATTTTGGAGAAATGAGTATGAATGATACATGAACATGTCAGCAATATTCCATTTGATGAAATGGCTCAGCCACTTAATAGAGTGTGGTGTTGTTTTTTAATATTTCACTCACAAATTTTAAATATTTTTAAAAATAAAAGCTCTGATTATTAGCTTTTTTTGTAATGCTAACTCTTAGACTCTTACTCTTACAAAATGACTTAGCCAAACACACAATTCCTACAATAACATGTACAACATATACAACAACATACAATACATATTTAATAGTAATTTGCTATCATTTCTGGGTAAAATACAACAAATATCTGAAATTACATTGCTTATGCAGTTTTTTTTATGTTATGTGCAATATAATATTCACAGTTAAGATCAGTCACCTTATGTGGGCTCTATTAGAACATTGCCTTGGAATGATACAGAAACATAACACAATAGAAAGTACAAGAAAAGTACAATAACAGCACCACAAACTCATCGTTAAGTAGCAAACTATACAACCTTAGAGTTATACATTGTACTCACCGCTGCCATTAAGAATGAAGAGTTGCAAGAAAGCAGCTGTACTGCAGTCCTTAAGCTCAGTTCAGACCAAAGATAAGCGACGAGACGAGTTGAAACTTGCAACTACTTGCAACGTGCCAGTCTGCAACGCTCTGAAACCTGCCAGTTTACACCAAAGCGACTATATCTGGACTAATGGCTGTTGTTGCAAACTATTTAGATTAGATGTTAATTTTCATATGCAATGGAAATAATAACCAAATGAGTGGAATTAGCATGAAACAGATCTTTCATTTCCATAAGCAGCTGAAACAAATGACAGACAGTTACAATGACCTGAGTTAAAATATCTCAACTCATCAACATTCATCTTTGCCTAAATGCCCTGATGTACCTTCCCTTAACTGTCATAATCTCAACCAAACAAATCCTAGGACATGCTCAGTAGAAAGCACTTGTCTTTTATTTCTAACCCATACATTTTTGACACTTATCATGGTAGTAATGCAGTTATTGTGGTAGGCTAAGTAAAGTAGCCCTAACAACCTTCTCCCTAGCTACTTCTTCCAGCTACCTCTAGCAAACCCAAGGCGTTCCAAGGCCCAAGGTGTGATTTATAGTCTCTCCAATGTGTTCTTGGTCTGCCCTGCAGTGTCCTACCAGTTGGACATGCCTGGAATACAGGGGGATGTCCAGGAGGCATCCTGATCAGATACCCGAATCACCCAAACTGGCTCCCTACAATGCTTACCCTGTTCTTTAGACTAAGCCCGGACAATAATTTCGATCTCTTGTATTCGCTTATCTCTTTTGTTCGGTCAGTACCCAAAGCCCATGACCATATATGAGGCTCTCTCTTTACCACGATACTCCTGTACAATCTTCCTCTCAATCTCAGAAAACTCTCAAGGTACTCTTCACTTTTGGCAGCAACCTGTTCCTAACCCGAAGGGGGAAATCCCCTATTTTCCAGCAAAGTACCAATGTCCCAAGACTTGGAGGTTCTGACTCTCCTCCCAGCTGCTTCACACTTGGCTGCAAACTGCCCCAGTGTGTGCTGATCACAGACTGATGATGCCAGCAGAACTACATAGGTAAAAAGCAGAGATGCACCACTGTGGTCACCAAACTGGACACTCACAACTCCTGATTCTGTCCATGAAAATCACAAACAATACTGATGACAATGGACAGCTTGGCAGAGTTTGACAGCTGAGAAACCAGTGGCATGTGTCAAAGACAACTGTGTCTAATTTAGTGCTGAAATAAACTGAAAATGCGTGGCGTGCAACAAGTCATGTTACTGTACATTGTTGCGTGTTGCGTATTTTGAGAACTTCCGAAATTTGATTTAGTGAGACTTGCAGCCAGAGATTTGCTTAGTTACCAGTCTATGATATGCATAATATTCAAACTGACAGTTAAAAAAACTCTTGATGTAAATTAACAGAGCCCATAACAACTCGTGTTCGTTCTCTCACTGGAATAGTTCATCAGTGGTAAACTGGTGCAGTCGTCTGATAAGATCACTCACTATGTTTTCAGGCTGTAATGGAAATCTTTCATTGGCGCTCTACATTACCGCTGAAGCACATGGACAACATAAAAGATGGCTTCTTCATCCTCTTTTCAGTTGGCAAACAACAAAACTTCATCACAGTCAACATCTGGTGAAGAGTGGGACAGACACCCGGCTGACCAAATAATTATTTTATGATCACGACGTCATCTGACAAAATCAACATAAATCCAGGTTACTGACAACAGCTGTGATACCAGAGAAAGTTAGAAGCAACAGAAAGTTCTTCTGTTCTGAAAATTCTGTTTATTTCACTTTTTTTTGTGTGCCATAATTAGAAATATCATATATTGCACTTAATGCATACATACACCGCTTCTCCCTCCCACACAGAGACAGGTCCTCCAACATCCCTCCCACCCCACAAAGCAAAAAAAAAAAAAAAAAAAAAAAAAATCATAATATTCATAATATAATTGCGGGAGATAAAGATATTTCCCTTAATAAAACTTTTTCGAGAATATTCTCAACCTCCAGCCACCACTGTCTAAGCTTATAACAAGACCACACCATTCATACGAACGCAGCAGTCTCCAGTTTGCAGGATAAGCTACTATAGCAACAGTTCTTGTAACATTATACTGATGCCATGCTGTTGAGCAGCTACAACAGACAGTGCATTACTAAATGATGATTAAAAATAGACAAAGGTAGATTAAGTCACAATATAAGGTCACTGCTTAATCTTTACAGAAATAGTATACAGGACTTATAATGACAGACTGGGTGAAATTAGTGCTCTGGAAAAATGTTTCTTTGAAATGCAATGCTTGTTGAAAGCACTTTTAGGTATTATCTCTTATGCAGGAGGAAACTGAAATGAGTTAGTAAGGCAGTAAGATACTGTCAGTGAGCCAATTAAAAGGTGTAATGGACTCCGTGTTTCCCCTCACATTACAGTGTAGCAGCTGTATGCTCGGGTGGACATGATTTGTTTTGTCCAAAGGCTGATGGAATTCACTGGTGAACTGAAACTTTACTGAATAGAAATAACCTTATGCTAAGCTATGATAAAGGTTCTTGATATCTGTGGGCAACCCTGTCTCCTAAAAATAACACAATATTAATAATTTGCAATTAGCAAATACATTTTGAAAGGAAGGTAATGATGCCCTGATTATGCATTTAATGATCATAAATGCAATTTTGCAAAATGTTCGTACTAACTGAATCTACAAAATGTTCACTGTCACTGTATTACATTTGTCTTACAATATAAGCTCTTGGCAACTAAAGCATGATTAGCATTTTTAGCCACACTAGGGATATGTCAGACGTGCCCTCTTTCCACCAAGTTATCTCTGGTTCTTGAACCGGTTCCGTTCAGGATTCTTGGAACCTTGGTTCTATCTAGCGAACCAGCCCGCGTTTCCACCAGTTTTGAGCGGAAACATTGTAATCAAGGATGCATCATCAATGGAGGGCGGAAGTAAACGGTAGGAGCAAGATGGTGGATCACATTGATTACCTGCAAGCTTTTGTTCTGTTACTACAGATATTTGTTTTCATCCAGAAAACAAGCATGAACCAACTATTAATGATAAGAAGATGTAGAAGACTATTACCATAGTAGACCGTAGACCATTGTTGCCTTCTCCATCCTCTCTTTCCAACCTGTAGAAACTGATGTCGTCATGGTTTGCACTTCAGGTCAAAGCTGTTTTGGTTACAGCTTTTCAGGTTCTGAACCAATTTATTTTTGGTCGAAATACTCTGAACGATTCAAAATTAGGTGCACGAACCAGAACAGAACCCGTTCCATGTTGGTGGAAAAGGGGTATCTGTGAACGACTTTGGTTCAGACTGAAATATCTCGTCATCTATTGAATGTATTGCCATGAAATTTTGTACAAACATTCATGATCCCCAGAGGATTAATCCTCTGACTTTTCCTCTAGCGCCACCATGAGGTTGACTTTTGTGGTTTTTAATGAAATATCTCAACAACTATTGGATGGATTGTCATGAAGGTAGGTACAGACATTGTCCCCCTCAGGATGAATTGTAATCACTTTGGTTGTCTTCTCAGGCCAATACTTTGGTTTCTGGTCAAATACGGGCACAACTAATGACATTCCCATCAGCCTCAGCTGTACTTTAAGTGTTAGTCCTAATTAGCAAATGTTAGCAAATTAACACACTTAGATGGTGAACATAGTAAACATTATGCCTGCTAAACATTAGCATATTAAAATTGTTAGCATTTTGATGTAAGCTCAGGTACAGTACAGGTAAGTACAGGCCCACAGAGCTCTAGCATGGTAGCCTCTTAGCCCTGTTATGGTTATGTTTAGGAAACTCAAAGCACTTGGTTAAGGTTAGGGAAAGATTGTGGTCTCAGTTACATCTAGACTTGAAGTACAAGACAAGATGTGTTTTTGTGCGCTAAACCTCAAAATAAGTGTAAGTTGCAGAATAAAATATTTCGGTCATGCATCTTTGTTGGGCATCCTGACAAACCACAACTGGCATCCTGAGTGATCCATAAGTGAACCGTTTTATTTATAATAAACTCAGAGCTGATAGTGTGCAGGAATTCAACTTCTAATGTAGCCTAACCCTAAAAACAAGTGTGATGCAGGACTCGGACTCGGTCTCTGGTCCTATGTCCTGCACTTTGTACACCGAACATCCATCCCGACCAGTACGAGAATGTAACACTTCCTGCACCGGAAAACTGTTGCTGGTGAACAAAATCTAGGCAGCAACATAACACTTCCTCCACAACATATTAGACAAAATCATTTAGCAGTACTTGAATGTAATTTTTAGGAGACATGGTTGCAGTAGTTTATATGCCTGGTACATGGACAACCCACAAAGCTCACTCTTCTAAATTAGCCATACCCTCTTAGTCCCATACCTCTGGCTTTACAGACAACACTGCTGTCTGTCAACAACCCTCACATAACATGGCAGTAGCTATTATATAACTTACTGCAAAGAGTCCTGTGGTGCATAAAACCAAATAAAATCAAATTAATTTACAAAACCTTCAAAATAACACAGTTACAACAGAGAGAGAATATCACAAACTAAAATAGAGGAAAGAGGACAAAAGACAAAAGATTGATCATGTCCAGGAGTCATACATATATGCGTTCTTTCATTAAGACAATGACTACACTACCTGACTAATTGATTAGACCCAATTCTCTGGCTGAAGGTGTCACTGTCAAACCAATGACTAATGTCGCTCTTGATGTTCTGAGCCTTTGACTAACCTGGTGCGTATTACCTTTGGAGGCCACATGAGGGCCCCAGAGGCTTAATAGTCACACATCTCAACTGCTACTGAAACATTACATTAACTGTCCAGTGATCTGATTCTGTGTCCCACAGCCTTATATTAAATGGCCCTTTGCACAGGAACCCTGCCTTCATGTGCAAATCTGTGACTGACATGTATTCCAGAATCATAATGTACAGTGGTGAATTGGCCTTTTGATTATGGGCTGGAAGAATAGCAAATGAGAGTATAATTACATTTAAATCAAACAAGATGTTTGCTCATCTATTGTAGATATGTTAAATAAGACGGAGCAGAGGGCAAAGGTTTAGTCCTGTAACGAAGTTTCAGGTTTTTGTTTCAGGTGAGTAAATATTATAATTTGTGTACAATCGAGAATACAGATTTCCTGTCCTCAGTATTGTGTCTGGGAATTTGGGGGTTTTAATGACCTAAAGCGGCTGATTCTGATATTTTCTTTAGACAAAATATCTTCAAATTGTATTGTTTCCATACAAAAAAAAAGTGAAATCAATGTTTAATATAATGACTTAGTCTTTTTTCCCCCCAGCATTATATCCAGGCAGTGTGAGAAGGCTTTGACAAAGCATTCAGGGAGATAAAATATACAGAAAATATAATTGAAAAGTCACACAAATACATGGAATGGAAACAGTTAATTAATTAGGGATTATTGTTTGTATTTGTTTTTGGTGTCTAGTCAAAAATGTCTTCTTCTTCAGGTAGTGGGGTGGTGCTGAGGTGATTTGGATGATCTCAGTGTTTCTAAAATCCTGGCTATGGCCCTGGTTAGGGGTTTCTTACTAGAAGTAATTATGTAAGTAAACTTTATTTTTAAAGCGCCTTTTGAAACACAAGGTTACAAGGTGCAGAAGATCCAGGAGGATGTGCTAATAATAAGCTGATGTGGGGCACTGCAAAATGTCTGTCTTATTGATGTCACCATCAAAACATTATGTTTACATCCTAGAAAACAACTTTCCTGTTGATAAAGTGCACTGCATCCCTACATACTGGGACTCTGACTCATCACTAAATTGAATATGTTACATCATTTCCTGTGTACTGCCATATTGTCAAAGTGAATATTTATGCAGAGACCATGACTATTACATGATAGGATTGTCTTAATGGCAACAATGCTGTGCTTTAAAATGTTTTCTTGCTACCAACTACACCTATACTACAGATGCATACAGGTGGAACTCAATGAAAAACCTATTATCTTGGAATTATGGCTACAACTTCCTATTATTATTATCATTGATTAATGTATAGATTTTTTTTTATTCAATCTTTTAGTCTATAAAACATGAGAATGCCTGGTGACATCTTCAGATTAATTATGTTTTCTGACCAACAATCAAACCCAAAGATATTCAGTTTAAATGCTGCAAAATAAAATAAAATCAGCAAATCCTCACATTTGAGGAACTAAAACCAAAAAATGTTTGGAAATGTTGCTAGATAATTTATTTTGATGATTAATTAATTATCAAAATTGTTGATGATTAATTTTCTGTCCATCAACTAATTGATTATTTGTTATTATTATTAATGTTTTTATTGTATCTGGTGAGACCAAAGGTGATTTTCCAGCTTTGGCTGGATTCAATTCAATTCAATTCAGTTTTATTTATATAGCGCCATATCATAACAAAGTTATCTCAGGGCACTTTTTCGAATAGAGCAGGTCTAGACCGACTCTTTATATTTACAGAGACCCAACAGTAACTGGACAGTAAAGTTATATTCAATTCTATTCTCTTCTATTCTATTCTGATTTATTCTATTCATCAACAACTTTGAAAACTGTCATGTGGATTTTGTCATCCTTAAACTCACAATGTATGGACATACGTACACTGTACATGCTGAATATTTACAGGTCTGAATTAAACATGTGTTTACGCCAGTTTAGTCTAATGGTACTTAGACCTTGTACAAACTTTGGTTTATCACATATGCATCAACAGATTTTTTTTTAATATTCAAAGTTAATGAAGCGCCAAGGACATCTTTTATATGGCGGAGTGAAATGAAAAGGATGTTTTGATTAGATGATACATTACCAGACTGAATCACTTTCCTTTGTTTCAGATGTATGAGAATGTGTGAACACTTTTACTTTTAGATAAATGATGCACTGGTATAAAGGATTATAAAAGTGATATATCTTTTCATCCCACAGTCAAAGTGAGTTGCAAGCATTGACTGTGACCGCTTCCACCTATTCTTCAAGTATGATTCCCTTTCATCTCTCGGTTTTCGCTTTTATTCGAGCAACCTGACATAAAGATGGTTCTTAAAAGTCCCACTGATTGATGACCATCTTGTAAAACACTTGTCAAAGATGTTGCTGCAATTGAGAAATACAAAAACAGGTTCTCATACCTCATTTATTCCTCTAGGTATTCATTGTTGCTTGTATGTGACTGCTCTGTTTTGTTTCGGGACAACATACCATGCCACTATTGATTTTCCTGCTTTGATGTTGAATGATTGACCAGTGAGACCAATTGTATGACGGAGAAAATATGATCATGTTTTCATGCACTTGTGCATCTTCTTAGCTCGTTTAATTGTTGTGCTTGTGCAGCCTTTCCTCTGTGAGGAGATTCTGCAGCATCATTTGGGTATGACAGATATCTTAACCTCTTTACCTTACCTTGAGTAAAATGTGCCCTTCCAGGCATGGGTGAGTCAATATGGGTTTTAATTTGTTTGCATGTGTCTTTGTTTAAACCATATGACCACTGGAGTGCTGTCATTCATTGTATTTGCCCCATCCTTTAGATTTGCTGTGCAGCTGTGTTTGCTTGGATCACACAACACCTCCTCTTTAACTGGCTTGCAGTGTGCAGTAGATGTTCTGGAGGCGACACTGCGTAAAAAGTGATCAGACCTCCAACAAATGCACCTTGATTTCATGGAACAGCAGATGGCTCTCAAATAACAATTGTCGATGCTTTATCCAGACCACTCTGATCCGGGTCCTCATGCCTCCAGGAGATTTAGTCAATGTTTGCTCCGTCTTTGCTTATAAAAGTTCTCTAATCATGTGTTGTCTGCAATTAACTGCTTTGTCCTCTTTTCAGTATTTCTTGTCCCTTCTGAATGATGTCCTTTGGGCTTTGCCTCTTTTGTGTGTGTAGGCTGTCCTCTTTCCAGGTCTTTGTGCTACAGAGGAGGTTTTGGGGTCCAGGTCTTACTTGCTTGGTGGCATCTGGAAGTTACTCGATGTTTTCTCTGCTATTCTTCATACATGTTTGCACATTACATACCTAATATTGTCATTCTTTACCTCCATAGCATTATTTCACAATTACGCACTATTTCTATCTTCTCTATACACACTACATGTGTTTTTCCTTATCCGTATCAAAGAACTAAGGATAGTATGTACATTGTACATATTGTAAATTTGACCCTTTAAAGGAAAATGTGTGATTTGTGGCTGCTAAACCTTTGACTTTTTAAAAGATTTTAATGGATATGGTTCATTTTGTGTTCATCTTTTTAACTTAATTTGTGTTCATATACTGTTATTTCAATGTGTTAGCTACCATAGCTAACAACCTAAAATCAGTATAGTAATAGCTAATATTATTAAGTCCTGTTGTTAACACATTTAATTTGTGCAGTAGCTAATAAATGTACTAAAAGCTAGTAGTGGCTGGTAGTCTCATGTTAACAGTAACATCATTGGTTTCCTAAATCATTGGTTCTCAGCCTTTGTCTACTTGTGACCTCTTGTCCCAGGTTGCATTTAATATGTCTGTTAGTAATGACAGTCACTATTTTTTCAGAACAATATAACAAATTTATATTTTTAACATATAACAGCCAAATCATTTTTGGCTTAGGGTAAGGGTGACACACACACACACACACACACACACTGTAGTTTATTTTGACTCTGTACCACATATACCATCCTGCTACACTAAATACTCACTAGAGCACCAAATGTGGATTAATCCACCACTGAAAATAGTCCCCAACAAATAAACAACTTCACTACAGTGACCAGGTGTTTCAGGAAATTACTGAGCCTTTATAAAAAAAAAAAAAAAATGAGAGTATATATTCATTACATGTTTTTAAAGATTTATGTCTTCTGTAGGAACCAGTGGGCTTGGAGCTGAGAGCAGGGGCAGGGAAGTTAGAAAGTACTGAGCGACAGACTAATACATTATTAGTTTGGGTCTTTCCATGGGAGTTGTTGACAATACAAAAGAAAAACCATCTATCATTTAATTGTCAATGCATGTTTTATTTGTAAGGACTTTCTATAGTTATTAAACAGGAATAAGTACAAATAATTTTGCCCAAATTATACTGCATCATTGTAGAACTGTAGCATTTTGTGCTCTCGTTCTGTGAGCTTGTTGTGGAGACAGAAGAGAGAGAAAAATAATTTGAGAGAGAGGAAGAAATGGACAGTGAGGAGCCCAATGCCAATACGTAGATCCTCACTCCCAACATGCTGGCTTCTTAGAGGTTACTGTTCAACAACTGTATGCTACTTAATCGCGATGGCTCCCAGCAGGAATAATCTACTGTAATTCTTTATCACCCAATACAGTTAAGATGAGGTTAAACAGAGAGCAGCGCAGCTTCACAGCCAAGCCTGCCGTGTTTCCAAACACTCCCAAAAGATTTGCCCTGTTAAAAAAAATCCATCTGTGTTCTGACAAATGGTGGGCTGAGTGGTGAGAGAGGGGAAGAAAAACACATGATTTATTTTCAAAGCTTTTATGATGCTTTCCATTGTTCCCCTCACGCTTTAGTCTCGATGCACACTACGACTGCCAATGGGGACGTAACTGTTGCAGAGACACAAAAGAACTGCTCAAATTACACCTGTGACAATTACTACAGCAAGGCGCTGTCTGCGGGACAAAAGAGTGTTATCTAAAACTACTCACGGAGAATGTACAGAAAAAATCAATTACTGCTAAGGCTTTGTTGCATGTTTTAGGCTGTCTGGTATGTCACACTTAAAATATTGTATTGACAACAGCAGGTTAGTACAACTGCACTGAGATATTCTGTCTTTAAAATGACAAAATGACATGTACTGCCATAAATTCAAATGACTTCTGAGCTATACCTTAGTCACTTTTCTATCTACATCCATAAAATGTCTTTATTCCACATTATAATGTACAGTAATACAATAAGACAATTTGTTTAGGCCTTGATGAATTGCAGCAACTTTGCATAGGACGCCTAAATCTTAAACTCTTTGTTAAAGATTTAAACCTGGAAAACATCCACTGAGATGTGGTTGCTGCTGAAAGCCAGGTCTATCAGAAAGCTAAATGATGATGTTACTTGCTGCCTCAGCTCCAGAACCTTGTTAACCTAGGTGTTACACAATATTAAACAAAGTGAACAAGTGCAAAAATCACTGATTTTGGTGGGTCATGTCCAGGAAATTGGACATTTCTGGAAAAGCTAAACAGTTCAAGGAATGGTAGCAGTGAAGGAGAGCTCTGGTCAATTATCTGGCGGACAGCCCATTTAAAATGGCGTCAATCGAAAACAAATGCCTGTTGCGCCTCACCAAACCAGAATGAGCAAGGCAAAAGTTTAAGCAATTTGACAAGTGGTGAATTGCAGTGAAATAGCATGGCACCTTGAGTGAAAACAATATAATTTGTTTCCTTCCGTATCATTGGGTGCCACGTAGGAAAATAGAGGCTTGAGCCACTGTATTTATATATCGTCCATGAACCAATGTGCAGGGATATGTATTTGTTTACTTTTCTTTTTTTGCACAGATATCCCATGCAGTAAGAAAATCAACATGAAAGAGTCTACTCTCCTCACAGTGTCACGCCATCACACAATCTTTAAAAAGATTTATGTTGAAAGTATGTATTTTCATTTTTATTAAAGACAGTAATTTCCTAAAACAGATGGTCATTTTAGTTTTTAGCAAGTTTTTAGAAAACATCAAACAGGAGGAAATAGTGCATTTGTTGGGGACTATTTTCAGCGGTGGATTAATGGTGCTCTAGTGTATTTTCCAGCAGAAAATATGGGACTGGAAGCCCTCAGTGCCCATTAACAATAGAGCTGTTCTATGTTCTCAGTAGGCCTGAGAACATAGGGTTTCCACAACAGAAACCAACACACACAACAATTAATCCCAATTATTAGCTCAGTTGTCAAAGCTACTCAGAGTTAAAACCTAATGTGTAAACTTCAACAGCTCCAATTAAGGTTAATTGGTAGGAAAGTTTGTTTTCACAACACCATCAGTAATTGTAAGCACTCAATATTTATAAGGCACCAAGGATTTTGAACTAAAGGGAAAAAAGCAGGATAGAAATTCCAAGCTTGCAGAGAAAACCATCAGTGCTCAACAATTTTTGAGCTCAGCTGCCAGTGTAGCCCTCCGCCATAGATGGAAACAAGCTCTTTATTTAATGGGTTCAAGAACAGCTTGCTCTCTTACTGTGGAACATAATCACCACATTTGTAAACGTAAAGCAGGGCTTTGAATGTAACCATTCATCCTGAGTTACCATGTTGTCGTTCAGACATCAAGGCTCTCCAAGGCCTACGCTCTCCACAGCAAACTACCTTGTATTAGAGAACCTAAAAGGCTTTGCCACAAAGTGCCAAGTAGCTCTGAGTCCTAATAATGGGACCACAAAGAGCCAACTTATAGCAATTGCAGCAGGCATTAATAACGTGTTAGGCACAGTAGTTTTCTCCAGTTTGCTTTGACTGTGTTAACTAACTATTACTATTTAACTATTTATGTGTGCCACAGTCATAGCAAAAGAGAAGGCATCATAAATAAACATGCTGACATTGCACAGGTCCTATAACAAAAGTAACCATTTCCTCCCCTGAAATATCTTTCACCATAAATTCCACCCCCTCATTCTTGAGCAGTTCAGGGTTTGATTTGATTTCCTCTGACACATTTATTTCTAACCAAACATTAAATGTGTTCAGAGAACAACTCTAATTTCCGGTGTTGAAATATTGAAAACTGGTCCGAGCGGGGTCACATTACAACACAACATATTGTGCAGCATTTTGAAGAACGTCACTGAAGCCTTGTTGTGCTGAAAGGATGACTATAATAGTGATGATAATGCTGGTGATTTACCGTTGGCCTGTGGTGATTTGACCATTGCAGAGCTCTGTGTGTGTGTGTGTGTGTGTGTGTGTGTGTGTGTGTGTGTGTGCGGGAGGACACTTGCCTCCAAAGTTGGATGCTTCCAGTATAAATACACAGGAAGGAATATATGAAAGTATATTACATTATGGAGGGTTTTTTTAATGGAAGGCAGTGCAGATGTTCTACAATAATATAAAAAACATGCTTGGCTGATATCTAATTATCCATCCAAAAGGAGAAAAGCGGAGGTTGTTTGGTTAGAGAAGAAATTCTAGAGAAGAAATTCTACATCTGGTCTGTTACTGGCCTGTCTGTGTATCATGTGAACTGTAATATAGTTTCAGAATTTATAGGATTACTTTGCTGACAATAATGGAATTAGTGGAGGAAATGTCAACCTCAACAGAAAATAATGAATAAACAGTGGGGGTGATATGTCTTGATCTTAAAACATTTCATACTACTGACCGTGGCTTACTACTGGAGAATCTAGAACTATGGCATTAGAAGGCTTAAACACTCCCGGTTAACTTGAGAATGGCTACTGGTATGTTCAAATAAATAACTTAAATTTAAAATAATTGAGTTACTTCTGGGGTTCCCCAAGGCTCTGTGTTGGGCCCATTTTTGTTTATTTGTAGGTAACTGATATTTGTAAGATTTCGAAAACATTAAACTTTCCTTTATGTGTAGATGACACTAATTTATTTTGCTGTTGAAACTTCTGAAGAGTTGGTTTGATTTTAACAATCTACACCTGTGATAGTTTGAGATTGAATTAAATTAATAATCTTTGGTAACTGTATAACAAATTCACAAAGCAAACTTATGATAAATGACGTTAAAATGAAGAATGTCTGATTTTTTTTGAGATCACAAAGACAGTTGTAATACTGTATAAAATTAAGGATTTCTTAAATCAGGCTTCAATTTACACTGTTCACTTAAAGTTCAACACTTTACTTAGACTTACGATTGTTCCCAGTTCTTGCAGTGCCAACACATTAAAAAGGGGAGTGGTCCTCCAACTGTGATCAGCACACGTTCCTCAAGACTGTTCAGCATGATGGCTGCTTATGGTGTCAGCCAACAAATATAATGTTAGGATTTCTTTCTTCTAATTTCAAGCAGTATTAAAATCTACCTATCTACAAGTGAAAACACACCCTTCCCTGCATGTACAGTATGGTATTAGTAAAGCCTGGAATAGAAATCTGGTGGTTGTTTGTGATGTTTACTACACTATTCACATTTTCCACAGGACTTGCACTGCAATGTATGTGTTGGTGTACATCATTTACAAGGCCAATATAATCAGAAATGTGCTCTTTAATTTGACTGATCTACCAATTGAAATTCCATAAATAGTTTGATTCAAATCACTTGAAATGCAGTGTTGGTAATTTACCATTGGAAAATGTGTGTGTTGTAAAAGGGATTACAGTCTGCTATACGGTATATATGCAGCATTCTTTGCACATTGCGGCACTGAGTGTGTGATATTTTTGGGGATGTAGAAACTGAACACATCAGTCTTTTCTCCTCTTCAGCCATTGTGTGTAGCTGAGAGGCCAAGACGCTGCGTCCTCAATCTATTTCCCAGGCTGGGGCTCTGCACCACAGCTTGAGAAGCCCAGGTTCCCTTTAGTCGCTCCCTTTTTAGCCTCCTTTTTACCTTTCTCAAACAATAGATCCTGCCCCACTCCAAGCAGCAGCCCCCCAAACACTCAGTGAATAAAGTTAGTCCAACATGCAGCCCTTAAACCCACCCCAAGACTGCTGCGGGGCAGCCACACTCGCAGAATTGTTTGTTAATAGTCCAATTAGATAATTGCCATCTTTCACTCCTTTTCCTCTCTGTTTCCCATAAAGGCATGAATGGCACTCAGGGAGGGGGGCAGCTTGAAGGGGGCTTCTGGCCAGCTAAGGTGACAAGAAGGGCCAGAGAAAGCTCCTTGCACTAGGCCACTGGTTTGAATTGAATCATTGTGGCCTAATCAATGGTCTTATTGGATTACTGGCCACTGCTGTGTTCAGAGATATTGTTGCACTGACAATGAAAATTGCTAAGAGTTGGTGGTTGGGTGGGTGGGTAGTGGGCTGGAAGGCGAGTGGTGGAGAGAGGTAGGGCCATTCCAGAGGTATGCGTGTGTGTGAGAGAGTGTAGGCAGCCTAAGCACTAATGACAAGTTTTGTTCCCCTTTTTTTGTCTTTTTCAAATGCGCAGGTTAAGATTATGAGAGGTGAAGATGGCTTCTGGGGTGCAATCATTTGAATACTGAAGGATGTGGCGTTAGCGGCCAGGACCTCGCTGGGTTGCTCTGCGTAGCTCTCTGAATGAACACAGGACGACACAGGAAACTTTGACACAATTCCCGTTAAAGCAGAGCACGGCGCTGTTCCAGTGCTCAAACTGGCTGGGTTGTTGCCTTCATAAATTTTGATCGACGTGGATTTGTTCGTTATTCTTTTCACCTGTCTCTCTCTCTCCCTCTCTCTGGCTCTCTCCCAGTGTCTCTTGTCTACAGTAGCATAGTGGCGAGATCAGCACATTGCAGAATTCCGTTGATTGGTGAGACAGCCAAAAGGAAAAACGGGATCAAAGTTCGCTGACATGCTGTGGCAATCAGGTGCACGGTGAAAAGTCGGGGGGAAAATAGTCTGGCTGTGCTCGGTGGACGGAAGAATGAAGCACCCCGGAACTTTTTTCAGGTCTGGAAGACTCGTACCCCTGTGATTGTGTGTGTTCATGTGGGGGTTCAGGCAGGCTTGGTTGCGAGACAAGACCAATCATTTGTCTTGATTCTCTGGGCTGAGAATAGGCTAACTGAGGGGGACGGGACGAGCAAACCCCTCTATCAAGACCTGATCTATTTCCCCAAACAATTTAGTGTATTCATGAGGTTACGCAAATGTGGAGGCAGCAAAATTACCGTAATCAATTGAAACAGCGAGTGCGCATCCATGGCTCTGATTATTTGGAGATCATCTATCAGCCTGATGTCTATGTAACGAGTAAAGGGGGGCATTGAATTACTGTTGAGTTTCACTGAGAAGTCCATGATCATTGGGCAAGGGAGTTTGGTCAGTGATAATAGGGCTCCTTGGTCGGGCGACGGAAGTATTTCACCAAATATTAGATAGCTGACTCTGCCCTGCTGAAAGGTGCTGTTTTGAAACTAAAACCCACACTGTCCAGCCGATCTGGTGCGCCGTGTTCTCCGTAATCTCCTTTTTTTTTTAACGTGACAAAGGAAAAAAAGAGGCGGACGAGCCGCAGGTCCAAGAGGATAAACTGAGCATGGAGGTCAGGTACAACCAAGAGACGGAAGGGATGGGGCTGAAGAATGGACTAAAGAAGGGGAAAGATGAGAAGGACTCCCAGGGCAGCTTGTCCAAAAGCTTCCTCAAGGAGCAGCAGGACTCCTTTTCCCCTTCTGGGACTGTGGACAACTGCGAGAAGAACAGGGGGAGCACGGGGGACCCGGACTACTGTCGGAGAATACTAGTCCGAGGTAAGGCTTATGGTCTTCCTTTCTTGTTCTTTTTCTTTTGAACTTGCAGTGTCATACTTCAGAGATCATACAGATTAATGTGAGGAAACTGCTGTTAGATTACATGCATTTAGAATCAGGAACATGAGAGAGTATCTTCAAGAACAGTGAAAAATAAAGCCTTTGTAATATTAGACAGTACTTAACAATTAATATATTTTATTTTTAAATTAGGAGGATTTAACTTAACTTTAAAGTTAATAGTAAAATGTCCTCTTAAACAATTACAGAGATGGTTTGTTTAATTTACATTTACATTTTAATAAAATAAAGAGGGTTATCTCTGGGAATTTATTATTAATTTTGTTTTTTCAGTTTGAGTACAATTATAGGAACCTAAAAATGTAAGAGAAGTCAAGTATTTGTCATGAAAAAGAGCTAATTGTTATTAAAGAAATGTATCTTTAATTGTAGGCCATACTGCATGACCCCACTGATTTTGGTTTTTTTATTTTTGTCATTAGACTTTTTGTAAACACTGTGATGAGATAAATCTTTCTTCAGATTTCATACTTACATCATACCTAATGTTAAATTATTTAAAAAGTTTAATGTCCCAAATTTAAATGTGTGCATTTAAGGAGAATTGCCTGCAGGGGTTATAGTGTACGAACTGCATTACACTTTCAGGGTGATAAAAAGTAAAATGATAAATATTTAAACATTTTTGGAGTTTTTACAGATGTTTAATGTCAACAAAATCAATGGAATTGTGTGTATGAGTGCCAATTGCCCAGAGAGCCATTTATGTAATTTCCTCCATGCAGTGTTGGCTCAACACTGAGAGTGTATGTAAACAAACTATAAATATAACTTCACCAAAAACAGAGAATTAGTTACATAAAATATAATAAGACAGAACAGCCTCACTATCTAAAATATAGATCAAAGATTTCTATTGAAATATTTTATTGGCTATCAATCATTTAACATTTGTTTGTTTTTAATAATTAGTTATTAATAAAATAATTCTGAATGAAATTCTTGCAGCCTTGCAACCACTTTTATTTAGCATGATTTGAAATTATAGTCAATTTAATAGGCTACTAGCTTTAAAAAAAATGCACATACTTGTTAAGGAGAGATTGGGTTTATTTTAACATAATGTTGATGACAACACCCATTGTTGTAATTTGTCCTTTGTGATAATGTATGGATTACATGAGTGAACTGAAATGGAACCACAACATATTTCTGTCATTTTTATTTAATACATTTTTAAGTAATCTTTACTTATTAGGTGTACACATTTCAACCCAACCGGTCGAGGCAGATGACCGCCCACCCAGAGCCTGGTTCTGCTCGAGGTTTCTGCCTGTTAAAAGGGAGTTTTTCCTTGCCACTGTCGCCTAGTGCTGCTTATGGTGGGAATTGTTGGGTCTCTGTAAATATAAAGAGTCAGTCTAGACGTGCTCTATATGAAAAAGTGCCCTGAGATAACTTTGTTATGATATGGCGCTATATAAATAAAATTGAATTGAATTGAACTGAATTGAATTTGTAAACACTTTGTATACATGTAAATGTATCTTTTCAATGACATTTCTATTGAATTTATGCTAATAAAAGAACAACTGAATTTTGGAGCTTTCCATTTATGGGATTTAATCTGGACTGATATTTTCCCCCTTAATAATTTAAAACGTAGGGTGTACTCATACATGTAATACACAATTTAAACAAACAGTATTTGTCTCTGAGTACATCATGTTAAATTTAGTCCACATGCACTTGGGTTAAATTTAGTAAATAAAATCATAATTTGACTAATTATTATGAATTCTCAGTACCTACACTACTGTGCAGTCTATAATTATAACAATGTTTCACGTGATTAACAATGTAAAACCAGTCTAAACCTAGAAATACATTGCATTTATCTGTTATTATTGTTACTTAGTTCTAGTCTTTGCCTCAGCGTTGTTCATTTAAAGTGCTAATTGTTGCAGATGCCAAAGGCTCCATCCGAGAGATTATCCTGCCGAAGGGTTTGGATTTGGACCGACCCAAGCGAACCCGCACCTCCTTCACTGCAGAGCAACTCTACCGGTTAGAGATGGAGTTTCAGAGGTGCCAGTATGTGGTCGGGAGGGAACGGACAGAGCTGGCCCGTCAGCTCAATCTCTCTGAAACTCAGGTATGTATGCGTTGTACTTGTACCTACTAGATTTAAAATGATGAATTTATTATAATGGATGCTTTTCTTTTGAACTGAAATAGCAAGAATGTAGAGCGTGAATTTAATGTTGTTTCCTATATGTGTCTATCTTTTTACACCAAATACCACCATCTACTTTGATTTCAGATAATCATGTTGCGATCTATTAGGACCACTTGATTTGTCACAGAAGAAGGTGAATTTACTCATAAAAACAAATTCATTTCATTTGTAAGCCCTGACACAAATAAATAATTAAGTCTCTTACAGACAGTTTATTTTAAAGGTGCAATCGTTTTTTGGTCCATACAATTTAAAGAGGTATACTCATATACATAATTACAGTTTGAGTCAAGTTGGAAATAAGAATTTTGTGTTTCACAGCTCATCATTATTAAAAATATAGGCCTGTTTTACAAGCACTACTGATGTAAACAAACCTTTAAAAACTTCACAGACCTGTTAGTTAATTTAGGAGTGCTCGCAGGTTCTTATTCAGTGTTTTTAGTATGAGCGCTGGGTTGATTGTACCTTTAAGGATTTCCCACAGAAATATTTCTAATTGTATGTATCCCTTTAAAGTAAATGTAATCAACTGGCCTTCCTAATAAATTGAATGTAGTGCCGATATAGCTTATGGAGTGTTTGTTGCTATTGCCTGAAGCTGCTAAAATGAAAGGTAGCAATAGAAAAAGCGCAGACTTCCTCCTCATGTCATATGTGTGGGGTCAGAAGGGGTCATGCGGTGTCCGCTGTGGGTGAACTGCATTTGCACTCCGTGTTTGACACCAGATTCCAAAGCAGGTCACCTGGTAATCCTGTATGATTTGGACTTGGCTGTCTGCTCCAAAGCTCTGGTGTGTTTTCAGCTTGCGTTTCATTCATCTGTTTATTTATTTTTGAAAATGTGCAAAACGGCTAACGGTGCCATCGGCTTGGTCTTTGGTGCTAATGTGTTGTGGCTTTCAATGCGGTTCTCGCAGACCTCCACTCATAAGGTCAACCTTTTCTCACCAAACGACACCACAACCGACAACTTTATTCTGTTTGTTGATGTACAACAAGGTCACTGTTCCTTTTATTAACAGCTATGCAAATTTTACTTACTTATTTGCTTCAACTTTTTAAATTTTAAATGTTTTAATGTTTCTCTTTGTCATTTGATCGACAGAATTGCTATTTTTCTTTTTCACATAAATTCAAAACAAGTTTATTAAGCATCTGAAGATGTTATTTTGCTCACATAAAGGTCATGTAGAAAACAACCTTTGCTCCCTATTTAGGCAGGACAAAGGCTTCTGGATTTTCTTCCAGTGTCTGCTTCTTGTCCTGATGAAATGCCTTTTAATGACAACGTGGTGAAATTAACATTTTGTTCCCTGGCACTCACGGGTTGCTACATTAAGGCCATTTGCTGTGTGCATGCCTAATCATCTTTGTTTGAACTCCCAGCTTCATCTTGTTTTTTAGAATGTAAGCTCTAAAATGAACAAGATGTTCCTTCTGAGCAGTCTTTACATCGCACACAGAAAATATTGGATGTAAGCGGCAGGGCTTCTTCTCTTGACGCGAAATGGTTGTTATCAGCTAGTGAAGAGTTAAACCACCTACTGAAGTGAAGGAACAAAATATTCAAATGTGATTGGACTAGCATTAGGATTGAGCTGGAGGCTTGCTGCTGATTGGTACATGTACATTTTGTTCCATATGAAAGCAATCAGGTGTAATTACAGGAGACTTACAGGTACGATTCATAGAAAACCCTGTATTTGTTTCAGTTCTGACATGAATTCAATTAAGAAGATTATGTGAAACTGAACAATGGAAATGTCAGAATAACTAAATGCATTTGTTGAGCCAGATGAATGACTTGATTGAAATTGTTAAATTACAAGGTTGGTGCTCTTGCTACAGTTTAATAAATTGTATCACCAAGAGTGCATTCTTTTTTCCTCCCTTAAGTATGAGAATATAGGGAATTAGATTCCCCCCCCCTCTTTATCTTAACACTCCATTAACTGCTGGATATATGCTGTACATGTTTCTCACAAAATCTCAAAATTCTGAGAAACATTTGCAACATTTCTGAGACAAATGGAGTGACTGAACTTCTTGGTTGCGACAATATATTTCCTTCAAATTAAGTACAAGAATAACCAATTCGATGTTTTCACTTTTAACTCCCGAGATGTAATTATGGCCTTCTTTGACTTTTAAAAAGGCCAACTTCAAATTTAGGATTTTTTAATTTCTGTCTGAGATTGTATGTAATTCTGGAGGCTATATGTACATTATCAGGGCCAGAAAATCCCATGGTACTAATTAATAGAAGATACAGATCACTGAAGTCATAGTTAATGGTGGCCATTTTGAATTTGGAAGTAGAAAGAATGAAAATTTGCAGGAACAGTGGAACAACATAGGTGAATGAGTTATCCAGGGTTTTCATGGCTTTGAAATATGTAGTTTATCTTGGAACATCTACTGTAAACTCACAGCATGAGGGCTGTAATTGACAATTACTTCCAAGGTCAATTAGTCATTTGATTTCCAATTAGACAATTAATAGTTTAGGCTGTAAAATGTCAGAAAATAGTAAGAAAATGCTCACAAATCACAACTTCCCAGAGCGCAGCGAGTGACATCTTTATATTGGTTGTTTCTCCAACCAAAAAGTCTAATGAGATATTACATTCATAATGATGTAAAACAGAGAAATGACGCAAATCCTCACATTGGAGAAGCTGACTGTAGCGAATGTTTGGACTTTTTGCTTGATAATTGACTTAAACAATCAAACAGTTATCAGATACTGATGATTCATTTTCTGTCAATCTCATCCATAAGCAATAAAACCAACCATCACACAATAAAATGATTGTAGCCAATTCTGTGTAGGTTTTCAAAGACAAGGTTACACATGGGAGCTGACTATTTGGATCTCAGCTCATGTTTGAACCTTTTGTAGTTTAAGAGGCTGAGAAAGTTAAGAAGTGGTTTACATATGAAAGGCTATCTTTGAGCAAGTTTTGATTGAATTAACCTCCTGCCACTGTATCACAGTGAGCAGGAGGTTCATGACTGAATGAAATCACTGCAGCTTTTGATCAGTCAGTCTACAATCATTACCTGGTGGACCATGTATCTGTGTGTGTGTGTGTGTAAGCATCCCTGCATATATACGTAGCTACTATACATTAGTGAGTATCTGAAAGTGTGTGTAGCAATTGGGTGGAGTATGGACAGGTGCTTTGCTAGTTTTGATCTGTGAACAGAAGCGTTGGTTAAAAGCAATCAACTTAATCTGTGAAGACACATAGTTGTATAGCTCATGGTGCAATTACCTCGAAGTACCGCGATTATCAAATTATTGCTATACTATGATAACAGGCCTTTTTACAGCAAGTATAAGTGAATTATTGCAGGGCAGTTTTCTTATTGCTGTACCACGAACAAACATTAGAAACGTAATGCTGTTATGAGTATTTAAATTCACATTTTCTATTCCAGGAAATATATAATAATTAATTAACTATATATGTCTCTAAAGGCTCTTTCTCTCATCTGTGTTCCTCTCCAGGTGAAAGTCTGGTTTCAGAACCGGCGCACTAAGCAGAAGAAGGACCAGGGGAAGGACTCTGAGCTGCGTTCAGTGGTTTCAGAAACAGCAGCTACCTGCAGTGTCCTCAGACTGCTGGAGCAAGGCCGCCTGCTGACGCCTCCGGGCCTGCCGGGCCTCCTGCCCCACTGTGGCAGCGGCACACTGGGCTCTGCCCTGCGCCCTCCCTCCATGGCCATGGCTAGCAACGGCAGCAGTAGCAGCAGCAGCAGCGGCGGCAGCACTGGCAGCACTGGCACGGCGGGAGGCAGCCCTCCTCTACCCGCCGTCACCAGCTCAGGGACAGTGACGGGCCTGCAGAGCTCACCGGCAGCTCACGGCCTCTTCAGCTTCCCCATGCCCTCCTTACTCAGCGGCGTCGCCACCCGCATTTCCTCCAACCCCCTGTCCATGGCTGGCTCTCTGGCTGGCAACCTGCAGGAACTTTCTGCCCGCTACCTGAGCTCCTCTGCTTTTGAGCCTTACTCGCGGACCAATGGCAAAGAATCCATGGACAAGAAAATTCTGGAATGATGCTTTGTTTTTACATAGATGGATTCCTGTTTCCTCGGGACACGTTTTGGTTGTTTACTGTCCTTGTTTGGTTTTTGCTCATTCTCTCTCATCTGTCTGTGTCATGTTCTGTAGCAGTTCATGTATTCCTGTTGCACATCTGGCACCATGTACAAGGAAGAAAACAAAGACACGACACAGGCTCATTTAACAAAGTCTTCATATAGGACTTTGTTACAGAGATTTAGAGAGACACACTCTGAGGAGATTACTGAGGGATCCTTCAGGTTTCTGTTAGGTCCTATCTATTAATCCAAAATAACAATACACACAGGGGCCCAGAGAATATGGCTGCTTCATATCACAAAAGCTCTATCGCTGCAAGAGCAGTGGTACATAGTGTATAGCAGGAAGTATGACAGAAAGTGTAAAGTGATGGTACCTTTCTGAATTGTGTTTTATTATTTGATTGTGTTGGGTAGATGCATGTCCCTGCAGTGAGTAGATGTAGAGAAAGAAAGTGAGTTGTCAAACACCTGAGCAGCAGTTTGTGAGATCCTATCAGCAAATCAAAAAAGTAAAAACAATTTAAATGCAGCATTATGAATGAACAGGCAAGGTCGATTTCTCAACATAGAAAAGGGGGAGGAAAAAAAAGTGCCTCTGTTTGAAGGTCACTGCAAGGCCAGTGTCAGCACAAAACGCAAACACAAAATGCATTTGACGCGTGAATGCAATTTGCTTATGCAGATGCCTCGCAAAAATTCAGCTTACAAAAAAGTCTTTTGTATATCTGTTTGTATTAAGTTTGGACCAAAACAAAACATAATTCATAGAAGGTGTTGTCATACAGTATGATGGTTCAATTGTTCAGTGTTGTTTTCTCTATGGTTTGGTGAGGATTTTAACATTTTACAACAAAAGTCTTCACTTTGTGGCATTTTCGTCTTCAAGATGCAGTACCTGACTTTTTCTTTTTGTCTGTGATTTAAATACCACTGTGAGTTCTCAGAGTTTTGGTGTACAGTTTCTATTTCATCCAGGAGCTAAGCGCAGGAATGAGTTGAGTCCTGAAGAAAAGCTTTTCAGCATTAGTAAGCTGCTTGCTTTGTTGAACACTACAAGGTAACAGGTTTTTCAGTCATTAAGACGGTATAATAACCTTTCCTTCCTGTGTGAAATTTTCAAAATCCACAGCCTTCATTAAAGATTTAGGCAGACTGATGCATGTGGAGACTGAATGGAATTATTGTAGTATAAAAGTACTGGAAATGAGAAATGTACCTTTAAAATTGTTATTTTATTGTAAATTATTCACTTCTGTAATTAATAGATTATTAGTATATCTGGAAAATAACGAATGAATGAATGTATTAGCGGGGTTGAGGAATCAATCAAAAGCTCTTTGGTGCTGTTGTTGTGAAATATCTTGAAATTTGTGAAATATGTGGTACAAATGTTCATATATATTATGTATATGGCTACAGACAAAGACACGTGTTTTTCATTTTTCTTTCATACATGTTACTATGAATCAAGTTATGATAAATGTCATGACTGTTATACTTCATACACCATGGCCTCATGTGTATGCTCCTGAAAGTCTTTGTCACCATCTTTGGTAATGCGACTTACAATGTTATTACCACTAATCTCTGAGTAGAGTGGAACGATATGTAGAACTTCTGGTTAATAGTCAAACTTGTAATAATACAAATTGGACTGAGAGGTTTCAAAAAGCAATTACAGGAGGACTAGCAGTCATGAAGTTGTGATCAGTGGGAAGTTTTAAATAGGACAGCAACTAACTATTTTCATTATCAATTCATCTGCCAATTATTTTCTCAATTAATTGTGTGGTGCCTGTCCCAATTTCCAAGGTGATGTCTTAAAATGTCGTTGTTTTTTTTTTGGACAAAAAGTCCAAAACCCAAAGATATTCAATTTACAAAGATCTAAAACAGAGAAGAGCAGCAAATCATCACATCGGAGAAGCTGGAATCAGAGAACGACTGCCATTTCTTTTAAAAAAATAACCTACATGATTAATCAATTATCAAAATAGTTTCCTATTGATCGACTAATAATTTAATTAATCAATTAATTAATTATTTGTATCACCTCTAGATTTCATGCTTGCCTGAAATGGTACAGCTACTAGTTTATGACTAGTGGAGATTAGATATGTGACACAGGCAAAGACATAATTCCAATGGGAATGGAGACACCCCGTCACTTTCTCGCATGTTTTTAAGGTGATAAGAATCATGTAATCTATATTTTCATTTAGAGTTATTATTCTCCTGAAACACACTAGAGCTTAACATCAATCAAAGATAATGAAGTAAAGGACATTGTCCTTTATAGTAGTAAATATTAGGTCTCTGTCAATGAAAGTAAATGTGATTTTAAGTTAGTGCATTAATAATACAGCATTTTCCATAGATTTTTTTTTTTCTCATTGGACAATCATTATTAAGAAAAAAAAAACAATTTCACCATAATGTGTAATTTACTAGACTGATATACATTCATATATATGCAAGAAATAGCATTCACAAAGTTTGACCAAAAAAAGCTTTCGACCACATCTCACGGAGTGGAGTTAAGATATTTATTTTGTCAAACTACTGTTTCCAAGGTCAATAATGAACTTTCACGCTCAGCATTTGCATATTTTAACCTTTAACTTCATTGTGCTCCACTTCTGACAACAAAACCTATGCCCTTGGACACACAAGCATTAGTTCATTACGTACTCTTAATCTGTACGCTTACTTGGACTGAGCTGAGAGGCAGTAACAGGACAATCCCTATTGAACTGTCAGGAAAGGCACTGGGTGAGCTCGGTGTGTCGTGGCCGAGGTGTGCAGCAGGACAGCTTTACTGGTTCCATCATTAAGAACCTCCCCTGGGCCATGAAAAGTCCTTTTTCAAACACACATAAAAGACACTGTACCTGAAAACAACTCGCTAAAAAACAGAATCTAGGGTCTTACAGTAATAAACTAAGACCAACAGTAGTCTTCATCAGTGGTTGAGGATATGGATCAGAAGCACCGGTGTAGTAGTGTACCATGTTGAATTACGGGGTGTATCTGCGGTTGCCAGTGGTGGAAGTACTGTAGTTGAGCATAATTTTGAGGTACTTCACATTCAATTTATGCTACTTTACTTCAATTCCATGACATTTTAGAGGCAAATAATGTGCTTTTTATCCATTACAATTATCTGACAACTATACTTAATTTACAGATGAATATTTTACATATATAACATATGATCAACTTATAAAACATGATGTATTGTTCAAGATTAAACTAACCTAAAGTATTTAAAGTAGTTAAAATTAGCTCTACTGTGAACAGCTACAACATTAGAATGCATAATGAGTACTTTTACAGTTAATACTTTTTGTACATTTAGCTGATAATACTTCTGTAAGAGTTAGTAAAAGGGCTGTTACTTGTACAGTTTGGCACTGCAACTTTGACTTAAGTAAAAGATCTAAGTACTTCGTCCACCACTAGCTGTTGCTGTGAATGCAAGAAATGGACTTCAAAGCAACATATGAACTTTGGGGAAAGAGAACGTATACCATTGTGGCACACAGTGGTCTGCAAAGATACTACCACAAGTTTAAGCTTGTTTGTAACATTCAGACAATTTTGTGTTCTGTTCTGAGTTTAGTTCGGCTTCTTCTGGCAGAGTAATCACAGTAGAAATGCAGGAACTGTCCAGTAACAGAGAAAACTGAGGCTCTTTTGTGAGCAGACCCAAAGAAACCAATCTTCCCCACTGTGTCTTGGGAATCTCCCCAGAGGAAAAAAAAGGTCACATTTACGCCTCCTGCCCCCTCTCCACCGTCTACAACCACCCCCACCCATTCTCTCCCTTCACCCTAAGTCCAATTAGAAGCAAGGTCTGGGAGGTTTTTGTAAGTGAGGGGTTCGGGGGTGTGTGTGTATATGTCTGTGTGTGTATGGACGTGCAAGGCTGTCATAGCTGCAGACCACCAACACATTTTCTCCCATCACATGGTCTGCTCTTTAAGC
Organism: Macquaria australasica; assembly: GCA_005408345.1. Classification (NCBI taxonomy): domain Eukaryota; kingdom Metazoa; phylum Chordata; class Actinopteri; order Centrarchiformes; family Percichthyidae; genus Macquaria; species Macquaria australasica. The sequence continues at coordinate 283,936 of SEMN01000312.1, forward strand.
TTTGGTCTTAGGAGGTGAAAGAAAGGCTAAATCCTGTCTTGTTTTTAGAATCTGTTTTTTTTGGCCTTGTCCTTTTTGAGCCATACAGTGCATCTGGGGATTAACATGCTAACAAGTCCTACTGAAGAAGCAACCCCTTTCTAGCACACTGATCCAGCAACTTTAAGCTCTGCAGTGATACGAATCTGCAGGATTCCCCTCTAGGCATCCCAGGCCTTTGACAAACCTACACAGCTTAGTCACTGTGCTTCCTCACAGAATAATTAATCCCATTAAGTAATCAAAAGGAGTGAGGGAAGCGGAAACCCCTCGAAAGCAAGGGTTCCACTTGTGCATTCTGTAAAACACTTAGCATAAAGCCATGAAATAACTGTAATTTCCAAATGTGTTGAAATACTACAATGTTTAATTACAACTGCAGCACTCTTGCTACTGTATTGTGTTGGCACGAATTTTGCAGGTTAGAATACCAAGATGTTTTCATGTCGCTTTTACAATTTCACCAGTGCTATCAATGGTGACACAGAAGGAATACAAATCCCAGTAGGCCTACACAGTAAAATAAGCTATATATTTTTTGCAGTGGAGCTAGCAGTAGTGCACACAAGTAAAATGAGCAATGCTATCGTCATTTAGCCGTGTCTTTATTCTGCAGTATTTTCATATTAACAATGGATCAAATGACTGTGTAATGTAAAAAAGGGGTTGCAGTTCTCCTCAGCTCTATGGAGTGTTTTAGCCTCTTTGAGCTCACTGAAAAAGCCCAGTGGAAACTTCCTGCCCAGCACCAAACAGCAGACAGACACAGTTAGCGACTAGCTGGTGAACAAAGTGGAGCATTTAACAGCTAAAGAACCAGATATTTTCCTCAGGAGTTGGTGGAGACCAAAACAGAGCTAAAAGGAGATTCAATATTGGACTTAAATTCATCTGGTCGACACAAATACAGCTAGTATTGCTTCGTGCCTGCTGGTTGTGGAAATAGGCACTTGTTAGCTAATACTTATGGGATAGGTTCACAATGTTTCAAGTCTGTCTTAAAACAATAGTCAGGTACTCAGATGAACATTGAAGTAGTTCTTTCTTGCTGTAATCATTCCTCCTGTTCGTACTGGTCATTAAAATATCCGTTCCTAATGCACTTTCAATGTAAGTGATGGGGGACAAAAAAAGGTTTATCTTAGGCTTCAGCAGTCTGAGTTAGAAAAATCAAGTGTATCTTCCAAAGTTACTGTCTTTTTAGTGCATAATTCCTTCTCTTTGTTCCTATTCCTTCACTGCAGCTCAACAGTGAAACACTAAGCGGGAATTTTACGTCAAAAATACTAACTGATTATTTATTTTATTATACTTGGACTTATTTTGGAAGATATCCATTTGATTTGTCTAACTCTGACTGTCTCATATAAGCTTCAGATAAACTTTTGAAAACATTTTTGCATGGAAGGACTATGGATTTTGATGGTATGTCAATGTTGCATGTACACGTTATCCAGCTGTCCCCAAGAGGCCAAAAAAAAAAAAAAGAAAGAAAGAAAAAAGTTTAGCAAGTTTAGCCTGGATGCAAGGAGAAAAGGCTGGCTTAGCTATGGAATTGTTGGAAGGTGTTTTTTTTTTTTACCTTGGATAAAGCAGTCATATTAATTTGTGATATATTTTTATTTAACATGTCAAAGTAGAACCAGTGTAACAATCATAATTGCTGCCAGAGTCGACCACTATACCTGTGTGATCAATTCTGGACCAGTAATATATAGGCTGCTACACACACACATGCACACACACACACACACACACACACACACACACACACACACATACATTTCCATCCATCCATCCATCCATTTTCTATACCGCTTATCCCCTTAGAGGGTCGCGGGGGGCTGGAGCCAATCCCAGCTGACATTGGGCGAACACATACATTTCCCCCCAGGTTATTTCACCCGCCCAATTCCAATTCATCCATTTTTATCTGTACCCATACCAGTAAATTAAAACAGAATATATATATTTGCCTGATACGTACAGGCACTTGACGTGGTGCAGGTCTTGGATGGCTGAACTAAACATGCTGGTTTACACATATGGCTTATTGGCACAACTATATTAACATTGTTAATGTTGTCACTTACAACCTGTGCTTTGTCCAAAATGGCTGTTGCAGGAAGATCCATATACTCTGGCTCAAATAAATAGGGATGGCCATCAAATTCAAATGCCTCATCTACATTGTCGAAATCAGCTAAATATTCAGCCATGACTGGAAATAAATTCTTGCTAGCAGTTCCTCTACGTAAACTTTTCTTTCCAACTCTGACTCACATTTCTACAGTCGTCTTCCTGCAACAAGTCAACCTCAACCGCGAGATTTCAGAGTGAGACATTTCCTCGAGCGAGACTTTCTGTTTCTGGTTAAACAAAAAGGCTCTTACTTAACAAAAAGGTCTGTCTCTGTAGGGATCCTTTCCATAATGTTGTCAGACACTTTGAATAACAGCCTGAGCCTGTCAGTGGTAAAAACAAGCACTTTTAGTGGACAGACTTTTCATGGGTGCAGTTGTCCCAAAGGATTTCTGACCATTTGCGGCTGCCGGTTGAGCCGATCTACTGGACCAATTCCAAAACGTTTGGTAACTATCAGTCATTAAGACCCCAAAATTTGTAAAAATAGGGCCAGGTTTAAGAATACTGGTTATATAGTTAACAGTTACCCTATAAAAAAAACACTTTTTTTCTGGAAGTAACAAAGGCAGTTCCAGATTGGAATCAGATTCCTTTTAACAAGTCTGTTCAGTGCAACTATCTCTCATGTTTTGAAATCTGATTTACAATGGAAGTGGCAGCCATGTTTCAGTCTGGTCACTGGATCTCAAACTGTCCTTGGCAGTGGCAAAACACATAAACCAGTTAACCTGCACTTGTGGCTACAGTGTTACAGGAATCAATTCATATAGGTTAAAGCGAGACTATAACTTTTGCTCAACAGAACTGTTCCTACAAGTTGTGGGATAATGGCTAATGTTAGAGCATAACAGTACTTTATAAAAATAGAGAAGAGGCACAAAGTCACGGAACTTAATGTCACACATTCCTTAGGTTTACTATCATTGACTAACTTTAGCAACCATAAGCTACTTGTACTGGTCATACTGGACCAAATAACACTGTAGCAGCAAAAGTGCCCTGAGATAACTTTGTTATGATATGGCGCTATATAAATAAAACTGAAAAAAAAAAAAAAGCTCTGAGTATACTATTTCTTCTTTTAAAAGTTAAATAAAGTTACTTTTGACGGCTTTAAGCAACACAGTCACCTTTAAATTATCTATGTAGGGAAACTGTGAAATGAAGATCAGATATGAAAGACAAATCAGATTTGCTTGCAGTTTGAACATAGTCCAAGCCCGTTGAACTACTAATCTTCAATAATACAGAATATGGTGTTTTCAACTACCATGGACTACTTTCCACAGGACATGAAAGCCACAGACATCTAAAATCTGTTGGGCAGCAGATAGAGATTTAGCTGATTTTTTTAGTTTATGTATGAACAGGCCATTTAATGAAATGACTAAACACTTATTTTGGTTAGAGGTCAGGCTTCTAACTTTGAACAATGAGACTGGACAACCACCAACCAATTTGCTAATGTTCTGGCATTGAGCACCAAGATAATGATTTACTGTACGAGGGTCAACAGATGTAGTATTGTATCTTTTTGTATCCCTTTATGGCACAGTGACCAACAGGACAATCTACTAAATAATTGGGTGTATTTCAAATTTAGTCAAAGAACTTAAATCTGCAAATGAAAAAGCTTTAAAAAATTCTCTATTATAAAAATTATAAGGCCCATAGAATATTGCATGGTAAATGGCAATTATTTGGACTTGTGTTTGTGTCCACCTGATGAATATAAGTCCAACATTCACTCTCCTTTTAGCTTTGTTTTGGTCTCCACCAACTCCTGAGAAGAATATCTGGCTCTGTAGCAGCTAAATGCTCCACTATGTTCACCAGCTTGTTGCTAACTTTGTCTGTCTGCTGTTTAGTGCTATGCAGGTAGTGTAAAATGTTAATTTCATCACAGAAGACAATGACGAAAAATATTCGTTGGCAACGTTTTTTTCATGATGAAATGTAAGTATCCACTCAGTATTAGACAAAAAGCAACAACAAAACATCTTGGACAAACTACAAAAACATGCAGGCACTACACCGACATTTATGAAAAGGTAAGGTAACGCAACATTACCAAGTGCTGTGGATGTAATGTTAGCATAACTTTCAGTTGGCTACCGTTGGTGTTGCTATTGGTAGTAGGGTTGGGCGAGAGGACGGTATAAATGTGTCCACCGGTACAGATTTGGCAATACCATTTCCACCGCAGGAGCTATCCTTTAGTGTCTCTGCTATATATTCGGGGCAGGCTATGTAGCAAATCAGGGTTCGATTCACGCGTGATCTCGCAAATCCAGCTGCCTCGCAAGGTAACGTGATTTGGGCAGCAGGACTGTTTACCACGTTCTCACGTGACGTGAGAGTGACAGTTGGTGGCGGTAATGCACCTCTAAGCTGGTTTGCCAACCACAGAAGAAGAGAATGACAAGAAAACATGGAGGAGGAGAGTGAAACTGTAAATACACATCATGACGTATGGTATGATTATTTTAGACCATTTCTTGATTGAATTTACATTACAGTTACTGTATCGTTATATATACCGTTACCGTGATATAAAATTACATATACAGTGATAGATTTGATAGAAGATTTTTGCCGTATCGCCCACCCCTAATTGGAAGGAATGAGTACCTTCCAGGATTAATGTTGACTGTCAACCATCTAAATCTTTCTGTGTGTTTGTCCCTATTAGCAACCATTTTCACATTATTTATAATAATTTTACCCGTGGTTCATATTAAAAATATTTTAGCTTTACAGTTATGGGAAATTTGTGGTTGTATTTGAAAAAAAAAAGCGACCTGTCTACAGCAGGGTGTAAGCCATGAAGGTCAGATGTACTACACACCCTTCCACCATCCCAATCTCGACACTCTTACTTTCAGCTTTACTTCATAAGCACTACCTGGATGTATATTGTGTGCTGCGGAATCGCACAACATGATTGTAGTTCTTAGGGGTACTGGTCTGAATTTAACATAGTTTATACATCAGGACAGTGTGTGAGCCCTTTAACAGCAACAGCAGACATACAACATGAATGCATGAATATTATGATACCGATTTGCCTAGATGGGTGGATCTGAGTGTGAGGGAAATCACATCCCTTTTCCCTTAGACTCAGGGGAAAAAACCTGGTATTTCTAAAATGAGGGCACTGCTCCTGTAGGCAGAAGCCCTTCACTTGCATTAATTTGCTATTTTTTGCATGCGGCCTGAAACATTTGGATGAGCTCTCTAGGGGCTGCCGTCAGCCTCACCATGGCAGTGCTTACCACTTCAACCTGTAGTGCTTTTCCACCATCAGAGAGCTGTGCGCGTCTGTATGTGATGTGTGACTGCCAGTGTGTTGGTTGTGCAGGGGGCATGGTTCAAAATCATCTTCAAACAGTCGCTTACAAGCTATTGTGCAGAACATGCTGCGTCAAATGAGAATGGATCAGAGCTTCAAAAATTAGAAAACAGGAAACTAAGAGTTTTTAAGGGGAAAATGTGTGCAATCATGTCATTTTACCTGTCACTCAACAGTTCACTCACCAGGACATTGTGTTGGTGAATGTGTGTGTGTGACAGAGAGAGAGAGAAACACAGATAGAGCACTTATACATTAGATACAGCAGAGGAATCCAGTTCTTCAGGCTACAAATCTGTGAGCATGTCAGATTTTAAATATCTTCTCAACAATGTCATTATGTAAATTCTAGGGCTGGGATAATATGCTTATCTCCCGATTCGATACTATCACAATACTTGGGTGCTGATTTGATATGTATTGCCATTCGATATTACAATTTTTGATTGAACACTGGACCATGGGAAAAAGTTCTAGAGACTGTACATCATGAGTCATATTTCCAAAAACAATGCACATCACGTTTTATTTCAGCAACATATATATATATATATATATATATATATATATATATATATATATATAAGTATATTTTGTCATATTTTAGTAAGAAGCCTCACTGTTTTTGGATCTGCTCCCATTTTAATATGCTGCTGCAGCTAATGCACATTTGCTCTGTGTTTACCACGAGACATTCTGCATCATGTACATTTTCACGCCATTATTTCCGTGAGAACAGCAACAAAGTCTTCACATACTGACCGATCTGCTGCTCAGAGTTTCTCTTTTGAACAGAAACACCGTTCTCACTAATTATTTCCAAAAAGTTCCGCTTCTCCTTTCTCTCTGTTCTAAGCCACTCTCAGTGAAACTCAACACTTGATGCAGATGTTTCACATTAAAAGCCTTCCAGGGCAAACTCTGAGCAACACACAGAGGGGAGAATGGCATGACTGTGTGGAATTCATGTTGTGGAAATTTGGAATTTCTCATGACAGCTATTATAATTGCAGTTGTAGTTTTGCAGTAATATTAGTTACTGTGAAAGTTTGTGAAAATATATAGTTACAGGTATTAGATCATGTTAAGGATATGTCAACTGCTGAATCACGTCTTCTAATTGACTTGCATTTTTATTCAGCAACTTGTTCCATCAATCATGATAAAAGCATACAAGCTGTGAGTGAGTTCTTTCTATGAATGCTGTTTATGTGGCTACAGATGTATGGACTAACAAACATGTGACTATCTAAATGCTAAATATGAAATTAAACATCATTAAAATTTCTGCAGCCTGTTGCACTAGCTGAATGCAAGTTTGAGTGTAAAGTCAACACTAATTGCTAAGTTATAACTAGTTTGTTTCACACAAAACCCACCACATTTTTTCAGCTGCACCATCTCTACTTAAGCTAAAACTCAACTAAGTTGCATCAAAACATTGTTGCAGAGAGGAACATTTCATCCAGTGCATGATCGGGTAATATGGGAGAGAAAGACATTACTAACTAGTGATGGAAAGCAAGCGAACATAGTGTATTTATGCTAATCCAGCAGGGGACCTTAGCTGCGTGTCATACCCCTCTCTCCACACATTTCCTGTCTATCTATACACTGTCAACTATAAAATAAACTGCCCCCCAAAACAAACAAACTTGTGAGCACAGAACCACACACGTGTGTGGTGTGGGGGTGGTGATCGATGTGGCTCAATTTCGGTTGGAAATATTGGACAATTAAGTGGAGCATGTTGTTTAGGTTCTAAACTGTGTATGGTCCTATGGATTGGGAAATAATGTTTGATGTTTTTCAATTGCACAATTCAATTCAGTTCAGTTCAATTAAGCTTTATTGGCACGGCAGTTCAGGAATCGATATTGCCAAAGCGGTACAGAAATACAATATAATAAAGGCATTAAATAACATAAATAATAAACATCAGCTATCCTACTGAAGTTGGACTGTGAAGTGGTGACCACTGTCCGATTTTTTGTTGTGTACTATGAAAAATAGCTTTTCAACTAACTACAGCGTATTTAGTGAATTTTAAAGTGCCAATAGGCCTTTTCATGGTTCAGCGTTTTGATGTCACCCTACTGTGACAAGTCAACATGTCCGCTGTGTACCTGTCAAATGCAGCAAGCAAATGACGAAAAGAAACTAAGAAAGAAACAAAACAATAATTTCTCGTATTTCCCCAAAAAACACCTCATGAATCACACACACTCAACACTTTTTAGTACAATATATATATATATATATAGCTTATAGCTTTTCATATTACAGATGTGCAAGTTCTTATATTTTTATTCAGTGTTATGTTGCATGCTTTGGCAACGTGTTAATATTAAAAAGAAATGCCCTACTTACCACTATTTTGCTAATGCTCCATCCCCTCTCCACCAAACATCCGGTTCCTCAGTGTCATATGACCAAGGCGCTGCTGTCATTTATGATACTCAGCACCAGATAGCAGAGCACATCGACCAACGTTTCATTTCTTTATCCGAAGATGGCAACATTGGTGGCAAACAGGGCGATGGACATCAACGGCCTGGCAGCAGCTGCGAGGACACACACCCAGGCTGTGACCAGAAATTACATCTCTCAACCCAGGCTAAGTATGTAACGTTAGCAGGCTGCTGGAGGTAGCTGCAGCTGCAGCTAGTGGCTAACAAGGTTGTTGTGCTGCATTCAATGACAAGCGAACGGTGAGGAAGGCGATTTTGTTGTCAGAATATATAGTTAATCCAGGCTTCTAGTAGTAAAATATACCGAGAAAATACCATTCTTGTTACGTGTCAGTTGGATCCAGGACAGTAATGCTTTTGTAGTATTTCGATCCTGGATCAGGGGACTTGGACTGGGATGACCGAATTTAAATTTTAGGAATACTTAATTTCCAGAAATACTTCAATTCCTGTTGGGACTATTGGTTCGTAAAGTTATGCAAAATATGTACTAAGAGTCACAATGTTCAAGAAGAAAGTACAAATCTTCAGCTACGGCTTTTGAGAAAATAGTATGTGTTCCCAGTGACCAGGAACGCAGCATACGGTGGCAGTAATGTTAGCTTACCTTACCTAACAAGCTATGAAGCTACAAATTGTAAATCACGAGCTGTTTTGCACAGACAATTGGATGTGGCCTAAGGTTACAATTGAGTAGTTTAACCACCATTACCCATTTCTTTACATGCTGTATTTATGTATTCATCTCAAATAGCAAACCAGCTAAGCTAGCATGCTAGCTGTAGCTAATAGTGGCTAGTCCGGCGCAGAGTCGTCGATGACCATTTTAGCTACAAGTAACTGTTTTACTAAGCATAGTATACATGTATGTCGTAGGTTAATTTCATATATATGGACAAATACACCGTTGTTACTGTTGTGATGACAGCTCAGCGTTATTACAGTTGGACACAGCTGAATGTCACTAGCACAGTGGATTAGCGAACACTGCAAACAGTCAGCTGACTCGGGCGGAAGCCACACGAGTGAATGAGGCACCATGTAACTGTGTTTTTGTTTTAATGCGTTGAGTTAACATTTGAACATCTAACGTATGCTCTACTGTCTTTAGAGCGCCCTTACTGCCGTAAAGTTGTAACAAATGTTTGCAGCTTCACCATGTTGAAGCCCAGACTGGTGACAGATGGGATGATCTCTCATGTGACATGATCACATGGTGTTGATGAGACCAGAGAACCTGCAGTTTCTGGCCTGATGGAAAGAGAGATGCATTTTCTTTTTGTGAGTTATAGGTACAGTTGTTGACAAAGTTTAGTTAAACTTACTGATAGAATATGAAATCATATTGGTTTACTGACACATTGACCCACAGTTGTTTGCCAGATGTATTATGTTATTCTCTACAGAAGTAGGTCTCATGCTGTTAAATTGGAGTGCTACTTCAAATGTTTATCGATGCTGATAAGAACAGCGTTATTAAGATGCATGTTATTTTCTGCCTTTAAAAGTTGTCACGTTTCATAATGAATAGTGGCACAGTTTTTTCTGTCTTTATATGGTCATTTTAAATCAAAAAGACATGATGCAGTATTAATTTTACTGAAGTGTCCATGGTGAAATTATTTAATTGTATTTATAATTTATAGTTTGGCTGTGGTGTTGAGTGTTAGTTCCGTTTTGAATTGAAATTTTCTATTTTTAAGATGGTAATGCAATTCTGTTAACATTTGTGATCAAATTATTTTTCAGGTATTATATATATTTATTTATTAGATCATGGGAGACAAAGATGGAATAGAAGGTGATAAGTCCAGCCGACGTATTTGCTGTTATTGCCTTTACTGTATTGTAGGGATGCAACTAACGATTATTTTCATCATCAGTAAATCTGTCGATTATTATCTCGATTATTCGATTCATCTATTGGTCCATCAAATGTCAGAAAACATCACAATTTCACAAAGCCCAAGTTGATGTCTTCAGATGTCCTGTTTTGTCAGACCAGCAATCCAAAGATATTTTATTTACCATAATAGAAAATGAAGAAAGTCGGCAAATATTCACATTTGAGGAGCTGAAACCAGTGGATTTTGGTATTTTGCTTTTAAAAATTAAATTGTTACTGGTTAATTTTCTGGCAATCAACTAATCTTTTCAACAGTTTTTCTGTTAATTGTATTAAGAAAATGCGATAAATTGTGTTCTCAGGAAATTAAATTGGGTAAAAAAAAAAACACCCTGCAAAAGTTTTGTTTGCCAGATTGCTTCGGAAATCTACTGCCACATGAATTATTGATTTTGTGACTACTCTTGGTCAGAATGCAGCTTAAAACAGACTGTTGACTCTTTATGTGACGGCTCTATTTTCTGTATGTCATCTCATCAACTTTGAATATTTAACTTAAATCAATTTGAACTGAAAGTCCTTATGTATCCAGAGTTAACCTGAAACTATATGCAGAGGGTGAACCTGTCTCAAAGAGCTAGCCTTAAAATAATATAATTTTTATAGGGGGGAAACACTGCTTTCACACTGTTTTAACTGAATGGTAATTTAACTTAACAGTCGTCAATCCCTAGGAGAACTTGCATGATTTCTCTTAAAACAAAACAGGAATTAGATGAAAGTTCAAGTCTGTTTTGATTAGTTTAGTGAATCACATGGGTTTTGATGATGTCAAAGTTTTAGATGAGTGTCCTGCTTTGGTAATGGTTAAACAGTATTCTGTAAAGAAAAGGTGCAAATAATTGTTTGTGACCCCTGTGATTAGTTGTGTTCATGTGTAGGGGTGTGAATCTCTAGGCATTTGACGATTCGATTCGATTACGATTCAGTGTGCTTTGATGCGATTATAAAACTATTATCGATGCAATCTTGATCACTGTCTGAAATTAAACTTTTGACTCACCTATTTCCTTCTGTTAACTGTTTTGTATTGGTTAGCAGGGACCCCACACTTTATTTTTGAGGGTTAACAGGTTAATTTGAAATTCATTTCTAGGAAGTTAATGTTTATATTCCAAGATGTACTGATCAATAATTCCAGGATCCAGTGTTAATAATTTAGTATTTTATGCAGTATTAATGTTTGTGGATGCATTGTATGGCTTCCACCACCAGGTTGTGCCTTTTGAGTAGTAGTAGAAGAAGAACAACTTCCTCCATTGTTGTATGTTGCGGCAGTTATCACAAAGCTAGCAGAGAAAATATGCTGGCAGACTCTGACTGCAATACATGACTATTTTGGTACAAACACTTACCCACCAGTGTGGTGGATAGCCATCCGAGCTTTACTCGCCAAACGGAATGGCCAGTCGGATTGTATCCATCTTCGGTTGCTCATGCTCAGCCATCCTCACCAGCCCAAGTAGCCTAGATTAAAACATAAACACGGAGCACATGTTTATGTCCATTACGTTTCACCATCCAATTGGTTCAACCACAAGGAACATACTATGTACAGGCCCGCCTTACAAAATTGTTACAGCCAATTATAATGCCGAGAATTCAGATTTAAATTTCCGATTATTGAGTTTTCTGCATCGAGACATAATTGTTCAAAAGAGAATCGTGATGCATCTAAGAATCGATTTTTTTTCCACACCTCTATTCATGTGGTGGCCTTATTTGTAATTTTTTGGCCATGCTGATTACATTATTTGAATCAAGTTTCACAGATGTTGGTGGTGTTTGGCATTTTGCTCTGTGTGTCTGATGTTGAGTCGGTACTGTGACTCTGATTATTCTGTTGGACGCAGCCGTGAAGCCAGGAAGGTGATGGTTTTTCTTTTGTGCAAGTGTCAGAGAAGCAAGCATGACTAAAAGCCTCTTAGCGAACTAGAAGGAAATGACTTGATGGAGCTTGGGCCATCTGAGAGCTAAGCATAGAGGATGCAACATGTGATAAAACCCTTGTCCTAAAAACATCTAACCACCCTACTTCTGAAATTCTCTAATTTGGTTGTAGCAGAATGGCTTGCCTTTTTTCTCTCAAACACAGGTCCATTCTGATGGTGAGGCAGCAATTCAGAGCCAAATGATAATCTCAAGTAACTGTTCAACCTTTAATGTGCTACTCAAATACTGCGGGTGCTGCATTTACAGTATGTGTTGCATGTTTTAAGACCAGCAGGGTGGCTAGAGTAGATTTTGTTTGCTTTAATGTCCTTAATACTGCTTTTATATGGGAGAGGCATTTACAGAGGCCTGAGTCTGCAGGTGTAGTTTATGGACTTTAGTGCAAAACCGTAGAATGTACACAGAAATACATTATTACACCCTTTACATGAGTGCCAGTGCTAATGCAAATACCTTTTCACCACAGCTAGAGTGTCCAGCCCATGTTCAGTCCTGCTCAGCAGGTGGGTTGAGAAGCCAGGTCAGATGACATGACGCACGTTGACCCTGTGAGATGGACCGCCAACCACTATGGTCTGCAGAGACTACGGAGTAGTTTTCAGTGCTTTTATACTCGTTGACAGTGCATCAGTGAAATATGGAACATTATTCAGGAATGGAGTAACTTCTATCTTAGGGGTTATCTTTAGCAACTAGCGAGAGACGATTGGCTAGCAAGCTAATGTAAGAGTGTTAGCGTTAGCTAGCTTACCTTTCAGGAAGCAAGAGGAGCTAACCTAACCAAGAAACCAACATAGCTGACCAGCGCGCTTATTTAAGATATCAACAAAAGTATAATGGTGGGTGATATCAGAAAACATACATTAAACATCAGGTCCAGCTCCTCCGCTGAGTAGGGAAGAAGCTCTTTCTCCAACGATGTCACAGGGAACGAAGAGGCTGGAGTTATTTTTTGTTGTTGTTTTCTCGTTTGGGTGCCAAGGCAGGCAGTTGGCATCCACGATGTTGCATTACTGCCACCTTCTGGTGACCCCTGGCTCTACGGTGTATTATGCTACAAGTACACAAATCACTTTTGCTCCACATTTACTGAGATATATGGTGCAAAAGTGAGAGCGCAAATTTTGTTCATGACTTCACATTTTTTATATGGGTGTGTGAATGTGTTTTGCACCATATTCAACTTCTGAACTGTTTTGCTGAGCAGAGTGAGGCTGTCCTGTTCCTGTTTTAGTTGTAACTTCCGCTTTCGTAGGGAATGTTAATCACATTTTGTGCCAAACCATATCCAGAGGCAAATAAATTAAATATATGGGCTTATACAACCATTTTTAAAGATACCATGAATTCCCAAATAAAAGCCAGTATTCCCATAATAACTCAGTGTGAACCATAGTCTGTATATAAAGATGGACGACACGTCTCCACTTCCTCCTACTGTACAAAAATGAAGTCAAAATATCCCGGAAACGGGAGCTGCCATCTTGCGCTGGTGACGTCATATGGAGCTGTCATTGGAGTCTGTGCAGTAGTGATCCGTGGTGGAGCCGCAGTATCGAGGTCCCGCCTATACACCCACCTGAACCAATCATGAGCACACTCACAGTTGTCAATCATGACGTGACACCCCCTTTTTATAGCATCAAATAACTAATTCAAACCAAACTGATCAGAAAAATGAACGGAATCAGAGTGATGAGAACTACCTAAAATGACAGAAACCATCTTTGGGAACATTTTATTTGACGTGTAATTTGATTTGAGTTTGGCCCATGCCCCATCTGCTAACATGGAGGAGGCGGGGCTTATGACCTATACAGCCACCAAGGGGCGGTCCAGATGTTTTGGCTTCACTTTACAGTCTATGGTTCCTACTATGGATCACGCTCCAAAGAATGCTAGATCCTACATTCCTATGATGCAACTTGATAATGTCTTTCATTAGACTCTTCCATATTTTCCACGTCTGGTTCGTAATTGTTCTGTCATAATTTTGTAGTTTGTCTTACGCCGGGTTCAGACTACACAATATTTTGTCTGTTAAGATGGTCACTGATGGTCACCAAGAGACATGACAGACTACACGTTGGTCCCCGACCAATCATATCTTGGCGTCTTTCGTGATGTGTGAGGTGTCATCGGGAAGGAGGTGCTAGGGGCGGACTTCTAGGAACAAGAATGTAAACAAACAATGCCATCTGAAGCTGGCTGTCTTATTTTTGGAAATGCCTACAGAACAGAACAGAAAAATCGACTGTTACCTTTGCTCTCATTCATAGTTCCACCTAGTAGCACCAACAACATCATTCCTCTTTCGCTTCGCCATATTTACAGTTTTACAGCAGAAGAGTGCTCTGTGCTGCTATTGGTCAACCTCACAGAATACATCATGGAATTTGTCGTGGAAAGCAAAAATTCAGTCATGCTAGACTTTTTGTCGGGGCGTTGTAAGGCATCCCAGATGTTGTCCACTATGATACACTACACAGGATAAAATGATCAATTGTCACGCCAATGCCCATTTTTGTTCCTGATGCCCTACGTCTGTCAATTCGGGTTATTATCGGACTGATATCGTGTAGTCTAAACTGGCATTAGCCAAAGCCAAGATAACCTTGATGACATCACCATGACGTCATCGACTTTATGACTTTAGGAAGTTCCTCTAGAGCCACAGAAGACACAATACAACTGTTTTCACAGGCTGAGTAGTCCTTCCTTCATGTGTAAAATCTGTGGAATCACCCTTTAAAGGACACAAACGCTTTTGGGTTTTTTATAACCAAATCAAGGAGAGTGGCTTTCTGAAAATGTATGTCATTGTCAAATTAAGTCATGATTTGATTTAAGTAGTCTATAGAGACAGAATGTATCCACTATCAGACTTGGTATTATTTGTGTTAGTATTTTGCAGAATGAAGACCTGACAGCAACACATGACAAACTGCCTCAGAATCAGCCATGTCCCTGTTAGGTTAAAGCTAAGTGAAACCCCAGTATGGAGTGTTTGAAATCACAGAGGCTTTGTTCAGTATAGCCAGTTGCCAGGCATCAAAGAGTCTACAGTATAAGATCACGATGTTGAGATGGTTTTTCACTACCTTATTGACTTGACAGAGCTCTAAGAAAGGCTATTGAAAAGCCACTCCGAGACAGAGCAGGAAAATAAACAAATAAAGAGATTTCTCATCAGACCAAGTCTTTTCTTTTAAGAGGCCTTTGTCTCTCTCATGTCAAATGCGACAAAAGCTATTAGCCCACGAAATGGCGTGTCTTTGTTTTAGTAGTGCATTCTGTCATTTAGTGCTATGAAAAGACATGGAGCAAGGCACTATACTTCTTTGTGAAGATTTAATTAATGGTAATAATGTAGTCATGATAAACAAATGTCTCATCTGTCACTATGAAAGTAATTTCTATAAAATCAATGTTATTTTTGTAACAGTTCTATAATCCACATTCTAATTAGGCTTAAGCAGCTAGCTTGTCAGTAGAAAAAAAGAAACCCCCGTGGGCGTTTGCCATTCTTTTAATGAAAGAACATTAAAATGTAGGCTAAAGATTTGACACCATTTCTGTCTGTTGCGTGAACAGAAACCAATGAATGCACACTTGTTTTGCTGACCGCTCATCATTAATTTCCTGGCATTCTCTTTGTCATTTAGAGAAGTAAGTGTGTATTGTCTAATGCAAGAAATTCCCCATGACGCTGTATCAGTCAAATAATTTCCATAGCAGTAGGAATGACTAAATCTGTGCAGTGGGCCCAGTGTTGGGAAGAGTCTCTTAAGTGGTTCAGCCTTTTTGTGTACTGATGTATAAAGTGGCAATAGGACACATAGAAGATTTTTTTTTCTTTTGTAATGCAATACAATTTTCTCTATGCCTCTTTACACTAAAACTATTGTTCTGTTCATTGAAATCTTCACTCTTTTTGTTTTTTTGGTTTTAGTTTTAATATTGTATCCACCAAATGCAAAAAACAGGAGAAAGTTTTGCTGCCCTTTACCGTAGCTAATGATATAGTCTGAGATATAGTATGACCTGTTACAATTTTTTTTGGCATACTCTGGTCAAGTCAATTTTATTTATATAAGCCAGTATCACAAATTTGCCTCAGGTGCTTAGACCCTCGATTTGGAGGAGTAAAAAAAACCCCAAACCCCCCCCCCCCCCCTTTTTTTTTTACAGGGGGAAAAAATGGAAGAAACCTCAGGAAGAGCAACAGAGGAGGGATGCCTCTCCCAGGACGGACAGACTGCATGTCTGTGTGTACAGAATAGACAAACAATAAAATTACAGTATGGACAATTATAATGACAAAATTATTTAGATTGAGGTAGAAATCTTCCAGTTTTGATTTACGCCATTTAGATTCCGTTCTCCTGCAGGCCTTCTTAAGAGCGCGTGTTTCTTTGGTAAACCAGGGTGTAGACCTCTTTGACCGTCTTGTTTTGGAAGAAAGAGGTGCAGCTGAATCCAGGAGACTAGAAAGAGCTGTGTTTAAGTCATTGGCACAATTTTCAACCAAATCAAAGGTGCCAGGACCACAGGTAATTGCTCAAATGCAAATGCAGCTAAGGTTGATGGACCAATGTGGCTAATGGTGAATACATAACAAAGACAGGGTAGTGTTACTTCAAATTTAATTAGAAGGTTTTTAGACATCACGACTGTGATAGGAGAGACGGTCAAGGCGGAAACCTTTATCCCGCGCAATAGAATTAAGTCAAGGGTATTACCACTGGAGTGCGTAGGTTCATGTACAAACTGAATTAAATCAAAAGTATCAAGAAGTGCCAGAAAGGCTTTACTTAGAGGATCAGAGGCCTCATTCAGGTGATTATTGAAATCACCAATAATTAAAATCTCATCAGAATAAGTAACAAGGTCTTACAGAAATTCTCCAAATTCTGCTAAAAATTGTGAAAAGTGCCCTGAGATAACTTTGTTATGATATGGCGCTATATAAATAAAACTGAATTGAATTGAATAAGGACCAGGTGGTCTACACTGTGTGCACAATTATTAGGCAAGTTGTATTCCTGAGGATTAATATTATTTTTGAACAAATGCAGTGCTCTCAGTCAATCCAAAATGTTAATAAACCTCAAACCTGAGTATTTAACAAAGGAAAAGTGAGTTTTGGCTTTCTCAGGAGAATATCTGTGTGCAGAATTATTAGGCAACTAAATGGAAAAACTAAAAATGTCCCATCTCACTTGTTTATTTTCATTTATTAGAGTAAGAATAACAAATAAACAACTCGAAATTTACAAATAAACACTTCTGACATTCCAACAAATATTCAGTGACCAATATAGCAACCCTTCTTTTCAGTAACTGTCATGAGCCTTCCATCCATGGAGTCTGTTAGTTTCTTGATCTGTTGATCAACTTTTCGTGCAGCAGCAACCACAGCCTCCCAAATGCTGTTCAAAGAGGTGTATTGTCTTCCCTCACTGTAAATCTCACATTTAAGAAGGGCCCACAAGTTCTCAATAGGGTTTAGGTCAGATGAGGAAGGGGCCATGTCATTATTCTGTCATCTTTAAGGCCTTTGCTGGCTAGCCACACAGTGGAGTACATGGATGCATGTGATGGAGCATTGTCCTGCATAAAATTCATGGCCTTCTTGAATGATGTAGACTTTTTCCTGTACCACTGCTTGAAGAAAGTATCTTCTAAAAACCTGCAGTAGGTTTGGGAGTTGATTTTAAGTAGCTTTAAGTAGCTTTAACTAGCTCATCCTTAATAATAGCAGCCCATACCAGTACCCCACCTCCACCTTGCTGGCGTCTGACTCGAAGCGGAGCTCTGTGCCTATTAGTGATCCAGCCACGGGCCCATCCATCTGGTCCGTCAAGAGTCACTCATTTCATCCGTACATAAAACCTTTTGAAAAATCTGTCTTCAGATATCTCTTGGCCCAGTCTTGACGTTTCAACTTGTCTTGTTCAGTGGTGGTCGTGTTTCAGCCTTCCTTACCTGGGCCATGTCTCTGAGCACCGAACACCTTTTACTTCTGGACACTCCAGGTAAGTTGTATTTCTGGAATATGGCAGCACTGGAGGTTAATGGGTTCCTGGTAGCTTCACGTTTAATTCTTAAGTCTTTAGCAGTTAATTTGCGTCTTTTTTTCTCCACACGTTTCTTGCGACCCTGTTGACTATTTGCAACAAAACGTTTGATTGTTCGGTGATCACGCCTCAATAGCTTAGCTACTTCAAGAGTGCTGCATCCCTCTGAAAGGCATTTTGCAATTTTTGACTTTTCAGAGTCTGTTAAATCTCTTTTTTGGCCCATTTTGTCTGAGGTAAGGAAGCTGCCTAATAATTATGCACACCTTGATAATAGGGTGTTGATCACTTTAGGTCACACCCTCCCTCATTACACAAATACACATCACCTGATAATGCTTAAATCCAATTAGCATTCAAGTTTATATAGCTTGGAGTTGGAAAATATGCATGAAAATGACAAGGTCAAGATACTCACTTGCCTAATAATTGTGCACGCAGTGTATAGAGAACCACAAGGTGGAATGATTTGAGACAAAGCAATTCATAGTTTAATACAATAGCCTCAAAGGAGTTAAATTTACTATCAAGATTGGAGGTTCAATTGAAAACAAGGTCAAAAACCGGTTTGCAGTCAGGGGAGGTGACTGCAACGTGAGCCGCACAACTGGTTGCACGGTCTTGCGAGCCTTCCTACTTCCTCCACAGGGGTAAACTGCATCAACTGCCGACGAGTCTAAGCTAGTGCTAACAGGCTTGCTATCAGGCCTGTGGCTGCTCCTATCTGGAGTGCCCGAGACATCTAAGTTAACGCTAGCAGAGATGAGCCATCATAATACAGTTAGAGATTGCATTAGCTGTGGGTAATGGGCTAAGCTAGTAGGCTAGGATAGGCTTGAATCTGAGCTGGCAGCAGCAAAGGTTACCCCCTAAAGCTAAGATTGATTCAAAAATAAAATATAACTAGAATGATATGGACTCGGTTTGAGAGAGTAACAGTAGATATGAAAAGAGTGAAGAGATTAACAGGGAATCTAGGGGGAGAGAGTAAACAGCAGTTTTCGATCTTAAGGAAAATTCCGGTGTGTGTGTGTGTGTCACACGAAGCAGCATCACGGTGTCAATCTCATCATCTTAAAAACATTTGTCACTCATAATTTCCATGGTCGGTTAACTTTCCTAATACTTCACTATAGTTTTCAACATCCATGTTGTAGTGCAATACATTAACCAGCAGCTTTTTGCATCTGTCTACTGGAAACAGTAGCAGACACTGAAGCTGCGGTTGCCTAGGAGCAGTTAACCTAACATTTTTCATGACGTTCATCTATTTAAGAGTTGCTATTTCTGTAAACCGACTAACGACAATCCGTAGAGCTGTGTACATCTTATGTATGCTTTTCGACATTTTTGTGGCAATTTTTCTGTCGCTGTTTTTCATGGATATAGCTATTTTTCTGGGTCTGGCACAAAAGACGAGACGACGTCTCCATTTTTAATCCCACCTACAAACTAGTTGTAGCATTCACCGGCCTTAAATGCCTACCACTGCTTTCAGAAGCACATGCAGAAAGTGTTGGTCTACAGTAGTTTTACGCATCAACTTTAGCTTAGCAAATAACTGGAGCAGAATAGACCACAGACCACCTCCAGATGTGACAGTGCTGATTGAGTGACAGAATGACTGTTGGCAAATTGTGATACATAAGGCAATATTATACAGAGGGGATTGCCATGTTGCTAAAGATTCAGGTATGCTAGGCTGCCACGAATGAATAAATGCAGGGGAAACGCTAAAATAATCACATGAGTATTTGGGTTGTACCTCTCGAGTTCCCCATCAGTAATATCTGAGGGCCACTCAGGCTTACTAGACTACATCTCTTGGTTCAGGCTTCCTTGTGAAACTAGAGCCAGTCTTGGATAGATCCAAACAATATGTGGATTTAGGTGATATATTCTAAATCAACAACAAAATATGTACATGTAATATTAAATATAAAACATCATAAATAGGCCTACTGCTAGTATTTCAACAACTCAAACAACAAAATATAGGCCAGTTGTGCACACAATATTCAAAATCATGAGAGCATAGCAATCAACAATACAAATATTGATCAACAATATCAATAACAACAATACCATTAACTGTACAAATAAATTTCTCTATATTCGCACCTCAAGAGGTTTGTGTGTCCTATTTGAGCTAGACCTGACATCTTTTCATTAATGTTTGGGGTCAAGCAATGAGCTGCTGAAACACTCAGGATGGAGTCAAGGTGTCTGTCAGTGAGACGTGTCCTGTGAGATGTTTTGTTGTTAATTACAGAGAACAGCTGCTTGCACAGATATGTCCTACCAAACATTCAGAGCATCCTGGCGGCCTGCAGGTGGAGTTAGGGCATAGTCTGGGATGAAATGGGAGAGTTGACCTGCCCCGACAGAATCATACTTGGCCTTCAGTCCGCTGTTACACTGGTGTTCTGTGAGCTGCATGTTCACTCGTGCGCTGTCCACATAAAATTCAATTCAAAATCGAATTTCTGTCTCTCAAAGTCAGCAAAGCTTCTTGTGAACTCGCATGAAGTGTGTTCAATTTCTTGTCAAAAAATGCACATGGGAAAGGAGTGAGCTCTTTTGTGATTGTTTGGCTGGATGGAAAGTGGCCCAAGTTGTTGTATTTGATTTTCCCACAAGCACAATTTGGTTTTGTAAGGCTTTCACTGCATCGTACATGTCTGTGATCACAAGGTTGCGTCCCTGCAGCTGTAGGTTCACCATATTGAGATGGTTTGTGACGTCACACAAAAAAGCCAAGTCAAACAGCTACCTGTCATCTCAGGTTGGCTCTTTCCCCTTACTTTCCATGAAATGGCATATTTCTCAAAAAATTTATTGAGCATTTTGCCCGACTGAGCCATCACACCTATGTGTGGTAGGGCACATCTTCGTATGCCGAATGCACCTTTTCAGAAATGACAAACTGTCGTGGTTCACTGTCTTTGTTACAGTGCTCATCACATTATCCATGTTCAGTGCTTAACTACAAAGTGTCTCCTGGTGTATAATGCAATGGTACGCTGTCAGCTCACCTGGGCAATTCTTCTTGCACATCTTTTCTCTCATCCTTCCCACCTATGCGCTCCTGTCACAGCACATCGCTGGTGTTCTGTTTGTCGTGTAAGTCCCGTGAGTTTGTGCCACGGCAACTTCATGTCATTCACACATTTCTCCACTTCCTAGAAAATGTCCTTTCCGGTCGTCATATCATGCATTGATTTAACATCCAGAAGCTCTTCCGTGACAGATCATTTGGAATCCACCCCACGGATGAAAACTGACAACTGAGCAGTATCTGTAGCATCAGTACTCTCACCCACAGCAAGCGAATAACCTACAAAGTCTTTCTCCTTATCAGTGAGTTGGTCTTGAAGATCACCGGCAAGCTCATCCACTCAATCAGGCACTGAATTCCTGCTAGGGCTGACATTTGCGTATGTTTTTTTTTTTATGGGCACACTATGTTGCAAACTTGGCAAACAATGCTTCAAAAATTCACCCTCAGTAAATGGCTGGCCTGGTTTGACTATTTCTTCTGCCATATAAAACTGGCTTTCACTGCAGCATCACTCTGAGATTTGGCCATCTTAAACATCTCCTGCTGTGCAGAAAGAGTCCTCTTCAATTCTGACACTTTCTTTTCCCTCTGCTCTCCATTCAACTCACCATATTTGTTGTGGTGTTTTGTCTCATAATGCTTCCTTATATTGTACTCCTTCATCATGGCCACATCGGCCCCCCAAGCAAGACGAGGGGCTTTATCTCTGTTGTAGGTAAACGGGTATTCAATCCCATCTGTCTTGGAACCCCCTGTTTTCACTATATACTTTTCTTTTGGCCATTTTATTTATTTCTTGCTAGCTAAGTTAGCTAGCTAAAAGCGAAAAGCTGAGTGGAGCTGCTGTTTGTTTTTTTTGTCAGTGATTGGTCGTTGACTTTTTAATGGGTAACCAGAGCCCACAGAGCCTGCTGTCTCAGCAGGAGACCTAATTGATTAAGAACGCAGATTGTTGCTGGGGATTGTAGTGCAGCGCATTGTGGACAATATTGAAATGGGCTTGTAACGTATAGACTATTAATAGAAAATCTAAATCATCTCACGGGCCAGTAAGAAGAAGAATAATCGATAAATGTCCTAAAGTGTGTAAATTGTGATAAAGCCTATAACTTTGTCCCTGGTCATAATGAGGAAACATAATAAAAAGCTTTGAAGTGAGCAGGTTACCTGGTTAGCCAAAATATGCCTCAGCTACAGCAAATGACTATAGCAGCAAACTCTGTCACTGCCCATGCTTCTAGCTATTGTAACCAGAGTAATCCACCACCTTTGTAATGAAGCTGTTGTGTTAATGAGCTGCCTTTCTGTATACACAGCGTTGTTCCTTTACCATACTACCTACCAGCAAAAAGGCCCTGCAGACATGTGGCCTCACTCGGCTCGCAAATTTGGTCCTGGTTCGAGTCTGATTACATTTCCTCACAATCAGTGCAGTGAGGTAGGGAGTCCTCCATATATGGAGTACCTGCGTACCTGCAGGGTTAAAAGCCCGTCTATTTTGTAGGGGTGTCAAAACCAGGAGCAGGACTGTCAACATGTCAAAACACAGATTGGTTGGCAATTGTTTGGAAAGAGGCGTGTCTTTCCTGGCTGTGGTTTTAAAACACTTATTTGTTCTAAAAGTTGTCTGCCATTTGTTAACAAAACATCTGACTTGGCCTTCATCTGTTTTTTGGCTCATATTATTCACAGATTTCTTTTCTAATGTTAAAAGCACAAAGAACTTCCTGCAGGTTGAAAATGTAATCTAGATGTGTTTTTTGTGCTTTTGTATCCAAAAATATAGCAATTGGTTTTTTTTTTCACTGCACAAATAAATGTTGAAAATAGATTGTCCTGTCTACAACTCTCAAACAAATAATGGTTGGTATCACTGTTTTTTCATTTTATCAAATCTTAGGGATATATTCTTCCTCTTATTTGTTATTACCTTGGTGTTTTTTTTTTTCTGCTGAAGGTTATCTGTTTCATTTAACCCAAAATTGTTGAGATAATAAAGATATAGTAATAGATTAGATAGAAGATGTAGAGAATAGATTTTTCTGTCTTCTTAGATCATTTTCATCAGTTCACCAAACACATGGCAGTTGTAGTGATTGACAGTTTTGGTTTTGTGCAGTGATCAGAATGAGTGTAATGTACAGAGTAGAGTAACATACAAAGTATGTTAATATACTGCTCACGTGCCTTATGTACATTGAAAGAGTGGTTGGTAATCGTTCCCTCCTGCTCAGCACAAGCTAATGTAAGGTTCAAGTTATTCACTTCCAGTGGGTATTTTCATCCTGGTAGTGGTGTAAGGTTTATTGCCTGTGTTGTGTCTTGGCAACAGATTTACTTGTGACTACCAGCACGTAGCCCTCCGTCACAGCTCAGCAAGGAAACACAAACACAGAGGTAATTCCATTTGATTTGTCTAACTCTGACTGCATTTTCACACAGAACAAGGACTGTGGATTAGGGCTGTCACTTTTTCTTTGAAATTTAAACTTTCGCTTTGAACCGAGGAAAACATTTTATATTCGAACTGTAATGACCTGTTCGAATTTAAAATGTAAAGAATATAAGCCCAACAAGTAGCTTGCCTTGTGTTACAGCAGAGGGTGCTCTTAAAATTCACTTTCATCCTATTGCATGACCTATTGCCCTATCAGTAAATTAATCTAATAAATAACAAAACTAGATCAAAACCTAGTATATGGCTGGACAGTGTATGGTCAATGTGCTTTATTATGGGCAAATTGTTACACGGATAGTCAGTGGTTGTGTCTATAATGTGAATTCCTGGATATTAAATGTTCATCTGCAATTTTCTGTAGTGGTCCCAGTAATTGTTCTTAAAGTGTACTGCAGTAGAATATTGCATGACATGGTTTAGCTATGTTTGAGTAAATCAATGGCGTTGCAAGAACAGTACTTTCTACTCATATCTTAAGATGTTTGATTTGAAAGATAACTTATTCTAATTATCTATTAACTCCCACTGCTCTTCTGTTTGTTTCTATGTGCGAGATATCTCGTTTTTCTATGACTCACTCTATATTGAGTGTTTTGTCAGAGTGATTGTTATTTGGGGTACTTTAACTGTGCGCTCTCCCTCATGCCTCTCAGCGCATGGAGAGCTGTTTTCTCTCCTACTCTGCTCTCTGCTGGACTGTTACAGTGCGTAATCATCGTCTCCGCTACTCACAGCAGTAGGTTTCATGTTGTTTTACAGTTTCATTCCCTCATGGTGAACATCAGGTATTGTACTGTCTGTGTTCCATTTGTGCACATATGATGCACTGTAATGTGACATTATTGATTTCTTGTGAAGTGGGTGTGTGTTTGTGCATCTGGGTACCGGATTGACCCAGTGGGGCATGGGCCAGCTTCACCCTTATCCCACTAGTGATAGCCTTGGAGGGTGAAGCCTATATGAAATATAACATTAGTTACTTACTGCAGCCCTCTAAGCTATCGGCCCCACTCATTCCTTTAACAAGGTGAAGAAAAAGCTGTTCTTAGGAGCCGATTGTCTGGTCTCAACTAAACTTATAAACAAGGTGAGACCGAGGTGGGGTCCACGTAGTAAGTGGGCGTAGACTAAAAGTCTTCAATGCGAGTGAGGTATGAACCCACTAGCGATAGCCGTAGAGGGCTCTGCCTAGACTTACAGAATCTGGAGTTATGGTATGTAACTAATGTTAGCGCCTATTCATTTTTAATTGCCAGTGGAGAAACTCTAACACTCGTCCGACCAGCAGCTTCATCACTCAGTAAGTCTTTTGCGTTTGTAGAGCTGGCCTCTGCTTTGTGGTGGTCCAGCCAAAAATGAAGGACGCTAGCGAGCAAAGCCATGCTGATTGGACAATCACGACACAGAAGCATCTGAGAAGCAGTGTGTGGAAGTATTTCGGATTCTTCACCATAGATTGCAAAATTACCAACAAAGATAAGGCTGTTTGCAGACTTTGTCAAAGCAGCTGCCTTACTCTACAATGGCAACAAATCTGAGAAATCATCTGCTAGCTGCAACCCAAGTGAGGCAGCGGCGGCACCAGAAATGAGTGGAGCAATGTCAGCTGTACAACCTCGTCTCACTACCTACTTTTCACCACAGTCATCCTCAGGACCCAGACATTCACACAAAAAGGCCATCACCGATGAGATGGCAAGATTTATATACAAGGATATGTGACCCATTGGCATTGTTTGGGGAGAAGGTTTTCAGGATAATGATGCAAATAAAATTCCAAGTCACACAACCCAATCTCAAGGCACATAGTATGACACCATGTGGTAAAAATATATAGACAATAGAAGGATAAGAAGGTGTCGCTGACCACTGCAGGGATGTGTTACCCTATATGGGTTGCGGTTGAATTAATTCTAAAAAAAATATGTGTTAAGATTATATTCAAACTGGATTTTTGGAAAAAGTGACAGTGCTACTGTGAATGTTTTCCCCCTTATTTTACATTTTAGTCACTCTATGAAGGGATCTCTCCTTGGACGGTGTGAGAAGGAATGATTACAACAACAAGTAACTCTCAACATACAGTACATATAGCATATGTATTGTATTAAGGTAGACTTGGGAAAAAAATATCCTAACCTATGATTGAGCAGGGCTTTTACATCTTTATATCATCTTAGCTGCTCTTTCTACTCTTTTACAACTGTCATTGTTCTGAGATTTTGTCATCATGGTTTGTGTTTTAACCAGCCTCTGGAAGTGTGGAGAGGAGGGTAAATAAATTATCCTGACCTGCAGCGTAGCTACACAGATTTGTTTTGGGGGGGGTGTTGTAGGTTGTAGGTTTGAACCAATTAGCATTCCCATGTCCATTGGGGCTGTGGGAATCCCTTGAAGTAGAGGCTAAGATGTGATTGTGAGGCTGCACATCACAGCAACCACTGCTTTGTAGCGCTCATTTATTGTCAGAATGATGATGCGCCCCCATCTCCATTCCAGCTTCGACCCCCCCCCCCTGGAGTTCCCCCCTCTTTCAGCTGGGAAATTGAATTGTGTTGGAATGCTCTGTGCCTCTTTTCTCTGGCACTTGAATGGGCTCTTTAGTATTTCACACCAAGGTGTCCTTCAGGGTGCGAGGTCAGGCTACCAAAACAGCTTCTAGTGGCGGATTAGGACCAATTAACATC
This sequence comes from Macquaria australasica, assembly GCA_005408345.1. Classification (NCBI taxonomy): domain Eukaryota; kingdom Metazoa; phylum Chordata; class Actinopteri; order Centrarchiformes; family Percichthyidae; genus Macquaria; species Macquaria australasica. The sequence goes on from SEMN01000312.1 coordinate 310,088, forward strand.
TTTGTACACAAAGGGCTCTGGCAGCTGAACAGGCTGCAGGGTGACCCACACTGCCGTTGCATGCCAAGCCAGGGGACTGCTGCACTTGAGCTGAAGTAGCAAAAGAGGGGTGGAGAAAGTTTTCCAAACCTAATGGGAAATGTTGCTACTTCACACCTCATGAACGTATAGCCCATTGAGCAATCGTTATCTTGTGAAATGAGAGAGCAAACCACTTTTTTTAATCACAGGTATATGCAAGAGGGTGCCATGAACTGTCCTGTTATTTTTTTACTTTCATATAATGATGGACTACTATATAGGGTCACGATTAGGCCTTTAATCCCTCTGGAAGTACCCATTCAAATGTTCACTTCACACTTAGTTCCACCAAATGGCAGATACATTTGCTATAAAGAATCAACCTTAAAAACACTTTAAAAACTATTAGGACGTAGCAATTGATGATGTACTGTGTCCCGCATTTGTCATGTTTTCCTCATTGCTTCAGGCACTTGGCCAAATTTCAACTAGAGCCCAACCATTACAGGAAGTTTGAGGCCGATACCTATGTCAATATTTGATAGTTTAAAAGATACAATAATTATATATTGACAAATATTTTTTTTAACAAACACTTTTTTTTGATAAAGATGTCTTAAATTTGTTTTTTTAAACAATTGTGACCTGAGGGACATTTTACAGTGAGCTATGCAATGGCATCACGATTTCTAAAAAATATAATTTTTTTGGCATTTCTGTAATGCAATTTCTTGTTCCTTAATTAGCCAACATATACACAGATACAGACACTAATATCGGCTGATATATTAGTTTAGTTCTAGTTTCAACATGATTGTGCCCCCATGCACAAAGCCAGGTCCATAAAGAAAAGTCTGTCCTAAATCTGTAACTTAAATGAGGCAGGCGGTTCACAAAATAGCTCAATATTTCCTTATCTTATCTATAAATCTTATTTGCTTAATTTCTTTCTCCAAAGAGTAAACTGTTCAGGATATTTTTATATTTTCTGTACAGCTTTATGTTTGTATGCCTCTGATTTGAAGGTAAATATAGGTTGATGGTCACAGTGAATGAAAAGTTACTTTAAATTTCTTAAAATTACATTTACCTCCTCCCGTCACTGTTACCAAATATCTACCATTAAGATGCAGTAGACTTATGGATTTCTAAGAGGTTCCTGTATAATTATGTAGCCCAATTTTCCCTGCATCATTATTATCACCCTTCAGTTAATAGCCATATGTATCTCTTTTGAGACTTGTGGGCAATTTGTAGGTAAGGTGTAAGTGTAGCTGTTAAGTCTTTTTATAAACATGGCGAACACAGACAATTTGCCACTTGTGGGGGGAAAAAGGGCTGGCCATAAAAAAACATAATGTTGTGAAAATTCGATGGAATATTCATAAAAGCATGTTCTTTGCAAAGGGCATGAGTGCTGTCTTTAATAATTATTTTTTCATTTTCCATTTTGAAGCCACAGCCTGATCTTCCCTTGTGAAAAACATTCGTTAGTTGATTGTATGTATATGTAATGTATTGCATTTGTATTTTGTGCCGGACAAGTATACTTTGCTCATTGTGAGATGCTCCCCAAGTGAATTTAATGCATCACCCTGACCTTTTTATATTTTAAGTTCTGCTGTCTGGCTACATGGTTAAGAGTGATCTGCATTTTCACCATCCAGTGACATTGTACCATCATCGGTTGCTATTTCAACATAGTACAAGTGGTCTATACAGATGAAATTCTGTGTTGCGGTTAATTTTACATTGGAATTTTAATTTTAACATTTTCTTGTAAATTGAGAAACTGTTTATGGATAACATAACCAGATAGGAATGTCTGTTTTGGCCAACCCAGCAAATCAACATACTTCATCACACTGATGCAAAAATCATATTAAATCTAATATTGCTGTGAAGCAGTCCTACTCATTGGTTGTATAAGAATGCTGACAATGGACACTCAAAGTGACATTGTAACAGCATATAGCACTGAATGGGGTTATGCATGGGCTATACAATGGTATCTCTGCAAAAGAGCAGCCTTGACTGTTGTATAATTGACGGTGTTACAACCGCTTCTCATGCAGTAACTAGATAGTCACATGAACAGCTCGTTACAATTGTAGGCCTTCATCAAGATGGCATAGATAATCATTAAGTAAAGCAACAGACACATGCTGATTCTTAAGACCGGCATTGTGCTTAGTGCAGTCACAGTGTCGCAGCTGGAATGAAGCATCTTCCTCAGAGGTATATTAACCTCAGGATAGTAACCAGAAACATTTCTACATATGTGTATATTTTTAAAAGCAGATTTTGATTCATACAGATTTGAACAGATCATTTGAGTAAAGCTGTATGTCAGCTGTCGTAACATGGTACAATATTAGTACGATTATTAAACCACGTTCTGATTCAATAACTTGCTTCCTGCATGTCACTGGCAAATGAGGAAAGTAAAGGTCATCCATAAACTGCATTTGTGCCCCCCGCCAAGAACAAACAGAGAAATGTGTGTGAGAACTTGAGTCATTCACCAGAATCTGGTCCCTGATGCAGGAACTGAGATAAAGGTTGTTTAGAGTAAAACTCGTTTTATTTTGGAGAGGAAAATGAATTTTTTTGTGTCTGTGGTGCCCTTGGTCTTTATCATCACACTTGAGCCATCTTTTCTCTTGCTCTCTCAATAGTCTCTGCCCCACCCTCACCTCCCACTCCACCCTCACCTCCCACTCCACCCTCCACACACACACACACACACACACACACACACACACACACACAGCCTGTCTGGCTAATAGAGGGAGAAATGCAGGTGTGTGTGGGAAATGGCTGCAGTACTGTAGCGCATTGACAGGTTATTTTGTTGGCCTCTTCCTAATTAGTGGCATAGTGGATGCACCCTGCTATGCTTTAGTGCTTTATGTTCGTACCAGTCTGCTCTGATTTCCTCACGCCTTTGATATCAGCCCCAAGATTGACGGTTCGCACATAAAGAGGAACACCAGACCGATAGAAAAGCCATTGGAAACAATGCCGCCACCTTCAGTCCCCAACCCCTACCCCCCTCAGTCCCATGTCTCTGCATTTTAGACGTTATTGCTTCATTCAGAGAAAGGAACATATTAGGTCCAGACCCTTTGCTCCTCTGTCTCTAACAAGGATCTTCTTATGGTTACCAGTCAGTTATCACTCCAGTAACCCAATACAGCTGTCTTTTGTTTTGCAGTGGACCTGAAAGTAGCTCTGCTATTCAAAAGAGAGATTGGACGTGTTATAACATTGGCTGTGTTTCAGTTATTGCTCTCACACTTTCATTATTGACATGTAGCTGCTGAGACATATCAGTTCCACTCAACATCTGCTTCTACAGGTTAAAAAACAGTTTAGCGTACTGCAATGATATGTATGTTATATGCATGGGATCAATATATGAAACACCACAGAACTCCAAATGAATCACAAATGGCAACATTTTAAACTCAAATTTAGTCCGTTTTGGTGTGTGTGTTTGTACAAAGGCCTGTCTAGGGGCAGGAGTTGCTAACTAGCTTAAGCTACAAATGCTGTGTGGCATTGGCCCATGCTGTGTATTTGTTCCTATTAAATGTTTATTTTATACAATACATAATAATGGAATTAACCAATTAGCTTTTTACTTACAAGGATAGCTGGCACCACCAGTATGACTGGAAGTCACATCTCAACTGTCAAAGTGTATCAAGGTGTGGTAAATATCTTTTTAATATGTCTTTCTTTTCAAAGAGGGATAAAAAAGAGATTCTTTGCTGTGAAATTTGTTGTAGGTTGATTATCGCAGGTGCTGTGATAAAGCATTTCCACAACAAATTTGTCCCATTAAGTTTGTACAACCTATTTAAGTTAGCCTAATTTCTGTGAATGCTGTTCTGCAGTTTGGTCATTGTTAAGACATTTGGCAGCATTTCTACAACCATTCATCCATTTGGCAAGAAATTACCTCTATGTGATTGAGATGAGGGAGCTTTAAGCACAAAATGAAGACTCAGTAGCTGAGGTTCAGGGACATGGCGATGTGCAATGTTTTTGGTGACATACTTGATGTGTCGTTGTCATTGAGTTCTAGTATGTTCTTTCAGTACATCTTGCTGCAGTTATTATGGTTTAATGTCGGGGAAGGCCAGAGGCTATTTCCACTAACCTTCATCAGAGCTAACCAAGCACCTGTGTAATTCTATGTGAACAAGTGAATTTCATGCATTTTTTCCTGACATTTGCCTGCCTTTGACATTTGGGCCTGGAAGTGCATGAAAGCTGTTTAAATCTCACTGTTAAAGGTCAGCTTGTGATTATTAACAGTGTTGGCTGTAAGGAAGTCTACTTATTTCCATGTTGATTGGTGGCTTTCAGCTGCACAAAGAATATTGTCAGTATTACCCATGTTGTTTTCCTGTCATGTGGCCTGTTTGAAATAAAGGAATGAATGAACTATGTAACTCTCCTCTCTTTCAGCCTACTCTACTGTGTCAGGTGTAAATGGTCCCTTGGTGATCCTGGATAATGTGAAGGTGAGGCTCCTAAGAAGTTCTGTTTTTATGAAAGGTTATATCCATGAATGAGTTCTCATCTACTTGTAGTACTGCGCTGTTATTTATTCATATTCACCTATTGTGGAAATCCATTGAGAATTAATGAGGTTGGGATTGGCAACCCTACCACTCAACAAACTGTATTCAGAAGCAAATGTAGATCACCACTTATATTTTATAGATGTGCCCTTGTATCAACTTGATATAGGTTGAGTTTTCAGGCAGCTGTAGTGAAACTGTGTTAAATCTTTGATCTAGTTCCCCAGATACGCTGAGATTGTTCACCTGACCCTGCCGGATGGCACCAAGAGGAGTGGGCAGGTCCTGGAGGTGATTGGAAGCAAGGCAGTTGTCCAGGTGAGAAACAGAATCCATAATTGCTGACCGACACCTATCGTTTGGTTTGTGTGTTAATCCACGGATGAAAATAGTCCCTAACAAATACACAATTTTCTTTGAGTGACAAAGACAAAGAGTAACAGTGCCCAGCAGTTTTAGGAAATTACTGAGCAACATGAGTGATTTTCTGTGTGACAGGAATGGCCAGGTGAAAGTTGCTGCTTACCTTGATGTTGTGTTGTAAATTTATTATTTTTTTTGGGGGGGGGGATTTTTTCCAAACGTTCTCCCAATTTGGAATAGCCAATTCCCTATGCACTGCAGTTGTTGTCTTAGTTATATTTCAATAAAGTTTGCTGTGAAATTTGGTACACGTATTCATGGCCCCCAGAGGATAAATTGTAATAATTTTGACCTCTTGACTTTTATATCTAGCGCCATCATCTGGTCAAACTTTTAATTTGTCCAATCCTTTGGTTTCTGACCTGCAGAACTAATAACACTCCCATCATCCTTAGCTGTGCTTTGTGTTTAGTGCTTGCAAATATTTGCATGCTAACACGTTAAAACAACCTTGTGAACATGGTGAGAATTATACCTTAAACATTAACATGCTAGCATTATCATTGTAAGCATGTTGGCATGCTAGCATTTAGCTAGCGTGGCTGTAGACTCTTTCCTTGTGTCTCAATTCGGATACTTCCGTTAGTACACTTACATGCAGTACACTATGTACTTACTTGCGTAGTGTGTGAATTTTGACAGGATAGTGTTGTCTCAAATCGAACATGGCTGTTGTGCGCTTACTGGAAATGATGGTCGCAATATTTGACTGTTTCTCATTCTTTTTAAATGCGGATTGCAGCCGGGCGGAGCATTATCGCCAACATTTGACCGCGATTCTCGCCCGCCAAAATATCTGTCGGCTTGTTTGCTCACTTGACTTCAATTCTATTTGATTAAAAATGAATAAAAATGAACGTGCTTTTACTTTTAGCTGTAACAACCGCGGTCGCCATTTTCATACGTTGGTGGTCCTCCCCTTCCGCTACGTAGCCAAGATGGCGACCGTTGAGGGTGAGAAGTGTGCAGCGCTCCACACTCAACTTTCTGACCGTTATGACTACATCATCAGGGTACTCATAGTACACTGCATTTTGCCATACTTGTCAGTGTGAACGTACTTATGCACTCAAAATAGCAAGTGCAAGTATGCAAATTGAGACACAGCATTAGTCTTGTTTTGAGTTCAGTCTCAAATAATGTGGACTGCCCCTGTAACTAACCACAGCAGAGAAACAGTTTTGAGAGTATTCTTTTTTTTGTCTTAATGGCTTGTCATGTCTGTGTTTGTTTAGGTGTTTGAGGGAACATCCGGCATCGATGCCAAGAAGACGGCCTGCGAGTTCACTGGTGACATCCTGCGTACCCCAGTGTCAGAGGACATGCTAGGTACGATCAGTCTGATTTCTCATTTCATATTTAATCCAAATTTAGTGATAACACTCTACAGAATAAAATAAGTAACCATCTGATTTGGCCACAGTTCTAGTTGTGTTTACAGCTGAACAGTTCCCCTTTTATCCTTCTATCTTTGTGACACAAAGAGGAACATTTTAAAGCTTGTTGAATGCTGTTTAAAGTGTTATACTGCATTTTCCGTTCCATATTTTTCTGACGTTGTCAATCCACTCAGTAAATGGTAAAAGCAAAACGGCACTGAATAATAAAACCTTTTTTCTGAATGGTCTTGAATGTCTCAATCAGTGTGATTATCTCAGTATAGCACAAGGTTACATATATTTGAATAGCAGCAGAAAGTAAACCTGCTTTTGTTTTTGAAGTATCATTAATCACGTCCATGAATTTGTAATTACTTATACTTGTTACTTGTAGACCCAACAAGAGCCATCAGAGCCACTCTTATCTGTTTAGGGTCTGACACAAAACAGAATAGATCAGATGTGGTTGGAAGTGTCATCTAATGAATTTTATTTTATCTGTTTTTCTTAGTAATTATCTTTGAATTCAACTTCCAGATAAACCAAATAGTTGTTATTTATGAAATGATAATCTTGATTTCTACTTGGCTTAAAGGAGAAAATGTTTCTCTTTCAGGGCGTGTGTTCAACGGCTCAGGCAAACCCATTGACCGTGGGCCCAATGTTCTGGCTGAGGACTACCTCGACATCATGGGTACACGACCTCAATAACCTGTTGTCCTCCTGTTGTTTTCTAGGATATGTTGTAAACCAAATGGGTGTCTTTTACAAGAACATTAAGAAAGCACTTTGATTAATTCACCAAATATTTAACGGTCAAATTATTATCTTACAAAAACCAATAGAATATGAATATCAATACAACTTTTTTTCTGTCAAGTAGTGGAATTTGGCAGCATAATGTTGTTTACTAATTCTTCGATCAGATCCTGATTTAAATACAATTTTTTGCCAATTTTAGACTATTTTATTCAGGCAGTTCAGGAGTGTTTGTATGGCTGCTTGTGTTTAGACAACATTTGAGAACTTTGGCTTCTTTTTGTTAGATGAAAAGATGAGTTTTGTAAAAACAAAAAGGCCACTGTGGAGAAATGTCTTTAAGATAATCTGAGTTGCCTCCTTTCAGTCTGACTTGATCTTTGAATTAGAATTCTGGATCTTTCTAGTGCAGTTGCACTTCACCTTCTCTGTTTTCTGACTCCCAGTACTTTTCCAACAGTTTGCAAAGAACTTATTTATTTTAACTTATTTACCCCTTAATCTCTAACCAGACCTCTCAATCACTGCCCTTGCTGTTGGTTCAGCCAATTGGAGGAACAATCAACCAATCGTATGTAGGCGGGATTAAACATGTGGAAGTCATCTGCCTGCATAGATTGCTAGCTACATCCGTCTACATCCATCTACATCCATGGAAAAAAGCAATAGAAAAATGGAGACAAACATGGATGAGTTGAAAGTTGGATGAGTGAATGAGTTTTAAAGTCTTAAATTGGCATATTTTTTCAGTCATCTTTAAAACATTAACTGCTCCCAACAACTACTACTGCAGCTTCTGTGTTGAGTAAAAATGACAGCTGGAGTGATACGTTACTCTTTACTGATTGGTTAGGGCAAAACAGAACAAAAAATACCCCACCCCTCCCACCAGAAACTGACTAACGTGAAGTGAAACAAAATGGCAATTTAGTTTGTTATTAACAGGCTATTTAATCTCTGGCAGGGTCCCACAACAGCTAGCTGCAACAGTTCTTCATGGAATGTGAATTGACGTTTGTTTGCCGTGTGTACTTACAAATAACTAATGAAAAAGGCTGCAGAGCTCCAGGGGCCTGGATCTTGGAGCCAGATTGGCTTATGTTTGCAGCAGAATTCGTCAGAAATACTGTTTTTAAAGACAAAGTGAAAGAACTGCAGGAAGCAAGTTGATCATAATTGAACTGAAATCCCTTCATTACGGACTTCCTGGATTCCTGACAGTGATTGGGCTAATGTACCTATAGTCCTTGTACTCTTGTTCCATTACTGCAGCTCAGAGGAACATGAGGAAACTTTGTTTGTCGAAAATATATTCGTAGACTCGATGCAATGATGACTAAATAAAATGTAAGCTATGCCCATAGCAGTTTTAGTAGAGAAAACAAATGCACACTGTAAGTTAGCTTCCAGAAATGCATGACACACGTTGGTCAGATTATTATCCATCATTATTTTATTGCATCATTATGTTGTATGGGGTTTCCTATTTTATGTCAACTACCTGTATGATGAACTGGAAAGTGTGTCATTTTTCTTGGGGTGTCTAGCAGTTTCTGTGTTTTCCAGGTCAGCCCATCAACCCTCAGTGCCGTATCTACCCCGAGGAGATGATCCAGACCGGCATCTCAGCCATCGATGGCATGAACAGCATTGCCAGAGGACAGAAGATCCCAATTTTCTCTGCTGCTGGGCTGCCCCACAACGAGGTGAGACCACCAACCCAGTTCATTTCACCAGACACAGAAAAAAATCCTTCTGATGCCTGATTACCAGCATCCTGTGAATATTTTCTTAATTATAAGGAAATTGGTATCAGAAGTTCCCTAATACCAAAACGCAAAACAAATTGAAATGGAACACAAAATGTCTTAGTTGCTTTTGTCCTAATAATCCCAAATGAACGTTTGATATTACAAAGTAAAAGAAAGGCCTTCAAAGAGGAACTCCACTGATTGTACAAATCAAAGTTTGTTTCCAGGTGTTTTGGAGTACTACTGCATATGTGAAAAAAGTTATATAAAGCCTTTTGTGGCTCCAGGGGGAGCTATGTGAAGTCTGATAAATTGACTTAAGTTATGTCACTTGCGTCAGCATCGGTTGGGGCTGAAGTCTACAAGTTTGAAGATGAAAAAGTGGAGTTTGGAGTTCGAAAGAAGTGAGCTTATCAGACGTTTGTAGTTTGCTCATCATTTCTGCTTGAGGCTACCAGCTTGAGGCTGCATTAGCCGCTACTGACCGAACTGTCAGAGATTCGGCGCCAGGTTTTGACAAGGAAGGTAGAATTTAAAAAACAATATCTCTGATTCTGCTGCAACAAGATTTAGATCCTTTTTGTCTGTCCATCACAACTCTGACAATGTTATAGGAGTGCAATGCTACATGAGTGGATTACTCTTTTAATGCAATATCTCAATATAAAAACTTTTGGTTAATTCAGTGTTTATTTCGGTCACAGTCTCACAGTGGAAATGTTTAACATTGAGGAGTCAGGTCATTCATGTGTGTCAGCTGTTTTCCTCAGTGTCACATGGCACTCAATGGTTTGAGTTCTGCTTTCTTTCCAGTGTTTTTCATGCCTCACAATGGAAATTCATGACTCAGTTGCCCTGCATAAATGTTAGACAAGTGTCTTGCATGGCCGAATATCTCATGTCGTATAAAAGTTAATGTGAAGTAAATCGTTTGACACAGGTGCATTGGTAAGTGCTGTGGTTATAGTTACTACATGACTTGCCCACATGTAAATGACAGCAACATTAAAAACACACAAAAAATCCCTGAGCAGGAAAAAACATGCATTTCATGTCTGTTTTATAGGATTGGTACTTTACCCTTAAAGAAAGAAAACTTAAACCAAACAATTTGTGCTTATGTAGCATTCACTGAGCTCTAGCTTTTGCTCCAGTGTCTGTTTTAATCATTGTAACAGACAGCTGTGCGGCACACACAGCTTTATTGTGGCTGAGTGGAAATTAAACCAACAAGATGAGGTCATACTTAAAGAAGGTGAGTGACCTGTTATTTCCAGCTAGATGGAGGTTTCTGTCACAATACACTAGTTTAAGTAGGACAGCTTTGGAAATAGTCCCAAGGCAAAAAAAAAAAAAGAAAAGTTATTTCATTCATTCATGAAAATGAAATAAACAATGGCCACAAAGACAACTCCATTGTATTTGGCGAAAGAGTATTGATTGATTCAATCTATTGAAGCACTCCAGCACAATTGAGGTTTCTTGAATGACACGGCATTGGTTGTTCTTGATGCTCTTCAGCTAAAAAAAGAGGATTTAGAAACCAACGTTGACCTCAGTATTCTTCTTTTCACTCCTACAGTCCTTTACATGTCAATGCTCAGGGACAAAATTTTATGGTATTACTGTTTGACAATGGCAAACCATTGTCAAACAGTAACAGCATTGTATACCTTTGTGTATTCTGGGAGATGTTTTAAGATCCACTAAAACCTAATTTTTAAGTTGTTATTACAGCCAGAAATATAGCACCTTGACACAGGGAACAAGACTATGTTTAAACTTTGGAGAGAATTTGATTGATTTTTATCTGCCACCATCAGTTGTTTCCCAAATGCAAGTAGAAATTAAAGGCGTAAAAATTAACTCATAGAAATCTAAGTTTCTGTAGTAGGAGCAGTTAAAACATGTATAAGTAATGAATGAAAAAATAAATTTAAGAGTGATGCCCATTTTTGACTGGGAATCTAAAATCAACAGTCAAAACTGTAAATGCTGATTTCATGGTCAGTCTTTTCTTTTAAGGTTGTTTTTCTCCCTCCCTGTCACTCTTACTAACCTCATAGGAGACATGGAAATATTGTAGTGGAGAATTTGAGTCTTGTACTGGCTTTTGAATATTTTAATGTTGCTCTGTGACTATTGGCTTTTAATAATCGCCACAGTCTCTGAACATATGAGACATACTGGTTTTGAACTGCCCGTGGGAAGAATGAACATGTAAGAGTCTGTCCATTCTTGATCAAAAGCTCTGTTTTCCCTATCTACTCTTCTCTTCTTAGAGCACGCCACGTGAAATTACTTTTCTCTGATGCACTTATTTCTCCAACCGTTGTCTCTCATCTCTTCTCTCCCGTGTGTGTCTAACTCACTCGAGTTGCAATGCTCATCGGAATGCACAGATTTGATTGGCTGAGTAGCATCACATGAGATGATTTACAACGCGTGCAATTGGTCTGTGAGTTTCCTGGGCTGCTAAACCCATAGACATATATACGTAGACGCCGCATTGGCCTCTGGATCGTACGTCAACACCGCCGCCATATTGGAAAGGGCAACTTGTCCAAAAGGCGGGACTAGAACGGACTGTTAAAGATGGAAAGCCCTGCACTTTTTTAACTGGTCAAAATGTCTGAACCACTTAGGTGTTCTTATTCGAATAAAGATCATATTGAGGACTGACTCTGGACTGAGATGAAACTGTTAGGCTAAGTGCAGCACTGGTCGCGTGTACTGTAGTTTTGAGTTTAATGAGTTGTTTAGTTTCTGTTGTTATTCTTTATTTGTATTTTATTCTGTCTGTCTGTACTTATTATGTCCTTGAGCTGCTGTAACACATTATAACAAATATGTAACAAAATATAAAAAACAAACCCAGAGGGCTTATAATAAAAACCTCACCTCGATTCTTTACAATTTATCCTAATACTATTTGTTTCCTTAAGATAAGATAAAAAAGAAGAAAAACAAATAGTAGTAATATTAATAATTATAAATGAAGCAAACGTAAACACATAAACACTGAGCACATTAACTATGGCACAGGTGTTTTTTCATGTTAGACTTAAACACTGACAGTGATGGACAGGTTTTGATAGAGAGGACTGGTGCTGGTATTCAATTACTATGATTATAGCCTAACTATCAACACTCTAAGTAACTGGAGACAAAACATTTTTTTCTACTCCACGTAGATCATAAACCCTTGAATATAAAAACGAGCCATCGGTTGAGAGATGTAAACGTTATAGTGCTTTTTATCCAGAAGAAACGCTGCTCCTCCGTTTACTTGTATTTGTTTACAGGCCAGTCTTGCCCTTTCCAACATGGCGGACGCGTTGACCTATCGCAGCAACGTTCCGAAGCTGTCAATGCGGCGTCTATGTATAAATGTCTATGGCTAAACCAGTGCCATAAAAGCTAGAAAAGCTGCGATGGTCAAAATTTAATAATCCTCATTAATTTATTGGTTGTAAGTCCGAATAGGAAGGCGTCTGGGTTTGGACCGTGGCCCGCCTATTAGTGACCTTGGCTATATATCATGATTTATTGGGAGAAACCAAGCAATTCTATGTAAAATCACACATTCAGTACCCCTATATAGCCCAAACGGAATGATCCTTTGTTTCATAACCACAATTTCCAGCCACTGCGATGATTCAACTGTGAGATTTGCAGTCGAATCAGGCTCCTTAGATCAACTCGTCGAATATTGCCCCCAAGTGGCCAAACAATCAGTTACTGCAGCTTTAATATCAGTGGTAGCCCAAACAACGAGGTTCCTAATTCTCAACTTAAACTAGTATAATAGTGAAAAACTACAGAGCAAATCTGTTATAGCATCACTTTCTTTAATCAGTTATTGTGTTATGAGCCTAAATACAACCGTCAACCTGAATCCCAAAGGCATGATCAAAAGGGTCCCACTGTAGAATTAGCCAAACAGACACGGCGTGTGTTGTCTGCCTAATGATGACTGCTTGTCGTGCCATCACGATGGTGTGAAAACTTGGCTCGTTATTTCATTAAGCACATGTCAGAGGTCACTCATGTGGTGGTTTCCTCTATGGGCCAGGTGCCTGAACTTGGGGTGCATGGAGAGGTCAAGCCAGATCGACACAGCGGCCATGACATTATGTGATAAGCGTGAAATTCCTCTTTCATTCCACAAATTCATGAAGTATCACACAGACTCTTCACTCTGCTTATTTTTTGTTTCAGTAAAGAAATTAGTTGTGGTTTGTGGTGTAATAAATGTGTTAAAGAATTGAAGACTAGATGTCTGTATGAAGCCTTTTAACTAAATACTTTTTAAAGCATATGGTTATTCTAAATTTGTCTTATTGTTAACTAATTCCATGAAAAGACCAAAACCAACAATGAATTGATCTACTAATAAGTATTGTCTGCGTAAATGGACTCAGCTCTAAGCCTGTTGGTTTCTATTGAAGATGAACATCTTTAGTTTGATTTTTAAATAAAGCTCAATAATTTCCAGCTGGGTAAACAATACTCAAACTCTATCCAAAGCTTGATACATCTTATTCCTCTGTGCCATAGAGCTTCATTGTTGTCCAAAAACTATTAAAAACACATCAATGAGCTACTGTTGCACTGGGTGACATGTTCCTTCATTACCATGAACATGAACTGTAGTTTATTTGGACTCAGTCCCACATACACCGTCCTGCTGCCAGAAATACTCACTAGAGCACCAAATGTGGATTAATCCTCCACTGAAAATAGTCCCCAACAAATGCACTATTTAATGCGACTTTCTCAGTATCCATTTATATATTATGTAAAATAAACATAAGTTTTAGTATCTTTTGGCCTAAATTCTTTTATAGACCTTTGTCAAGAATACATAAATATTTTGAGGGTTTGTTTTGTTTTCATGTCAAATAGCTCAAATTCAAGATGTACTCACCCACATATTCTGTTGGATTCTGATAGCCGGTTCCATTTTGGATCCGATTACTGGTTGGCAAAATGCTCTGATTTGCTAAGCTCCAATCCTAACAAATCTCTATTGAACCTTTTATTACTCATCTCTCTTATTTACTAGCAAACTTCCATGTAGTAAACATGAGGTAGCAGGCTTGTCATTTTGCTTTTTCCAGTAAAAAATGTCAAACATGACTAGCAACTAATTAATGTTTATTTCCATATTGGCTAAAATGAAACTGGCTGTTTGTGTTTAATGTGGTTAAGAAACATCACTGTAACACCATTGTACGGCCGTGAGTGTGTTTTCATAGTTCAACAAGAACTATAATTATTTACTACAAGAGAATAAAAAAGTCGTCTCTAGAAAAATGATCTGTCTGATTGTGTCACAGCAATTGCAGGAAAATCTCCCAGTTATACTTTTATGCATGTTATATCAATATTTTAAGCATATCAGCTTAATATTTCTGAATCTGGCTTGACAGTATTTGGAGCAAATAGCTTGTAAAACCTAGGGTGTGCAAAGTAAGAAGGCTTCACCTGTTCTTTCAGTGTGTCAGATACATTTTATTAGTATTTCATAGATTGTATTGCTTGTTCAATAATTCAGGTTGTAGCTACAGGTTGTGAACATTAATTAGGCTACCACTCAAAGCTATAGTGTTTCTGCATTGTCATCCAATAAAAGTTTATTACAGATCTCAATTGAATCTTTAAGATTGACTTATTTGTAACATAAGGTACTTGCAAATGTTAGAAGCTAAACTTAATTAGATTTGATAAGGGATTCGAATTGGATAAGCAGACTCTATACTGGATTCAGATTCACTAAAATTCTGTCAAACCCCAACTGTACTCGACATACACCCTCAAACAGAAAAAGGAACCTAACATTCACATTCTCTCACAAATACACATTGCTTCATTAAGTTGACATTTATAACATTTTTAAAGTGTCGACCTCTTGACTGTCTAAATCCTACTGTATGTTTTCTTGCTCCCAGATTGCTGCCCAGATCTGTCGCCAGGCCGGCCTGGTGCAGAAATCCAAGGATGTGATGGACTACAGTGCTGAGAACTTTGCCATTGTCTTCGCAGCCATGGGGGTAAGCAGACAAACTGCAGCATTCAGCGGACCCCCCCCCCCACCCCCCCCCCAATTTGTGACTCTAATCCCCCTCTTAACCCTGACGTGTCACCCTGTCCACACCCTTATTCACCAGGTGCCAGGTGATTTAACCTTTAAGTCCCTCTTGTTACTTCTGCACCTCTGAGCATATCCTCCAGCCACGTAGACAGGTTACTAATTCAGCAGGCCCTTAAACGCTGTCAGCCCCGCAGTATCAAGTTCTCTACACCTCAGCTGCTCCTCCTGTCTGCTGTAATGCCTCAATTGTGACAGGTTGACCTCTACCAAACACGCACACACACACTTTCTTCACTTGCTAAATGCTAATCCTTCCCTCTTCCACTTCACCAATTCACATCCCTATTGTGGTTACTCAAAGCAGTGTTAATAGGGATTTATACAAGGCAACACATATGCATTTTCAAAGGACAAATCGAAGGATATAGTGCACACAGTAACAGCAGCCTTTGTGTACTCGGAGTGAAAGACTAAGAGCTCCTATTGAATGACTCGTGATCCATTAAAACATTTTTTTTTTGATTGATTAGTCTATTGATAAAACATTTATTGGCAACCATTTTAATAAGTTATTTTTCAAGCAAAAATGCCACACATCCCGCAGTTCACACCTCATTTGCTGCTTTACTTAAGCCCCTTTCAGACATGCACCTGGTTATGTAAACATGTGTCTCACTTTTACATAAAAGTCATAAGAGCAGTCTTGCTTGGACAGACCTGGGAACCTTTCTGTAACACTTCCAACAAGTCTAGAAAAAGTTCAAATGCCGCAAGGATGAAATTATGAATATTGAGCAAAGCACTAAACATACAGCATGTGAGCAAATAATTGTGAGTCCCAACTGAACGTCTTGTCATTCTGTGCTTTGGCACTGTGGGACATTATGAAACAGGCAGCAGAATTTCTTACCTAATAAACGATGAAAGCTGATTCCTTGCACCCATGAAGGTCATTAACTTAAGGGTAGGTTCACATTTTGAATTTTCTCACTTTAAATATTAACAAGAAATGCATGTATGTAATTTTCAATCAGGAGGAAATGTGTTCATCAGCCTGAAATCTTTAAGGGTGAAAAGCTTCAAATAGTCTCAGGCTTTAAGTACCTTGGGATAAAGATTCGCACGTAACCTTTGAAAAACAGGTGAAAAGGGTCATCCGTACAGTCAGACTGAACCTTAGCAACTTCAAATTCATTAGGAGCCAATTGTCAACAGATGCTGCTAAGTTGTACATGCACTCTGTGATTTTCCCACACCTGACATATTGTATTACCACTTGGTCCCAAGCAGGAAAAAACATTCTTAGGCTCATGCACAGTTTATACAAAAGAACACTCAAAATATTGGACAAAAAGCCTACGAGGTATCATGTCATCACTGTTATATAATTACAAAGTACAACTTATTGAACTTTGATAATTTTGTCTACCTTGCAAACTCCTGCTTAATGTACAAAATTACCCACAATCTTGCTCCTCCCCCACTGACAGAGTTTGCTTAACTATGGTCAGATAACATCAGGCAAACAAGAGCATCTACCAGAGGCAACTTTGGCCATCAGCTTTCTCCGTTAGAGCTACAAACATTTGGAATACAATAATGCTGATGAAATTTAACTCTAACAACTCTAGCTAACTGTGACAGTCAATGACTGTCCGTTGTCCCTGTTAAATAAACAAAAAATAAAGTTTATCTTAAAACATTAATCACATACCCATATGTACATTTAAAGAGCAATTGGTTGCTGTAATCATGTCTTCTTTCGATACTGGCTGAAGATCTCTTCATAGCATGTTTCCAGTGGAGGAGATTGGGGGCAAAATCCAGTCCTCTTTTCATTAGAAAATGCTTTTTCCGTAATGGTCCTGTCATGTTTGTATAAGGCCATAACCAGCATTTATGTAACAGACACCTATGTCTGAATGACAAAAAGCTGGTACTATAACACGGGTTTTCAAAGTCTGACACTGTGGGTCCCCCTCAGACAAAATCCGAACAACTGGCCCCGCTGGTTTGAGCTACAACTTGAGCCCTGTTTTGTTTTTTTTGTTTTTTTTAGCCTACAGTTGTTTACATCACCACCAGCACCATTGGCACTTCATGCAGTATCTTTGCCTCATGTTTCTCCCTGTGTTCCCCCTTCAACTCTCCCACTTCAAGATCTCTCACCTAAGGTATTATTAACTTGTATCATTTGTCTCTCAGGTCAACATGGAAACTGCCCGCTTCTTCAAGTCTGATTTTGAGGAGAATGGCTCCATGGACAATGTCTGCCTTTTCCTGAACTTGGCTAATGACCCCACGTAAGATTCAGTGAAAGCAGTAATTGTACCAGCCAATCCCAGCATTTGTATGTTTTGCTTAGTGATTAGGGATTAGGGATTCTGAATATTGTTCTATTCACATACTGTTATGTTTATTGGCTTCATATTCACAAATGTAAAATCTCTAGAATCGATTTTACAGTTAAATTCAGACCTCAAATTGTTATGTGTACAGTAGAATAACTTTTTTTCTGTGACCAATCAGCATCGAGCGTATCATCACCCCTCGCCTGGCGCTGACTTCAGCAGAGTACCTGGCCTACCAGTGTGAGAAGCACGTCCTGGTCATCCTGACTGACATGAGCTCCTACGCTGAGGCTCTGAGAGAGGTATGACTACCAACTCACCTGTCTTGGACATACTGGCTACACTGTTCAAATTTCCACATGTACCATCTGACACGGAAATGGCTGAATGTGTAAACAGTAAAAAACATATTTCACTTCTGGATATAGTGTGGTTTATGCAGGCCCTGCTGGAAAATAAAACAGAAGGTATCTACTGTTTTGCCTACTACGAGTAGTAAGTGAACACTTGGTAAGTAGACACCGTTGAAGATGTCCTTGTGTTAAGTGTTCTCGGTATGTGACGAGATCAGCAAGTTACCAGAGTATCATTTATTTTCTGTCTATTTAAAGCCTTTACTTGCCTGCGTCCAGACCTTTGAATCCGCCCACTCCACCGAGTTGACTGCATCTGGTCTGGCATCATGACATGAAACAGTGGTTTCTCGGATGAAAAGCGCCGCGGTGGGACTGACAATTAGCCAATCTTCACCAAGTGCAGGACTTATGCCGTTGTCAAGCTGTTGACAAGCATTGTCAAGCTGTGTGCCGGTACCAAGGAGGAGTAATAACAACAAAGGCCATTGCTATAGACAAGATAGACGCTGCTATCGAGGCTGTTCTAAATCGATTAAAACTAAGAATTACTTTGGTATGCGAACGGCATGTCTTCTCAATATCGCCCGACATCGTAGTTTGTTTTTACTTCGCTCCGCATCCACATGTTGGCATGGCTACGCATCAGTGGCGACTTAAAATGATGTTAGATTCAGGCAGATATGTAGGTCCCTAGTGATTGGTTAGGGAAAATCGAAATCATCCTTCCCTATGGAAGTCAGAGTGAGGCAATGTCTTACTGCAGAGGGAAATGTAGTGTAATGGGTTGACATTCTGTCTGATATCAGGCAAGGCCTTTACAGGAACAGGAACACTATAATGTATCAAGGTCTGAGCTGTTAGGTCTTCTCACTTTAACACTCAATAGTTTAGCTACATGTAATCACTTTTACCACTTCTGAAAAGATTAGTCTGGTATTTTTTTAAATCTTTTTCTTACTGTCAACAAATCCCATTATGAGACCAAAACCAACAATGTGTTAGTCCATCCCTCAATACTTTCTGACTGTACCCCGTCTGTGGCTCTCAACCCATAGCCCACTGGTTCTCACTGAAGAGTTGAATCTTTTGTTGAAGCATTTGTTGGGGACTATTTTCAGCAACGGATTAAGCCATATTTGGTGCTCTAGTGAGTAATGAAGGAACATGTCACCCAGTGCAACAGTGTGTTGCTGTGTTTTTAATAGTTTTTGGACAACAATGGAGCTCTATGGCACAGAGGAATACGATATATCAGGCTTTGGATACACACGATACTTGTTAGTAGGATATATTTATTGTTGGTTTTGGTCTTTTCATGGGACTTGTTATCATTAAGAAAAATATAGAATATCACCAGACGTACAGTATCCTCTAATGTATTACAATTGCACATTGTACCAAACCTTCTACTGTATGTGTGTACTGTACATGGCTCTTGGACCATCATTAGTATTTTTCTGATCTTTTTATGGTCATTAGAACTAGACTTGTATCTGCCTTACTGTCCATGTTGTGTTATTTTAAAATAATGTACAATTACCACATGCCCAGTATATTCAGTATTATTTTCAGTCGAGTATAGTACATACTGAATCCTCTCCGAAGACTCCAGCAGCAGTTGAAGCACCAAACCGTCTGGCAGCGCGTCAACATAAAACACCAATGTAAATTCTCTGCAGCATTAACACAAAGATGATAGACTCACTGGAATCTTGTGCTCCTTGCTAGTAAGGAATATCATGTGTCCTTCATTCTTGTAGGAAATACCGTAACTTCATTATTGTCCTCTCGGCTTTAAAAGGAAATGCCCCCCATTCCCACTGCCCTTCTTTGTCCTCGTGGCAGCGACTCAGGCCCTCTCAACTCACACTCTTGTATCTTTGTAATAGTCCTTTTATGTTGTACAGTTTGCGGTCCCAATATGCTGGCAGCACAATGCAGGTTTTTAAATGGTTCATGTGTTCATGTGTTCATGTGTTTTCCCTTCTTGCATTTGCTGTCCATAACCTTGACGCATGTACGCAGCACCAATAATCAGCTAAGACTCAGGCAGCTTGATGGGTATTTCAGCACGTACAAAGAGCCAGGAGGGCATTAACATTTATCTCCTATTCCCATTCACGCGTGTGAAGGTTGAGTTTTGCATTGAATCAACAGTTCACAAGTGTTTAGCCTGCCCATCAACCTTTGAATCCAAGAATGAATGGGATGCATTTTCTTTCCCTCTTGCTCCGAATTCACTTGACTTTGGGAACAAGGATTTGCTTTTGGTCATTTTTGTGGAGGGCCTGAAAACAGAATGACAACATTTCTAACCAGCTGTTTGCCTCTTCTGAAAGATACTGAAGGAGTTAGCATCACTTGACTCTCAAACAGTAAATGGTTTTAGTAGATTTCTTTTTTTTTTTTTTTTTTTTTTTGTTGTTTATGAGGAAGAGTATAGCAAAAATAGCACAGTAAGGTTTAGTCCTAAGATAAAAATATATTTATTTCTTTGGGTTGAAATGAATCATCCTCCCCTTCAGAACTTCTTTAACCCAAAGGTCTGTTGGGAAACAAAGACTTTAGGACTTTAAACCTGCAATAATCTCAATTTTTATGAACAAAGATAACTGGGTGTCACTTGGAGTAAAGAACCCATAGAGAACTGACCCTTCACTTAGCCCTGCCACCATTACATACCGCTGTGATGCCTATTTATTCTAGCATGGCACGTATGCAGTTTACAATGACTAAGTTTACATACACAAAATAACCAGTTTTTTGTCCTCATTCCAGAAAAGACAATATTCCTACTAAGTTGTTTACATGGCTAATGAAAATTAATAATCCACTAATATTCCCAATTAACATTCAACCATGCATACTCCGGCTGTGTTTGACAGGGGTCGATGCCCTAACATCTCAGTTATCACATCAAAATGTGGAAAAGTGGAACAGCTGGAGCCGCTTGAGCCATTTTGCTTCTTTGCGTCAAAACAGGGTTTTCCACTGGTGGCGGACCTCAGCCTTCATCTTTCATTCGTTCAACCGCCTTCTTGAAAAGGTCAGCGTTGCGATATTTGCGCATATCCAAAAGCCTCACAAACTGTTGGCTAGTAGGTTTGTTTACAGCACACAGAGCTGACCGTAAACAGGCAAGAGGCCGTGTGTCGCAAACTGCGGTAAAACCTCCAGCTGAGACGCATATTCTGAATGCGCTGTATACATGTCCAACGAATGCTCCTAAAACCCGAATAACATCGGCATATCCCACGTCTTAATCGGAAAATGGGACATTCATAATAATGAACAATTCGGAATATCCAAACGGAATATACTGTTTACATGACCCGTATCAAATTTGGAATATTGTCATATTCGGAATAATAGTAGGAAATTAGTCTGCATGTAAACGTAGTCAATGATAGCACTTGCACATTTACCACTTGAGATTCATAGGATTTTCTAAATAGGCCATCCTTGATTTCAGACAGAGATAGAAAAGCAGGCTTCTACTTTTCAACCAGTAGCCATCGATATTGATGTCTGAAACAACAACTGTCACTTTTTTATCAGTTCTAGCTACCTGGCTAATTAACTTGAGCTCTGTGAGCTGGTTGTAAAGCCATTTTCAAGTTAAATTGAGCCCTGCAAAAGGGTCTTAAATACACCAATCAGCCATAACATTATGACCACTGACAGATGAAGTGAAGAACATTGATTATCTCGTTACAATGACACCTGTCAGTGGGTGGGATATATTAGGCAGCAAGTTTTTCTATCAGTAAGCGCAGGCAGCTGTTTTCAGTGAATAGGCTCTGATAAACCCACTTTCCACTACCTACCCAGCACCAAACACCAGACAGACAGTTAGAGACTAGCTCGTGAACACAGCAGAGCATTTAGCAGCTAAAGAGCCAGATAGCATGTTTGCCACAGTAATTGTAGTAGGTGATAATAATGTTCAGCTTATTCTGCCACTTACAAGTAGCCAAAATATGAATGTATAAAATGTTTAAAATGATCTCAAACCTGATGAAAATATAAAGAGAAATCAAAATGTAAATGCATGTTAACCATGTGTCCTTTTTAGCTTACTCTTCTTACCGCTTTCATGTCACCCTTCCACTCATCTCCCACTCCTCGCCTGTAGGTCTCTGCTGCCAGAGAGGAAGTGCCTGGCCGTCGAGGCTTTCCTGGCTACATGTACACTGATCTGGCCACCATCTACGAACGTGCTGGCCGAGTGGAGGGCAGAAACGGTTCCATCACCCAGATCCCCATTCTCACCATGCCCAATGATGGTGAGAGCAGTAGCAATAGAACAACAGCTTTCTATGCTTTAAGCTGGACCAAAATGACATCTTCACAACTGTCAGCCTTTGTAGGGGACATATATAGGAATTAGGAACATACAGTATGTATTTTATGCATTCAAAGCAATGTTAATAGTTTTTTTCTATTTGTGTATCTGTTGGATATCAGTGTCTGTTGGTCATGCAGATTATACTCTATTTTCTGTCCTTAAATGCCTCTCGGCAAGTCATTGTTTGAATTACTGGAGTAGGCATCTCAAATGGACTGAGGAGACATTTTTGATGCCTGCAGTTACCATAGCAACACGTATGAAGAGCCTACTCCTATCTAGTTGAACAGGAGTCCCCCATTACAGCATCACAGGGAGGTGATTGTGTTGGCTTTTACTAAACACTGCGGGTGTTCCCAAGGGCTCACGGGCTCTTGATTTAGAGTAAAGGTCTTGGGAAGCTAACCGAAATTCTGTCTATTTCTGTCCTATGTGTGACATTATTTTAATGGCTGCAAATCAGTGAGTGATTTGAATAGTACCTCAATTGTAGATGTGCTCCACTGAATCAGGCATTATATGTAGTTTAAATTAATTATACTGCAATATGTAACGTAACACGATTATTTGTTGGATATATTGTGATTAAATTAATTTTTGTGCCTATAACAGACATCACCCATCCAATTCCTGATCTGACTGGATACATCACAGAGGGTCAGGTCTACGTTGACAGACAGCTGCACAACAGACAGGTATTCATCAGCCGTTTCTTTAAAACACTGTTCATCCATCTTGGGACAAAGAGCTGCAGCTCATGCTTGGATTAGATGGTCTCTGGGGTTAGCTTTGATTCAAAATGCCACTGGTCATTTTTATGTGCTTTCACATAAATACATGGAGACATTACTGTCAAATGTTTACACCTATGGCTTTTATGACTGAAATGCCTTTGACCTGTGTTTACCCATTCATATGAGACAGCCGTCACAGGTTAATCACAGTTATGACTGTTAGCACAGACTTCACTCTGTAGCGTAGTTCTTTAAACTTCACTGATAAACCAAAGAATCACACCGGTATGAATGGATAGAGGAGTGTGTCAGTGTTACGTAGGAATATAAGAACCATGTTGATACATTCTGAGCTTACTTGCAACACAAAATAAGTTAATATTAATGGATTTTGTCACTACTCCTTTTATCCTATATTTGTGTTCATTTTGGCAAATTTGCACAATGAAAAGTATGTTGAATCAGCTTTTAGTAGTTCCTGTTTGCAATGTACCCATGGATGTACAGACAACTATCGCTGGATTACTTTACTTTAATACTGAAGAAAACTTAAAAACCCGATGATTCTCAGGCAAGTTCTGCAGTTTTAAGGAGCATCTTTTTTATGATTTCTAAGCAGATTTCTGGACATTTATTTGCAATGGACATCCTAGATAATGATATCCTCGGGAAGTGCAAGTCACACTGAATCTAAAAGTATGTGTGTTCAGATTTGACTGATTTGACTTCTTAGCAGAGTTCACTTTTTGCATTAACAATGCATGTAATCAGACAATGTCATACTTGTCTTTCAGATCTACCCACCCATCAACGTGTTGCCCTCACTGTCCCGTCTGATGAAGTCCGCCATCGGTGAGGGGATGACCAGGAAGGACCATGCTGACGTTTCTAACCAGCTGGTAACAAATCTTACCTGTTGTACCTAGATAAATCATCCTGTAACCTGGACATGTTTATCCCTCTGAATAATGTCTGATAATTAACTAAAATCATTGACAAGGATACTATATGGAAAGGGCAGTGACAGTATACAGATGTTTGATGACAATTCTTATGAACTGCCATCATTATTATTAATAATGTCTCTCCTTGTCTCCAGTATGCCTGTTATGCCATTGGTAAGGATGTCCAGGCTATGAAGGCTGTGGTGGGTGAAGAGGCCCTCACCTCCGATGATCTGCTCTACCTGGAGTTCCTTCAGAAGTTTGAGAAGAACTTCATTGCTCAGGGTAAGAAGATGCTACAGGAACAATTCACACATTTTCAACCATATTTCCATGTATTAGTTACAGAGGTAGTATGAACACATCATTCATAATAGTGAGGGTGCAAGCAGTAGCTGACAACCACACCTAATATGGGCTCGTCACTGTTTGATGAATGAACTGTTCTATGCTTCTCAAATGTGAGAGTTTGCTGCTTTTCTCTTTATACTCGTGTACATGGAACATCTTTGGCTTTTGGTCTGTTGGTCAGAAAAAAGCACGCAATTTGAACATGAAGATATCACCTTGGGCTCCGGGAACTTAAGATGGCCATTTTTCACTATTTTTAAAACATTTTATTGACCAAATGATTAATTATAAATAGCAACAGATTAATTGATAATGAAAATAATTGTTAGTTGAGTCTCTAGGGTATTGTACCTACATGTAATTTGCACACTGCCAGCTCTCCTGCACATGCAGCCCAAGCTGTGAGTTCACAACAGAGAACCTTATGCAAAAGCTCTGCTGTTTTTATTTAGGAATTTTGGGAGCAGGAGAAATTGAATTTAGAAGTTTGATTTAGTGGTTAGTCACTGTACACAGAAGTCAACGAGTGTTACCTCGCTCGCTGCACTGGAGCTCGTTGCTGCTGAGGAAGAATTTAAATGTCTTTATCTATTAAATGTGGTGACAATCTCTCTCCATGAGTTCAGAATCATTTGGCTGTCCCTGTGGTCTCTCATGGAAGGCTGCAGAGGTGCTTGTAAAGGCGTACCTGCTCAGCCAGTCCAGCTTTGAAGGTGTCCATGTTGAAATGAACAATCAGGGAACGTTGCCTAGTTACAAAAATGTAATCGCACTTGACACAAGTTACGTGATGACGTTATTTTTGGAGCACAGAGCCTTGTGCGAGGGACGCTGCATCAAGCATAAACCGTGCTTAACAGTGACACTTTGTGGCTTTGAAGTCCTGTGTGTGTGATTAGATTTTCTTGCATAACCTTCACTTTACTGAAAATGTGTTTGCACTATATCACTACATTTGTGTTGCATTTCTCTCAAGTATTTACTATTAATGGCCAGGGTATTTGACTTGATTGCAGATACTACATATTGTACTACGTGCCGTTGTTGCTACTGTATAAAGTAAAACCACAGTGGGTTTTACATGTTATCTCATAGAAAAAAGATCAGAATACATGTAACGTGGTGGTCTGAAATAATGAGGAAACTAACCAACAGTAGGAACAGTACTTCAGGTTATTGAGTATTTTTGCTCATCTATGGTGGTTGAAGTGGCATTCACTTTGTATGTCTGAGTTTATGTTTGTCCCTGGAAAAGATTGATCTGTGTAGGTTCCTTCTTTGTTACTGAGGCATACCTGACCATTTCTTTCTATCTCTCTTTTCTTGAAAGTGACTAAACAAAGCTCAGTGTTGAGATGGTTTAATCTTCTTGATAGATACTGTACATACAGAGCTGTATTTCCTCTTTTGAACACTGATGGATTCCACAGGAGAATAGTCATTATAGCAAGGCAAGATGGGAAATGGAGAAAGAAATATTTTTAGATTTTCTTTCCCTCCATCTCACAGCTACAATTTCCAAACTGTTTCAGCACAACAACCTCTATTAGAAACAAAACTGAGTCCAGAGCAGGGACAAACTAAACCTCTGGTCAGAGATTAATTAAGACATTAATTTGGGAATTTATCACAAGGGAGACCAAGGGCTCTAAAAACTTTAGTTTGGATCAGGTTTAATATAAGCGACTAAGAGGGGTTTTTTTTTTTACTAAGACTACTGCAAATTACCATCAGGGCAAATTTTTTGCACCACGTTTCTTAACATTTAGCGGGGTTTTTACTAACACTTAAGATGTAATGGAGTTCAGCAGTTACAGTTGAGTTGATTTGAATGAACTGCTGCTCAGTGTGTGTTCAGTACGGAGCTGGAGCTAGGATATGATTAGCCTAGCTTAGCATAAAGACTGGAAATGGCCATCTCTGTTTAATTTAAAATTTATTTCATCATTTCATCCATTTATTTCACACCTCTAAAGCTCATTAATAACACCTATCTCTGTTTATTCTGTACATAAACTGCTGCTTTACATAAAGCAAAGAAATGCATTAAAACAACAAACCCAATAGAAACATAAAATAATAATAGGCAAAAATAATAAAACCGAAATAGAGTTACAGTGCAGCTAAGCTAAAGCCAAGCTAAGCTAACCATGTCCTTTCTCCAGCTCTGAAATGTACAGACATGAGATTGATATTGATTTTCTCACTGAAAAAAAGTGAGTTTCCCAAAATGTTGAAGTTGTTCTAAGATACATCTCACACATGTCTGGGAAGCAATAGACTGCAAAGAGTTCTTTTGCTACTGTACTTGAGATATTTGACAAGAAAACACTTTTGGAACTCCAATTGAACTTTCCAACTGCAAGAAGTACATATGTGAAGAAATATTAGTTGGATAGCATAATGTTATCACCTCAACAAAAAAAGTGATTACATTAAACAGGCCTCCTGAAGTTAGAAAAATTGATTTGGGTTCTATCAAAAGTTAAAACACGTCGCACAGCTCTTCTCCAGTACGCCATGCTTTATTCACCAGATGTTTTTGGCTATCTTGCCTTCATCAGGGTGGTGCCTGCGGCTGTTTCCTTATATACAACACATTGACCTGTCACGTGATCGATGCATCACCATACATACCGTGTAAACAAATCTTTACAGTCAACTTTTTCTTCTCATTGTCCATAGTTTATACAAACACTTTATAACAATACACTTTTGTTAGGACTTAAGTCATCAATGGGAAAGAAAGCTGAATATCAGTTTTTCAATAAAAGTAAATAAATTCTGTATCCTAGCAACCAAATTATTTAGATTACTTTTTTAAAAGACAGTGTATATAAATCACCTCCATCACTTAACATTTAGGAATTAATAGGAACTAATGTCAAAGTCCATCTATGTTTGAACTTAATACATCCATCCAAGATGTACACTTCCGATTGTTCTCAAAGAAATCCTGTTAATGGAGAACAAATATAATCCCAGACTCTACAGAAATGGCTTCAAGTAAAATGTCACTGTGGGAAACGGTGAAGTAGCAATAGCAATGTGCATCACTGTCTGCCATTCTGTCTTTTTTGATACTATTGCTTGAGAGCACCAAAATTGGAAGTTAACTTCTACACATGGTGGCTTTAAAATGATTCAGATAAGCTGGTTGAGACACGCTTACAATACTTTGTTTGCCTTCTGTGAGATAGATTGAACTGTTGATGCATCATGATTCTCTCTTCACCGTAAAGATGCCCAGCCCTATTATACTGTGCATTACATTCAGTTTTCAGGGTCTGCACAGTGTCTTCCACCTAATGTTGGCAATCACAAAGGAGTTCTGGCTCACCAGATGGTAACCTGACCATGACTAAAGAAAAGAAAATGAAATCTTAAAAATTCAAACCATATCCTTGATCAGGAATTAACGACATCATGTCGCAAACAATTCGAGCTTGCTTTCATGATAATAAAAGCTCTTGGTATGTTGCCCTTGAAAAGCAAAACAGAACTGACTATATGTCTTGTGCTTTCTCAGTATTTGACACAGCAGTACAACTACAGTGTGATGACTTATACATTGCATTTTTCTACTAGCACCTGGCGTCTTCTCAGGTGGTTGGGGGATAACAGATGGTTTTTAAAGATGCACTAATCATTTTTTAATAAACAATGGTGTAAAGCACTGTGTGTAATGTGAAAGCAGTCACTTGTCGCAATGAATCCACAGAGAATTATCACCAACTCTGCACTTCCCCTCAGCTCTAAGGAGCTTTTTAGCCTATTTTAGCTCATTGTTTTGGTTTTACAACCTTGTTAACCTCATTTCCAGCAGCAGCAGGCAGATGTTTTTCACTATATGCACTGCACCAAATAGCAGACAGACAAAGTTAGCGACTAGCTGGTGAAGATAGTGGAGCATTTAGCAGCTAAAGAGCCAGATATTTTTCTCAGGAGTTGGTGGAGACCAAAATAGAGCTAGAAATAGAGTAAATGTTGGACTCTTCAGGTGGACACAAATGGGGATGATAGGGATGATAATGTTTCTGTATCTGCTGATTGTAGAAATAAGCACATTTTATGTGATAATATGTCAATGTCGTGTACACACCAAGTGGTCAGAAATTCAATTACTGCAGCTTTAACACCAAATTTCTTGGTATCGCTGTCTTTACGCTCCATTTTCAAGAACGTTTCGTGCTTGATGTGATGTATAGTAGAGAATGCGTGTGTACATGAGACAGCCCCGGTTGATATTATGTTTGGATTCTAACCAGCACCGTTGTGGCCCCTTTGTCTCCCCCAGGCCCGTACGACAACCGGACAGTGTATGAAACCCTGGATATCGGCTGGCAGCTGCTGCGAATCTTCCCCAAGGAGATGCTCAAGAGGATTCCTCAGAGCACCCTGGCCGAGTTTTACCCCAGGGAGTCTGCCGCCCGTCACTGAGGCACACTAAGGGATGCTCTGATTCTAGCCCCACTCACCTTTCTACCCACCGTCCTCCTTTCCCTGTATTCCTTTCTTTCATCTCCTCCTACAGCCCTGCACTTCAAGGAGCCAGGAGACCGATGTTGTGGAACCTTCACCCATCCCAAACCTCACCTCCCTTTTCTCCAATGTTCTTATTACCTCCAGTTCATCGTTCCTCTCATGAATCAACTCATCCCAACGCCACCCCCACCCTTCTTCCCTACCCTGAATGAGAACAGGGCAATAATCTCCCCCTTCTGTAGATGTACTGTAGCGTATACGTGTCCAGAAGTTGTGTACGGAAAGTGTCTGTGGTTGTAATGTCTACCCTTGATTGCGAAAACGTGAACATATCCTTGAAATTATAGATGAGTCCTTATTTATTGGGGGTGTTACTGCTGGATCCCCCTATTGTTTTTTTCTTTTCTTTTTTTTTTTTTTTTAAATAAATGCTATGTAATGTCCATCTCCCTCAAAAAGCAAGAGGTTTCCATCTGAAGAGAAATGTGTATTTATAGGAGGGTTGTCAAAATAAAGGCCCTAAAATACAGTACCCCTGCAGCCAGTTAGGTGAAGATCATGAAGTTGGGTTTTTATTGAGATTTATAGCTGACTGTACTTGATTGTCATTTTCTAAACTAAAAGGCACACTTTGCTGAACAACACAAACTCACAGCTTCACAAACTGAGCATCATAAATGTCACCATATTGGTATTTACCATAGGGTGATTTTATAGGCATGTGTTTCTCTTATTTTGTCCACTCCCTATGTATTGGTTAACAATAGGCAACTGCTGTATTTTTTTTTTTCATGTCATGTGGCTTCAAGTTGGCTGTTACTCAAATGTTCTCATGTCACCATTGTCAACATGCTAACGGAAGCATCCTTAGTAAACAGACAAACAGGCCACAAGCAGAGTGCAGATGTGTGACTCTTTCCTCTTTTGGACCCTCTTGCTTCTTCCACCTATTCTGGAAAGAATACATTGGATGTTTACATTATTTGTGTTTTGCTGTTTGATTTGTGTTGCGAAATACAAGTATATAAGAGTATATTAAACATTCCCATCTGTCTGCAAAAACTAATTCTTTGTTGTGCAACAATAATGGTTTTGTGAGTTTGTGTCCATGAATAAATTAAATTATATGAGTATGTCACCTGTCATTCAACACATATACATCAGCAAAATATATTCTTCACAAGGTTGATTTATCCAGTCAGTGCCATCTCTAACATGGCAGAGACTCCTCATTGATCACAGATTTAACCTAAATTTACCAGTCCCACCTTACGATATGTAAAATGTCTACAGTAATGTTTTAGGAATTGAATCAATCTAGATATTAAATCTAGCTTTTAGTTGACAGATTCAGAGAGTGTTGGGGCAAGTCTTTTCCATATTACCAACATAATTACACTACATCATTTGGTGATTAATTTTGAAATTGCTTCATAAGTTTCATAGTTTGTCTAAAAAATATATGAACACAGCCACACAAAAAGCTCAAGGCTAGTGAGATGAGTTTTGAGCTTAGATTCTGTTTTAAACATGAATCTGTATTTTAGTATTTCCTTATGCATTTATTTTATTTTTGAAAAATCTGATTATGCACAATACATATTTATCTCATTCCTCACAGATCTATCCTCTACCTCTTGATGTAAGACTTTTTTTGTTACAAAACAAGTATATAAACAGTACAGCACGTACAGTATGTACATGGCATATCAGTGGATAAAAACAAAAGAAGTGTTCTGTGGCACATAGCTGTAGCAGCTTCAGAAAACATGCACAAATGATTATACTTTAGCCTATTATTACTGTCCCATGTACCAAAGTATTTATTACCATTTAACTACAGTGGAATGATCATATTTTTCTTTTAAAATAGAATTGATTTGATTTTTCCACTATTGCATTTATCATGCCAAAGTACCTTCATGTGGGACTTTGGAACCAATTCCAATACTTTCAGCTGTGTTGAAAAGTAAGCCCGGCTGCCGTGAATGCCTCTCGGTGCATTTTATTTGTACTGTCTGTATGCTTAGGCGCGTGGTAATCTACCTTCCAGGTGTGTCACCATGAAGCACTTCCTGTTGAACTTTGGTTAAAGATTTTCTCGCCATGGCTGCAGAAGCGCTGGACAAAATGAATGTTATTACAGACCTGTCAAACCAAGGTACGTTGTTTTTGTAGCAGTCAAATTGGGAGTTGGGAGTTTTCGCTGGGTCACACCGTAACGTTACAGCACCGGTGTCCGGTAGCTACAGTGCCTTGCTCTTGGATTGACAGAAATTCGCGCTAATTTACATACACATTAAAAAGTAAAGGGTTGTGTAGGCGACTAAACTACACAGTGCGTGGTGCACTTGCTTGAACGAATGTTTGAAGGCTATTTTGATTAATAGTCAAAGCAGATCATCGTTTGGTGTCTGTTGGGGCCAGGTGTAATGGATAAATAAAACGCTGCTGGGGGAGGATAATGGGTAGCGTTATATGTAAAATCACCTTTCTTAATGATGGGGACAACTTTCACTCCACTTTGAGTAAACAGGCTAGCCTACTATAATGTCTTTAACTCGTGCTGATATACTGACTTCAGCTGAATTTGTTCTTTTACCGGCGTTCTTTCCCAACTTCAAGGGTTTTTGTTTTCATGGTCAAAGTCCAGTACAGCAGGAGGACTAAGCTTTTACTCCTTCTTATAGGCAGGGCTAAACTGCTAGTGGCAGGGCCGACCCTAGACTTTTGGGGGCCCCTTTATTGTAAGGCGTTGCCACTTCACATGGCACTGAACCAACTTGTGTATTGTAAATTTTAAGCACACATTGCATGTACAAATAAGCATGCAAAGACTAAAGTGGGACCTATCAGCAGCAACACTATCTTTAAACAGACTACAGTAAATACAGTATTTGTTTATTACCCCATAACTCTATGAATGGTCCTTCTCAGGGTCTTTTGCTTGATCTGGTTAAAGTTTGAGCATATTTTAGTGTAATGTTCTTATTAGAAAGGGCTGAATCTCACCTGTCTTCATGTGTAAGATGTCAGAATGTAGAAAGCATATAGAGAGTATTTAAGTCCTGCCCACACCGGAGGGGAAACTATTCATCGCTCTCCATTGACTTTGTATTGCGTGAATGTTCCTCCTTGTCACTTTGGTCTGCTAGCAAACAACAGAAACATGCCTAAAAGCTGCTGTGCGGTGGGATGCACCACCAGCAGGGTAAAGAACCAGAACTAAGTTTTTATAAGCTGCAGAACTCAAAAACGGATCCTTTAGGAAGACAGAAGTGGATCCAGACGTGAGGCATCAGCAGTAGGAATGGGAACACTGTGGGATCCTGACACTCAGCATTTAGTCACTGCTCAGTCAGATATCCAAACGTCAGTTTTAGGCTGACTATAATTCTGTAAGTTGAGCTAAAGCATTTTGACAGTATGCGACTTGTGTAGTGGAATGTGGCTCAATCAGAAAACTATGCAGTATTATGTTTGCAAGTGTCTTAGCTAACTACAGTAACGTAGCTTGAGCAGGGACACTGAGACAGACCCACAGTATTGAGTTTGTCCTCTCTGGTAGACAGAGGGTGCTGAAATCTAATGTTAGCTCGCTAGAGGCATTTTGTTAGCGTTTCAGCCCTTGGTTGCATGTTGTGGTGCGGATTGATTTCTATTTCAGTGGGCGTGACTCGTTGCGCTCTGTCTCAACCAAAAAGATATGATGTAAACTGTCGAAGAATACCTTGTGAAGAAACGTATCCCAGTTTGTGTTCACTTTCGCTCGTCTTGTTCATTAATTTTGTTTAACTTATCATATCTAATACAACTGCAAAATGGTATTTATTTGTTTTTTACCACTGAATCCTGGGAGTGCTTGTTTCATAGGGGACAGTAAATTACTTACATAGCCTACCTAAATTATCCATTTCGTCCTGTCTCTGAGCTTATTGTTTTGACACTGTTTGTTGGCAAAAATGGCACGAAGTGCTGTCAGTTTTGTAGGAAGTTCAATTTTTATTTCTGTATTGTCTCATGTTCATTAAAAAGGTAGGTAAGCAACTACTTATATTGCTTAATGGGTAGGGCCGGCTCTGTTGGCCCAACGGCAAAAGTGAGCTGCTGGTCCTCCTAAACCCCCTTTTCTGCTCCCACTCTGTGCTGTGTGTACAGCATTCCTGCTGTACTGGAATATTACATGGCCTGTGGTTTGCTGCATGGTAATTTGATTAAACACATTCATTTAGAACATGCTTCATGTAAAAGCACAATCAGTAATAAAGTGAGACCCACCTCAAGGCCACTATCATGTCAGTTGATGTCATAGTGCATATTACTATTTTATGCCCACAGAATGACTGACACAGACACATGATAGTGGCAGGCCATAGCCTATATTATGACACACTGTACAGCAGCCCATAATATCCAATATAAATATAGTACCTTAAGCCTCTAGCCAGTTATATTCTTATTTTTTTCAATACTTGATCATGTTTCCATTGCTATTAATTAGATATTTGAAAATGAATGAAACTACAGACATTTCCTCAGTAAGTGCTGCTACTGATTTGACATGTAGCTAAAATTCAGATGTAAAAATGTATTTCAGTAAAGATTTCAAGTTCTTAATGTATTCCTTATTTCTCATGAAATGCAAAATATACTAAAACAGATTATGAACTAAAAAAGGTCAACATAGAGTGCACTGGATGTACAGAGAGGAGAGTTATTTCAACCCTCTCATCTGTCTCAGTGTGTGCTTTCTAACAAGCATACTGTATGTCCCAAAATACTTTACAAAACCAAGAAAAGGGTGTCCTTAGTCAGTTTCCTGTTCCGTAATTCCTGAATGTCAAGTAGAGGCTGAATTTGATTATTGATTAACATGTTTTCCATGGGAAAAAATAACTTGCCTCTTTACATATGTCTGTCCTAACTGCATTATACAGTATGCATTATTATTATTATTATTATTATTATTATTATTATGCACCACCCCTTCTGAATGTGTCTTCTCTTAGCAGTGTGTATTTGTGGTGTTCGTCATATTTGCTAGAACAAACAGAGGACAGTTACAGTAGAACCCCTGTTACAGTAGAAAACAGGTAAAGCCGTTCCTAAATCTCTGTAAGGTACAGTCATAGTCTGTTCTGTCTGTTTATATGCTTCTATAGTCTTATATTCTAAGACATATGTATCGTAGAAAAACAAGTCTTTTTTTTAAATGTTTTTGGCTGCTAGCTGTACTTAACACAGGTTATCTTGGCAGTGGCCAGCTATTGCAGAAGGCAATTCCCCTTACTATTGTAGTTACACCCAAGGCAAATATCCAGTGTTACTGTATTCAACATCCCGTTTTATAATAGTCAGGTGACTCAAGACACAAGTTGCACTAGTCACTGAATGAGAAGTTATCACATGCTGGAGAAGTTCCCATTTGTTGCCTTTTTTTAAAAAACAGGATGATGTGAGTTTTGTGTTCTTCACTGACTTTACTGTGATTTACTGATGAAGATGGCTTACTGGCATCCTTTGCTCCCTACAGCTCTACAGGAGTATGATGGCCTGCAGAGGAAGCATGAGACAGCAACCATGGAGGTAAGTGTTAATATCAGATACACATGTATGTCTGACAATATATAGAGCTGATACCTGGTTCTGCTTTCACCATCTCTAATAGGATGAATGTCATAAAGTTTAACAGTACTGTAGGATCAGTACACAGCTACAGTAAAAGTAGTAGTGGCCTAGCAGTAGGAGTATCTGTATTAATTGAAGGAGAAGCCGAGGAAGCAAAAGTAGAAATAGTTGTCATTGTAGTAGTATCTTATGATGTGTCCTTTGTCTAGGTTCTGTTTGGGAAAGAGAGAAAATAACAGTACTTATTGTTTGTTACATTAACCTGACAAGGACCTCTAGCGGCTGTGTCTGTAACAAAGGTGGAAGTAGTGTGACATTGTTACTACAGTGCAGGGAGGAGGTTGGGGTGGATGGGGCGACAGTGACTTTGAAATGTTTGGGCAGCTGTGGCTCAGGAGGTAGATCGGGTCGTCCACTCATCACAGAGTTGGCGGTTCGATCCCTGGCTCCTCCTGTCCACATGTCGAAGTGTCCTGAATCCCAAGTTGCTCCCGATGGAGGCTAGCACCTTGCATGGCAGCTCCGTCACCATTGGTTAGTGAATGGGTGAATGAGAGGCCAATTGTTGTATTTGTTATAAGTGCAGTCAGTTTTCCATCAGACCATGACCACAATTTTTCCTTAAACTAACCAAGCTGTTTTTGTGCCTGAACCTAAATCCTAATCATAACGGTGGCAGATCAGAAAACAGTCAGTGAATTATGTGTGGAAAAGTTATCTGTTATGGTTTATAAAGCGCTGATGAATGATGTTGTCTGCCGATGAAGTCTGAAAATGCTCATACATGCACGGGTTCTTCTGGAAGGCCATGACAAACGACCACTTTTGTTATTTGGTTTCGAGGACTTCTTCAGAAATGTTTCCATCCTGAAAAGATCGAAAATTTTAGAGGGGTATTAAAGGTGAAGCAGTGAAAAAGTCTCAAAAAAGTCAGACTTAACTGGTATTGTTATCAGTCTTCAGAAAGTCATAGATGACCCTAGTGAAGTCTTGGTGTCAAAGCTCAATACCTTTTGAGCATGACTGAAATGTGTCGCTAGTCCCATTTTTCGTAAACTTAAGTACCTCAAGCTGGCATCGAATGTCTGGTCAGATTTATACTCTTCTTTACTTACTCTTTGACATGTGTGTTCTGGTAAGTTATTTAAAATCTCCTTCATATCGGCATAGGAAAAAACAATCAAACCGATCATCCCTTCAATCGTTGATATACGATCTGATCGCCTATTGGCACAAGCCGAATGTGAGGTAATAAAAGGTATTGTCTTGATGTCGGTACTGAAACCGTATTAGCACTGGTTTGAAAGATTGTTAAAGACTAAAGAATCAAAGCACTCTGTATACTATAAGGTATCTTTTATCACACAGCTCTGCCATATCTTACAAAACGTCTTCCATTGAATCCATTGTATGAGTTGACCTTTTGTGTTAGGAGCAGGGCTGAATAAACTGTATGAAGAAGAACAGATGAAGAAAACTTTTACCAAATAATGATGAATTAATTAAGGACAACAGGAGACAAACAAACAATGGCAATGTGAATGTGTGTGAGTGATGACATGGAGAGAGGAAAACACGTGTGGTGGCTATTGAAGGGTATTCTTAAAAGCTATGCTGATTACACAAACAAGTGGTTTGACATGCAGAGAAAGCCAAACAAAGAGAAATGTATTTGAAATAGTACAGAGGGTTCTTGTGTTCTGGGTACTCAGTGTATATTATATATGGAAACATCAGGGTCACTTTAGGGAGAGTAATTATATTCCTCACCTGCTCTTCAGCACTACATGTAATTTATCTTTTGACACCTTTTAACACATTTTAATTACAAAAGGCTTTTCCAGGCAGTCTCTGAGTTGTGCTGTTGCACAGGCAAACAGGTTGAAGGTTGATTAAAACATCAGTGATCCTGCTGCTCTGTCTGTCTCGCTTACATAAGTGCAAGAGGCTGGAGGAGGAGAGAGACGAGGCCATCAAGAAGCTCAATGAGTTCCAGCAAGGTAAGTGTATCTCTCCTGGTTCAATACATGTCCACAAAGTGAGATTAAGGCAGAAGTGTTTTTATTCTACAAACAAGCTTTAACTCGTGGATGTATTAATGTAAATGTATTCAATGTGGCGTCGTGGTTGATTTTCTTCTTCTTGTTGTTCAGCCTTCAATAACTTTAAATAAATAACCACTATCAGGTTCGTAGGAACCTAAAAGTAGCAGTGTTTCCATTCAATTGTCAAGCGAATTTTAAGCGAACTTTTGAAATGTCGCAAAAAAGAAATTTGAATTAGACGTGTTTCCATCAACTGGTTTGGAGGGAATAAACTCGGCTTGTTGCAAAGCAGAGTTTGGTCAGAAGTTGGTGGTACAGGCTACGCTTTACGCATGGCTGTAATCCACCAGTAAACAGAGTAGAAGAAGTAGAGGTTGCCAACCGGAAACAAAACAAGTGGCCTTGGCCATCTAACCCATCAACAGGAGAAAGATGGAGAGAGGTCCATAGGAGTCTGTTTCTATAGGGCAAGTTTGACTTGTTCTTTCATGTCAGCTAGTGTTGGCCATGTTTCATGCTGTCTGAGATACAGAAGAACGAAACTCTCTACTTCTTTACTACAAAGTAGTTTATTATTCAGATTGCAGAAAGTACAATACAAATCTGGAATACAAAGGGTCTGGATTCAGAATGCAGAACAACGGTTCTCCCAGCATACATTTTTGAACCTCCCATACTACGCTCCTCCTGATGGGGTGGAATGTTTTTGGTTGGTCAAAAATTCAGTCAATCTAACACGGAACTTTCTGATTGTTAAAATTTAGAGACATGGATTGTGTGTCATACAACTGTTGCTAAGTGAAACACCTGTCTGCCGAACCTTTGCCCTACATTCCGATACTAGGGCCACTCCCAGTACGGAGATGCTCTCATCGTCATTCTTGCAATAACAACCCTGGTTACATAAGCCTTCTAGCATCTGCAGGACAGGATGACCTTTTTCTTCTCTTATGTTCGTGTTCTTGAATACTTTCTGATCATCAGTGCTTCACGTTTTCTATGATTATACATAACACACATGTTTACTTTGATTAAAATAAACACATCTAGGTTATGGATTGATTATGTAAATAACACAGTTCCTACAACAGTGGCAGAGTCAGCAATGCTGCCAATTTGTCCCAGTGGCCAATTGCAGTACAGCAACAACAAATCCCATGCAGCTCTAGAATCATTCTCTCCATTGACTGCTATAGAGTGCTGCAGGGATGAGGTTCCCTCGACAAAAAGCCAATTGGATTTTGGATTATTGCAGAAAATAAGGTCTGTGGCAAACAAAAGTTTATGATACAGGTTTTGTTCAGCGAGATAATCTTCACAAATGAACACAACTTGTGATTTTTGAAACGTAAATGTAATCACAAGAAGTAAAAAGCTAAAGTTATAAACGAACTACACCACGGTCGCATGACTTCAACGTCACCACCACTAAGCTTCCAAATTTGGTTTCACAAGCTTACTTCTTCTACAAAAGCCTTTGGGAAAGTTTGAGTTAGAACAGTTTGCAGTATTAACACAACGAGGCTGTAAAGACGGACGAGTGAGTAGATGAGTTTCTGTGTTCGGCGTGATGTTTAATCCCCGACAACCTCTGTAGGCTCATTTTGACACTTGTTAGCAACTGCCTTTTTTAAGACACTGAAAGGCTTCAAAATTCACGAGTGGGGTTTTTACTGATGTATTTTATGTTGTAGAACAAAACATGAAAATCTCTTTAGCTAATCTATGTATCTACCTCTAGATACCCCCAGATGGTGAGTAACTATATCCCTTTTGTATCCACAAGCTGGCTCATCCATGTTTGTACATCAGATGTCTTTGTACCACAACTGTCATTTAAAACCTTTTACACATTCACCTAAGGTGACTCAGTAGCAAAAACCTTAAAACCAGAAATTGCAAAGTAAATAATGCAGTGTAGCAGTTTATTTGATGAAGTCTATATGTTTCCCACATTATTATTTAAAGGGAAACTACAACCATTTTACCTGTCAAAGTCAGTTTACTAGCCACAGGGAGTACTACTCAGTCTGTGAAAACAGTTGTATAATATTATGTCAGGCTCTCTGACATTACTTACGTATCTCTAGTGTCTTGGCTTGGGCTTAGAGACATTTTTTATTGAAATCCTGTGTTACAATCTGGGGGTGTGGAGTTTGAAAGATGAGGGCATATATACCTGGCAGTAACAACTTAACATAAATGCTATTGAGTTGCATTAGTTGTGTGGGATCCAGGGTTTTTGTCAGTCAGGATATCTTGGCCTCTGCTGCTGCTTACCATTCCTTTTAAAACGTCTCAAGTCCCCCAACTGGAGTACCCACAAGCCCAGGAAATACAGCCAGTAGATACTTGCAAGACTAAAGAACAGCAATGCCCATTATAGTCTGAAAATGCCATACACAACAGGCTGAT
Organism: Macquaria australasica; assembly: GCA_005408345.1. Lineage (NCBI taxonomy): Eukaryota > Metazoa > Chordata > Actinopteri > Centrarchiformes > Percichthyidae > Macquaria > Macquaria australasica. The sequence goes on from SEMN01000312.1 coordinate 348,770, forward strand.
TATAGTGATGTCAAAATAAAGTTACATAACCTTTATTATGCATGCAAAATATTGCAGCACAACTCTACTGATATCAAATTGATATAGTTGGTTTGATAAAGCATCAGTAGTGTAATTTATAATGTATTCCAGTTTATGTGGTCAAACGGGTTAATCATAGTGGCTGCTTTTATTTATTTATGTTCTGTGCTATGATAGTGGAGTAGTATTTATTAATTAGTGTCATTAAATTGATATTGTATTAGTTTTAGTCTAATTAGACTCAATTAATTTCTGGGGCTGACACAATGACCCTTCTTGCTTGCTGCAGTTGTTTTAATAGATGTCTAGGTAACTTATATCAGCTGCCTCCTCTGTTACGATTTGCCTGTTTTTACTGGGCTTCAGTTTAATCTTATTTAGGCTTTTGGGAACCACCCATTGAGGTTCAACTCAACCAGTAAGACCAGTTCTGCCTCCTGAGCAGCTCTGTCCCCAAGAAATATTCTAATGACACAGACTCTAACTTCATGTAAAATCTGACCACTCAGATGTACTGTAGTGTTTTTGATATATACTGAGGTTCTTCTGAAAAAACATAATGAGCACACATACACACAATCTGTTCTACTGCTAATTTGGATCAAATGTCAAAAAAATACTGATGGACAAACATAAAATGTGACATGAATTCAGCTTAGTGAGGGACTTGGCCCTCATATATTGTAACATAATCAGAATTGGAATAATGTGTGTTGTCAAACAATCTGATATTTCCATGTGAAGTGAATCAACCTTTGATGTCAATATATGCAATGGCACTAGGAAATTTAGGAACAGTACATTCAGATTCTACACGTCTGCCTACCAGTACCTATATGATCTCATTTGTGACAACATAGTATACTGTATGCACTGATAAGAGAACATGTGTTCTGTTGTAATAAACGTGTATTGTTGAAAATGATCACAGCTGTGCAAATATGTGAACCAGGAAACAGATAATGGCATTGGAATAGCACTGTCACTGCTCCAGCTTTTATCACAAATCTGTTTCCAAACACTACAAATATGTTTCAAATGTTTTGGCCCTCCATTCAATTTTCCAAAATGATTTTCCTTACAGGTTGAATGCTTTGCTATGACCATTTTAGTGAAGACAGAATTTGAAATAGGGCAACACATGTCAAAAGATAGAGCAAATAGTTTGTCTTTGTAATGGTGGCAGTTGTGTGGATTTTCATCTGAATAAATCTGGCCTGTGCTCATGTATTCAGCGATTTTCCAGCCAAAACACATATTGTGTTTGACTTCCACGTTAATAGAGGCTGCCTCACTGTGCCAAGCAGCTGCATATTAGGACCTATTACGTGATTTCATAGCTCTTAGAAAATTGCTCCTATTCACAACGAAACGGCTGGGGATGGGGCGGCAGGGTTGGTGGAGGGGTGGGGGGGTAGTGGGAGGACGGGAGAAAAAGCCCCCAACACACAATCATGCCTTTTCAATTGCCGATGGCAAGGTTGATGACAACATGACCATTGTGTTATAATGATAACACCACAAAGGCATCTGCCCCCCTCATCAAGGCTTCACAGCGGCAGCAGATACAATTTAATTCACTGCTCCGTTGGCGGCGCTGATACCATTATGCAGCACGTCGGCACAGGGGTAATCACTGTCGTTCCTGAGAGGAGGATAAAAAAAGACAGGCACAAAAAAGAGGGGAGAAAAAAGATGGAGTGATGATGATGGGGAGGCCGAAACTTACAATTAAGACTGCCAATTCTGACGTGTCAGAGCCCCCCGTCGACTTGTGCTCATACACTTTCAACACTTCCACTGCTGTTTATTTACCATGGCTACCAGTAATTATAATTAACATGTCATTTAGTTCAAGGCGTCCTTTCATAGGTTGCCGAGTGTGGCCACGGCATTATGGAGACAGGCAGAGAGGATAAGGAAGAGGCAGAGGACCAAACTGGCAGCTAAGTGCTATTGAATGACTGATGTGGAGGGCGCCAGAGGAACGTGGATATCGCCCGGCGCTGGCGTTCATCATCTTAATTAGGTGTCCCCCGGGGAAGGAATTGCCCACAGCAATGGCACTAATGCTTAATTTCTTCATCGCTCAACCACAATGTTTAATTAGATAAGTGCTAGGGCATTCTTTAGGGGCGTTCTTTTTGTACTGAGGTGTGATTGCAGCTTAAACAACATTTGGGTTTGTGATTTGGAATTTTACCTCATTTTATTTCAGCTACCTAGGTTTAGTTAAAGCTACGCTAGTCAATATTTTTCACATCAACAATGGATCAAATGACTGTAATGTGTCACTCATAATGAGTCCACAGATAATTATCACCACCTCTGCAGTTCACCTCAGCTCTATGAAGCTTTCTAGCCTCTTTTAGTGTTTTGGTTTTCGACTCAAATGTCGCTTTCATCAACCGTGGCCCCGTTCTTCGTACGTGGATAATCGAGTTGTCCAGATTATAATGTTGACGATTTGATATGAGTCTGGGTTTTTTGGTTCTTCGAAGATTGTTTTTCATAATGAAGACTCATCTGTACTCATACATGATAAAATATACAACAAAATAAGTTTGCTCACTAAAAATTAACCAAACCAAATTCAGTTCCAGATAGAGTGAGCAAAAAGACAGAAACTCAACCCAAAGATTCTGACTGTTAAAAGACCAGCGGAGACAGAACATATGACATTTCATTTGACATTAAAATAGGAATTTGTCATTTGAACATTAAAACATTAAATGATTAACTGCAGAACTCACTTTGCTGAAAATTGTTGCAATTAAAGCTGCTTTTAAAGAGATTTTAGTGAGGTTTCATTTTCATAGCAGGCTTATGATTGTCACTGAAAAGTCTCTTGCACATCCATTGAGGAGAACCTCTGCAATCATGCACCAACATCACTTGTAGTCTGACCACATTCACTGGGAATATCTAGTGGTTTAACAGTAATGGGAGTGTGGAAACATTGTGGAGCACAATGTAGAACAAAATGACATCCGTAACAATGCAACACACCTACCTCATGTAAATGCACACATGATCAGCACTGCCGATCATGGTTTCAGCTCATTTTGCCTTTGTTTCAAAATAAGAGCACACTGTTACTCAAGATAACCTCATCCAGGATGAACAAATAAGTCCTCAAACTGCTCTCTCAAAGAACCACACTAGCTGGATGAGAACAAACAGGATTATTTTAGCCTGATAACAGCATGCTAGCCTGAATTAGTTAGAACGGGGGCCAGGTTTCCAGCAGGCAGCTGTTTTCAGTAAAAAAGCTCTGATAAACCCACTGTACACTGCACACTACCTGCCCAGCAGCAAACAGCAGACAGACACAGTTAGAGACTAGCTGGTGAACATAGGAGCATTGAGCAGCTAAAGAGACAGATGTTTCCCTCAGGAGTTGGAGGAGACCAAAAACAGAGCTAACAGAGAGGGAATACTGGTCTTACATTCATCAAGTCATGTAACTCCAAAAGAAAAGACCAGACCCAGGGCTGGACAGAGGCTGAACAGGAACCCTTCAGGCGGACGGCCTGGAGGCAGGGCAGAGGCCAAACAGAAACCTTCAGGCGGACGGCCTGGAGGACGACCAGACGTGGGGAGCCGCTCGGGAAGCCGGCTATGTGGGAGGAGCCACTCTGGAGGACGGACAGGGTGCCGGCAACGACGAAGGAGCCGCTCTGGAGGACGGGCAGGAGGACGACCAGGAGGACGACCAGACGTGGGGAGCCGCTCGGGAGGACGGCTATGTGGGAGGAGCCACTCTGGAGGACGGGCACTGGAGGCTGGCGACGACGAAGGGGTCGCTCGGCAGGAACTGGCACTGGAGGCTGCAGCTGGACTGGAACGGGCGAAGGCTGCGGCTGCAGCTGGACTGGAACTGGCACTGGAGGCTGCAGCTGGACGGGAACAGGCACTGGAGGCTGCGGCTGGACGGGAACAGGAACAGGAGGCTGCGACTGGTCAGGAACTGGCACTGGAGGCTGCAGCTGGACGGGAACAGGCACTGGAGGCTGCGGCTGGACGGGAACAGGAACAGGAGGCTGCGACTGGTCAGGAACAGGCACTGGAGGCTGCGGCTGGTCAGGAACAGGCACTGGAGGCTGCGGCGGCGGCTGGTCAGGAACAGGCACTGGCGTTGGTTGGACCGCCGACTCGGAACCGAGAACAGACGTCGGGCGATTCACCAACCGGGTCCGGGGAGCAGGCGTCGGCCGGACCACAGACTCAGGAACTGGATCCGGAGTTGGCTGGACCGCCGACTTGGGAACAGGAACTGATGTCGGTCAGTTCACCAACCGGGTCCGTGGAGCAGGAGTCGGCCGGACCGCCGACTCTGGAACAGGGACAGAGGTCGGTCGGTTCACCAACCGGGTCCGTGGAGCAGGAGTCGGCCGGACCGCCGACTCTGGAACCAGAAACTGATGTCGGCCGGATCACCAACCAGGTCCGGAGAGCCGGACGGACCACCGACTCGGGAACAGGATCAGAAGCTGGCCGGGTCGCCGACAGGAAACCAGGAACAGAGTTAGGCCGGACCTCCAACAAGGAAACAGGATCAGAAGCTGGCCGGGCCGCCAACTGGAAACCAGGAACAGGAGTCGGCCGGACCGCCAACCGGGAAACAGGAACAGAAGCAGGTCGGTCTGTGACGCTGGGCAGCGGAGGCTCTGTGGCGCTGGGCAGCTGAGACCGCAGACCTCCACGGGTCCCCGAGAATATGGCCAGCCGAGTGCCCTCATATGGAGAGGGAGGCTGGTCACTCACCGGCGGTTCAATAATAATCCCCAGGAATCTGTAGAAGGACTCCGCGGCAGTTAAGGGACCCAGTCTGCTGGGTCCAAATGTGGTCGGTTCATTCTGTCACGAAATGCCATCTAGGCAGCAGGGAGAGGACCCAAGTGCAGACAGGCGGGGAGGCTGAAGCAGTTCAAATATTTATTAAATACAAAATAAACTTACAAAACTCAGGACCACATGCAGGGAAACACCAGGAACATGACACGAAGAGACAACCAACAACAATGAACCAACAGAGAACAAAGGGAGAGGACCAGTATATATAGGGGAGGAGACAACGAGGGAAGCAGACATAGGTGCTTAACAAGACACTGGTGATTCCAATAAAACACACAAGGGAAAAACAAACACAGACTAGCACACAGGAAACTTCAAAATAAAACAGGAAACAAGGACAACACACAGTCCATGGTGGATCATGACAACATGGTCATCTGGGGTTTTCTCAGTTGTCATGGAACTGTAGGTGTTCAAACATTCCATTATTTGGAGCACTTGTATATCTCCATCTGAAGACCGCGTGATACTGTCGAAAGCTCCATAACAAACGAGTAAGTGGACCATCAGCTAAGATTGTTTTGTCAAAATATGTGAGATATTGTGTTTTATCAAATAAAAATTTGCTGTCCTTCTCGTCATATGCCTTTCTAGTGCAGCCCTGTTGTTGTACATTTAGCAAAGGATTAAGGCTTAAAGGCAAATGTTTCCGTTCACCCTGGGTTAAGTGCAACATCATGTGTCATTCTTACCAAAAGCCCACACAGACAGTCTAAACTATTATTCATAGTCTTATGCTCTAAAGTTGTTTCCTGCATGTATTCAGTCTACACTCAATTCGCATTGGTCCTGGCTGATGAAAGTAAAAAGGTAGGGAAAATTATCTGAATAAAAGATACATTGGTAACAACATTTAGTTCACTTCCTTTTGAATTCAAATCCTAATGATGCACATAGGTCACTCACAATTGAGGCTACTCAGATGGCAGACACAATAACAAGCAGAAATATTCTTCAGTGTCAAGTGTTACGGCTCTCTTCTCTCGGTTAACTGCGCAATGAAATGAGAAGTCACAGGTATGCACCCAGTCATTTAGAAAATCCTAATCATCTTCTTTGTTTCTCTGATGGCATTTTTTGATCAGGTTGAATGGCCATGAGTTGACTTTTTAAGTTTGTATTGACATGAATGCAGTCATTCAGTAGAATTTTAAATGCGTCTTTTCATATTTCATTAACATTGTCACATCAGCAAAAGCTTCTGACTAGTGGGCTTCTTTGCTAAAGGGCACAAATTGTGAGATGAACATGCATCATTTTCCTGTCTCTGTGTCACTGTTAGTTTGTTGCTTTGTCGGTTGGTTAATGGTGTTTTGATTGGCAAAATGTGAAAATACTGTAATGGGTCTCAACCAGATGACGTTTGTTACTGGTTGGGCCAGAAAGGCTACTATTTTCAATGTTGACAACATTTCTGTTGCCTTGTTTTTTTGTTAATAATGTGGTTAAAAATGTTGAGTTTGTCCCTGTGTAGTGGAATGTAACGGCAATTACTTTAACTCAAATACTATACTGAAATACAGTCATGTGGTATTTGTACATTACTTGAGTATTTCCATTTTATGCTGTTTTATACTTCTACTCCACTACATTTCAGAGGGAAATGATTGTGATTTTTACTCCACTGCATTTATTTGACAGATATAGTTATTAGTTAATACATCTAGACTTGCATACAAAACATATGATGAGCCTTTAAAATGATGCATTGCTATAGATTAATTTACCCAACAGTATATAAAGCAGTCATAATGAGCTCCCATTCAACCTACTACTAACAGTAAAATGCTCCTTAGAAATTATTGCAATACTATAAATAATCAAATAACTTCATATAAAATAGAGGCAATATGGTTGATAGTTGTCTTTGTTTTTAATTCTCTTTTTTTCTTAGTTTCTCAGATGGTCATTGAAGAGGTCAATACCATTCAGGAGAACCTGGAGATCGAGAGGACGTGTAGAGAAAGTGCTGAAGCCCTGGCCTCCAAGGTAACAACAATACTGAAAGTACTCTGTCATACCATCTGTGTTATTTCTATGTTACTGACGTTGCCTAAGGAAGCCTGGATTAAAACATGCTCACAACCAAGAAAATCGTATCATTAAATTAAAACAAGAGAGGAATAATGTAATCAGGATCTGTTGATTTAGAACAAGTTGGGCTAAATAAATACTACAGCATAAAATCAGCTATTTACAATTACACTCTGCTCAGTGTATTCCATTAACCGTCACATTCAATTTGTATGTTGCAATCAAAAGCACTCTGTTGTTGTCTAGTTCTGCTGCTGTCCCCATATCTTAGTGTCTAAAATTGCATTGGATTCTTTTGATTCCGAGCACACTTTTTTTGGAGTCCTTGCTAAAATGTGAGTTGTGATTGAGAGTGGGGGAGCCTGGCACATAGTGATTTTGCAGCCCACTGGTGTTGAGCTTATCACTGTAATCATTTCTCATTCAATTTCTGGACAAAAGCCCTCACAGTCCACCTGGTTGGTCCAGATTTTGGGCAGTGGGAGGCTGAGGGAGAATTATGGTGAAGGTCGACTTAAAGGCCTTTTTTTCTTCCTGTTCCTTGGCCTTCAGTCCTCCTCTATCCTTTGGGTTGTTTTTCATCCTCATCTTACAGGGGTGACAAGTAAGATTTATACTGCCCCAAATGACCATAAGCTATCTAGGTGAGTTGACTGGGGTGTTGATCAATACTACTGCTATGAAGATTACTTGGCTGGCTGCTGAGATTTCTGGCTTTGAAAAACTGTATCTTTTGACTCTCAAGACAATCCCAGTACCCACTACTCATCTATTGACCTTGCATTGCTGCAATTCATTTTACATTTTGTGAAGGTTAAAAAGCTTAACCTTTAAACTAAGTAGTAACAAATGACAGCACTGTTATTATTATCCCAGTATTCAGTATGATGAAATATTGCATCTATTCTAGATGTTTCTGTTGAATCTCTGCTGTAATTCTGTAGTTTAATCTCTGCATTAAAGAAAAGTACCTTCATTTTCTTTAGTCTCATTTACAGGATACTGTAACTTAAGGGCTAGCATAGAATGGTTAGTGTCACCTAATAATGACGGGATCCAGTGCAAGATCTTGAGACGCGTGCACACACACACACACACACACACACACACACACACACACACACACACACACACACCGATATGGAAATTCAGGCTTTTTTTGTTGTTGCTTGTCTGAATTGTCTTTGAGATGTTTCCCTGTGGTGTTAAGCTGTGTGTAATGATACAGGATATTAGGCCTATACAGTTTTAGTGTTGTCATATTAACCAAAATTAAATAATATTATATTATAGAGTATTACAGGCTAATAACTTCTCTTAGGGCTGGAGAACTAAATAGATTGCTGGCAAAGCACAAACAACACTTTGAAAATACTATATTATTTCTTCCTACCTTTGGAACATCCATATTTCATGATAAAATTATTATAGTAAAAACAGCGGCCTATCTGAAATTTCACCCAGAATAGCCTATTGAAACAGAAAAGGAAATGGCACTGGTGGAGGCTAATGGTATGTATTTGGAAATGTGACACTACTAATGACAGGAGATATATTTTGAGGTCTATAAACTGATTTGGTCTGTGCTTGACCAGTTAACCTCACATCTGTGAGGTGACAGTGTTAACCACTGCACCACCGTGCCGCCCTGGTGACCTGATTATATTGTTGTATTTCCTTCTATTTCCTTACCATGAAAGACAGTGGTAATCTAATCTAATCTAATTAGAGTAAATGTGTTTTGCGGTATTCACTCCATCATCTGCCGTATGTGAGCTTTACAAATTCTTCAAAAACATCACATTAATACTAGTTTTGTAGAAGTGCTAGTGTGGACAAGGACAAACCCAAGAGCAAGTAATATTGCAGTGGTTTAAATGCTGGACTCTATCAAAGTATAAATCTGTTTCTGTCCACATGCAAATCATTGTTAACCATTAACCTTTAAGAGGAGGTGGCCTCAAGTAGACAAAGTTGTGACAAGAGTTGTCTCTCAGAGTTTTAACAGTTCAAATGCCCCCGTGCTCAGAGAGAATGATTGCTGTAACAAAGAATGAGTGAGTCTCTGCTTCCTCAGTAAATGAGATTTACTGTTGAGCATTGCCTAGAAGTATGACGCTGCTCCTTCATTAGGCACAAGCTCAAGATCTCATGTCTGAAGCATTTACTTACATTATTGCAATTATCATAGGAGAGAAATCCAACCTAAACATTGAAACCTCTTAGGAAGCCAGTCTGGTAAAATGTTTGATGTTTTGAATTCAGTATTCTCTCGTCAATAACTCATGACTCAACAGTGGAGATCGGGTCATGTGGGTATGACAGTTTATTAACATATTCATTCAAGAAACTTGAAATATGCTTCAAAAATGCAGCACATTTTTGTAGCAGCATTTACTGGCATTGTACTCTATGCATGCAAATGTGCAGGTTTGGAACTTCCAGGGTTTGCAAAGTGAATATTTAGCAACTGATGACACAGAATCAAATGTGATGAATTGTCACTGCCTTGAAATGTGGGAGAGAGATGATGTTTTGTCCCATTTCTTTTCCTACTGTCTCAGTGCACGAATTGACTTCAGAAAAAATAATGTATCAGGCTATGTCCACCGAAAGGGCCGCTAAGAGGCAGCAGTAAACTAGCCCACTCCTGGTCTGACAGCAGGAATTAATCTATTTGTTCTTAAGAATATACTGGCTAAAAGCTTGCTTCGTGGCAGTCTAAGTGACTCCTCTCTTTATTTGATGTCTTTGGTCTCTTCTACTCGCTGCGACTTTCGTCCTCCTTTTCCTTCATATAAAACATAAAAAAGTGTCCATAACTAGACACTCCCAGTGCCTGCCTTGCTAATCTAGTAGGGTCTATGAGCACTCACTGTGGGGGACAGACAGACCGATGGTCCTTGATTAGCCATTTCTGAGAATATATCCATACATCAACTATTCACTTACTTCAGTTAAAAGCAACGCATCTATTCACCATTAATCCATAAGTACTTTGAATAGAATAAGGTTGGAATAAGTGACATTACCTTTTTGAACATTGTTGACCTTTCAATAGCATTTCAGCAATATTGTTAAATCACAATTCCTACACTCTGAGGGTGTTAACATCAGTTTGTTACTCATTTACATTTAAATCAAAACCCAAAATGCACGAGGTACTCCCAGAGGAGGACAGACAAATTGAACTCTGGATTCATTTCTTTGTACCCAATGATGGTAATTTCACATACCAAATATTTCCAAGGCCACTCTGAAAGAAGCTAAAGTTCAGAGCAATTCCTTAACTCAACATTTTGAATTAAAAAGCGACCGGAGGGTGTTAGCAATTTACAACCAGTCAAATCAGAATGCCGTTTTGATTCTTAATGTTTTTGTGTTGATGTGTGATCAAAGGTAAGATGAAGGGGCTGTGACCTCCAGAGAGTGCTAGCCCGATGCTATGTCAGCCTTGATTTATCTTAGTATGTAATTTTATACATACATACATCTCTCACGGATTGTAGATTATTATCAAAAGAACATGATTCCATGTTATGTATTGTTGATTACATTTCAGAAAGAAAGATGCAGTCTGAAGGGCATAATCAAAAGATGGAATTGCTGCAATCTGCTCCCACCAGGATGCCATTAATAAATGTTTCTTTTATGGCTCACCTTTTCCGTTCCTCTTCTTTTTTCACCTCTCCAGGCACTTTTCTTTCTTCAGATGACATCAAGAAACATGCATAATTGGCATCCATCTCCTTCCCATAGGCTTCGCTCATGCTTTACTTAGTGATGGTCTCCTTAATAGATACATATGGCCATCCTAATGATTGAACCTTTAGAAATGGATTGGCCATTGTGGCAGTTTAGTATGTATGGTTCATGAAGAATCACACAGTGATAATCAGACAAAAATGATGCACAGAAATGCAAGATGCAAATACATGTCACATAAAAAACTGTGATTACATCTAAAAAGGAGAGATATTCACTGTCTTTTTCTTTGTCTGCTTTCGCTCCTCTAATGATGTCTGTTTTTTCACACCTTATCATTGCTTTTGCATGTGTCCTGCCATTATGACTGATTGCAGGGCCAAAGAAAAGAGGAAATCAACAACATCTCATCTGCCCTGTCTGTCGCTGTGCTACCTTATTTCTTTGCCTGTTTTCCACTAGCTCAATACAAAGCACTCTCATCACTCTATGCAGATTTGAAAAATGAAGGCGCTGTAAGATGCAGACTGTCAGGTTTTGCATTCAGAGGTTGTTTCTGTGGCTGCACCATGTAATCTCGTATTGAGGTATGGTGAATGTATTCATCTTCTTAAGTGAAACTATTTACACTTACTAAAAGTATTATTGTCATGGTTGTGCTGTTGAATGAGCTACAGCTGAGCAAATGATCTGAAATTATTTTCCATTCCAACGAGTCTACTTTTTGAAAAGTTTAGTGTTACTACCTGTTTTTATCTCCCTTGCTGCTTAATCGTGTCCAACAGATTTTAGTTAGAGGTATTACAGAAGCAAGCTGTTGTCATTTCCCAGTTTTTCAGTGATTCATTGTGTCGTGGCTCAGGAAATCCAGTGTTGGACCAAATTGCAAACACAGCAGTCAGTACGATGACTTCAGTGATTTATTAATGAGAATAGCTTACAGGCCGTTACAGGTCGGCAGGTAACAGGTAGGGAGGCAGGCAGGTTCAGGTGACAGAAGCCAGAACATGTAGGGATTATATGGCTTAAAGGATACCAAAATATGTAACAATAATTAATAAAACTCAAAGAGGCACCAAAATTATATAGTGTTAATTGGTACAAAAAGATGAAGTGGAGTGAAATCAGAAATGATAAATGTTTACATTAAATAATGTCGGCATTACCCTTAAAGAAGGGAAAATGATAGCGAAGTAATTCATTTAGTCTCATAAATCAAATATACTACCTTCAATTCGGAACACTGATTAATAATTGAATAAATAACTACAACCAAAATAACCATTTCAATATCTAGTAAAGGTTCAAGTGTTTAGGAGCTCTAAATAGTATAGGTTGGCAGAATTCACTCTTGTACAACATTAAATAGGCCAGAATTTATATTCACAAACATTTATTTAACAAATAAGAGTAAAACACACAACAGGTAATCTAACTACTTAACTAAAAAAACAAAAAGGAGTTGCCTCCCCCAGCTTTAAATGTTACATTGTATTTAGGATCAAATATACCCTTCTCTAGTCTAGAAAACGGTAGATGTGTTCATTTGTAAAGTGTTGTACGTATATTTAGTGTTGTACAGGGATTGTTGCAAAAACCAACCACTACTGCGCATATTGGCCGCTGGAAGTACGCTAGAAACTTTTTCAGCGTATGCCCCAGGCGAGCAATTCTCATCGGACTGAAAAGGTGCCATCTTTGGGTCCAGTATCCAGTTCTTATAATACATCCATGGTATGTACCCTGAACTTGAAGCACTGGAGCTCTTTGAATAAAAAGTGTTTTGTGCCATTATGGTGCCAGTGGCCAGGATATAGAAGTTTAGTGTTTGGAATATTTATAACTATTTAAATAGAGTTAATGCTTTCTAAAATGCTCCATATATCAATTGATTATTTAATGTTATTTTGTATAATTAACATGAATAAGAATAAATATTAATAAGATCACTGCCCAAAAATCGGCCCTGACAATCCATATGCCATAATGTACCGTGAGACTTAGTTGAAAATCTGCTCGACTGCTGTATGGGGCACAAAAGATGAACCATTTTATTTTTCAGGCAATGTGGACTGTGCATAACAGCTGTTATTGAAAAGAAAGAACATGTATTAAATTGTTTACCACAGAGTGCTATTGATCTATTTTCTTTATGGTGTTCTTGAATATATTCAGCATTGACATTCACGTGTATGTCCTTTTATGTTTCTCTCTGTGCCTCCTCACTGTAGTTGAACCGTCAGAACCGCTCTCTGAAGAGGAAAAGCATGATTTTGCTTTCGCACCTCGGCCCAGAGACCATCACTGAGATCAACCTTGAGGATGAAGAGGAGGAGGAGGAGAGTAAAGAGCTACATGCAGCCAGCAAGGTCTGCCTCTTCCCCCAGTGCCAGACCACTATCTCAGGTACAAGTCTCCAACTCCTCCAATTGTGATGTATGTCACATATTCACCAGCGAGTTACCATAGGTTTAGCCCTGTAGACACAGCAAAACTGTGTTCAAGTACCTACCTTAATGGCAATGGTTTTGGTAGGTAACAGCCTGAGGTCTTGTCTACACATAAGTTGTTGTAATTTTTTGTTTTTTTTTAAATTCTGTCCACACAATCTTCGTTTTACGAAATATCTCTGTCCACACATGAATGCCAGACACTGGAACTCCTGTGTGGAGGATTCCAGACACTCAAAGAAGCATGCCGGGCCAGTAGGTGGCCATAAAGTCAAATACCAGAGAAGAACATTCTGAGCACGTGTGGGGAGCTTATTTTCCATTGGTGGTAAAACACAAACAATAGTAGCTAATTATTTATTTATAGTTATTTGACCTTTACATCTTTCTGGCACACAGCCCAAGGTGCTGTGGCAAAACCGAAAGCAAAATGGTTCAGGTTCAGTTTAAGGTTAGGGTGGCAGAAGCTCGAAAGCAAAAACACAAGGCAAGATAGCAACTAGGACGAACTGACAAAGGAAGTGGACTGGTATATGGAGAGTGGGAACAGATGAGCAGGTGGTTGGGGAAGGTCAGATGACTGGGACTGGAGGGAAGGGGTTACTGCAATCCGTTCAGGATTCTTGAAACCTTGGTGCTATCTAGAGAACCAGCCCGCGTTTCCACCAGTTTTGAGTGGAATCATTGTAATGAAGGATGCATGATCAACGGAGAGAATTGCACAATGCACAATGGAAGTAAACAGTAGCAGCAAGATTTTGGATCGCATTGATTACCTTCAAGCTTTTGTTCTGTTATTACAGATATTTGTTTTTATCCAAAATACAAGCATGGACCAACTATTAATGATAAGAAGACGTAGAAGACTAATACCATAGTAGACCATAGACAATGGCTTCTCCATCCTCTCTTTCCAACCTGTAGAATATGACTGATGTGGTCACAGTTTGCAGGAAAACCTGCTATTTTTGGTTCCAGCTGGGATCCAACTTTTCTGGTCACCGGTTTGATTTATTTTTGGTTGAAATGCTCTGAACGGTTCAAAATTAGGTGCACAAACCAGAGGGGAACCTGTTCCATGTTGGTGGAAAAGGGGTAAGAGAGGTAGAATGTGACAGTAGTACCTCTTTGGTGGCACTAGGGCCACTACACAGATTTTACATGTCTGACATGTAAAATGACTTGTCAGGGGAGTTGTACTCAGCCTATGAGTCTATAATGTTACTGCATTAAAGCAGGGGTAGGCAGTTTTCTTTTGGCGTCACTGGGCAAAAATGCCATATTAACCGTGCAGCACATTGTAATTCAAGTGGTCTGAGAGCAGACCTCTACTTCAGCCCCTCCTCTTGGCTCTGTTTTCAGGCTTCAGAAAATCTATCCCGTGACGGGAGACTTTAGCCAATCACAGGTTATTTCAGAGAGATGGTGTGTTCGTATTGGCTAAGCTACAAGAGCAGATGTGCATACACGTCCCTTCAGACGGTGAAAACCTGATTCAGTGGAGGAAAATCCTGAAATTTGTGATAAATTTCCAACACCTCCTTTGCCTACAGCGGTGTATAGAACAAAACAGCACGTCCACCTCCACATGGAGCTTCAGGCTCATTATGTTTGATGCCATGGCGCTCATAACGACGAGTGGCAAAGAGGCATGATGACAAACAGTGGGGAATAACTTTTGATGGGGGACAGTGGTGTGTGTGTGGTGTACTAGCCTCTCTTCCCGCTGCTGGATGGCGTTGCAGCTGCCTCTGAAGCCTGGGGGGCTCTGCTCTGCGACCGCGAAGCGCTGGAGGGGCGTCTTTGAGAAAACAAGTCACGGCGGCAGGGACTGCGGTCTTTGTGAGGCTCACGCCGTGGAGAATGAGCCCTACAAGGGATACGGTTTCACTGAGGAACCGACTCCTCCTGCTGCCTGTCGAAGTTGTGGGTTTGGTGGGAGGGGCTTAGCGGAGTGATACCAGGCAGCAGAGAGAGAGGCGGAAGGTTTTGCCTAGGTTGCACAGATTCTGCCTACCCCAGCTTTAAATTGAATTACACATTTATAACAGAAATCCTGTGTTACAAAGTGGACAGATGGAGAAAGATGTCGGCATTTACCATGCAGGTAAGGTCTGACAAAAAAAACAATTGATGACTAGGGATTCTGAAAAACTGCGAAATACGTTCATTGACAACATTAAAAAAATTATTTCTTTCTACAATATCTGCACATGGAAAATCTTGGTTATGGTAAATAAACTATAGTTACGACATGGCTAAGATCAAGCATCTAAAACACCTGGTTAAAGTTGGGGAAGGATCAACAAGTTAAGTGACTTTTGGTTTTACATGGGACATGAACAGCGACCTCCTTGGTGAAGGTCCTGTGTGTGTTTGACCTATCCATCCACCCCAACCTCCTCCCTACGTGGACCTTTCCGCTCTTTACCTCACCTGACTTCTGCCCTTGCTCTCGTCATAAATACTACAGCCACTAGAGGTCGCCACCTAAATAAATGTAAATATAGGTTGTTAAAAGATGCTGCACAGATGACCTATTTGGCTGTATTTTTGGGGAGGACAGTCTCGGAAAGATTGGTCAAATTTAAAAAAAGAATACATTAATTGCATGTCCTGCATGACAGCTGGATGCGTGACACGCCTATCCACCACCCACACTACATACTTGGTTACTTGTACACATTTATTAACCCAAATTTCGGACCTTCGGACCTTCGATCCTCATCAGATAAAATTCATTTCCAAATGAAATCTGAATGAATTTTACCTGATACAGGTCTAAGGATAAAACGTCATTAATAAATATGTCCATTGGTGTGCAGGATTGTTTGTTAATTCTTTGGTAATTTTGATTGAAGTGCAATACTTGAACAGTCCACATAGTTTGTATTACAGTAGCCTCATAATTGTTTCAATCAAAGTTGCTGTATATGCTAAATGTACCAAAGTGGAAATAGATATTAAAAGAATATCTACACTATAGTGGGCCAAAAATGGAAACTACTCATGTGTAAACTGCTAAGCTGTGCTTTGCATATGCATAAAGTAAGTAACTACGTACAGTATGTTCTGTGAGTCTTAAACTGTCTAAAGTACAGCGCTAGTGAACTACTTTCTTTCTCATCCAGCTGTCTAGGAAATGTCATGGTCAGTTCCTTTAGTCAACCAGTAATTATACCCCGGGTGATAATGGATTCATACTCCATGTGTCATGGTCCACGAAGGACTCTTATTTGGACTGTGTTTTCTGGTCTTTGTTTCCTGTTTTAATTTGGAATCCTTTCTGTCTGGTCTGTCTTGTTCCTGTCCTCATGTCTCATTTCCCGCTCTTGTGATTAATATCACCTGTGTCTTGTTACCCACCTGTGTCTGCTTCCCTTGTTGTCTCATCCTCTATATATACCGGTCCTTTTCCTTTGTTCCTGGTCGGTTCATTCCGTGGCATGTTCCTGGTGTTTCCCTGCATGTGGTTTTTTTGCTTTAATAAATCATCTTGCTGCACTCAGCCTGCCTTTGTCTGCGTTTGGATCCTTTCTCCTGCTGCCTAGTTGGCAAAACCTAACACCATGATGCCTTTCCCATCATGTTGTTCAAGGCTGTTGGCATTAAAAGGGAGAGATAATCATGTCATTTGCAAATGATATACTTGGATGCAGAAGATGATTGAATACAGAAATAAGTTGACTTGCTCAAAGATTGTGGGCTTATTATGTTGAAAAATCATAATTGCATGTTAATGGACAGCTAGTCAAAGCACTTCCTGTCAGGGAACACATGGGATACTTTCACTCTACATGTTCTCACTTCTACCATATAAAGGTTTATACTGAATATGATCAGAGAACATCTGTTTAAATTCTTAGCTGAACACATCACAGGTGAGGTCCAAAGAAGGTCCTGTCATGGTCAAAACAATTCATCTGTTCAGAATTTTTTAGCATTTAAATTTAATGTGAGAATTTTATCCATCAGAATACTTAGGAAAGGGCATTACATCTCTCTGCAAAAACAATTCTAGGTGTCAGCGACCTTTTTCTGCTTGAGTACCCTCCTAAATGTCTCAGCCTGGTCCTGCTGTGAGCTGCTTTTTATTAACAGGTTTAATCTCTGTGTAATTTCAAAGATTTCAGGAAAAAAGTGAGTGAGATTTTCCTGGACACAAAAATGTTATGCCGTTAACACATGAAGCAGATGACTGACATTACTTCTTTTAACAATAAGAAAACAGTCTGTAGATGCTGCTGTTGTTTTGTTTATTTTACAGTATATTCATCCCCATTACATTTAGTTTTGCAAACACATATCACAACGAAATAAGTGAGGCCGTGTAAGGCTAGCACAGTATATTCTCCTATGTTCTCAGTTTTTTACTGCTGTTCTGGGGTAAACGCATATATTAAATATTCATAATCTAAAAGCAACAAAAATCTTATACTGGATCACATGCTGTTTATGTTGGCCTCTGATATTCAGTTACTACTATTAACTAGTATTTCCTCAACATTACATTAAGGCCAGTCACACTAACTTTGGTTGTACCAGCAGATTCATATAGCAAAGGGTTTACTATAATGCAAGTACACTCAATATGATGTGTGTAAGAAAGAAAACTGTTTTAACACTTTGATTTTCTTTGTTTCAGAGCTGCAAAATAAGTTGGAGTTAACACTAAAGGAGTATAATCAAGCAGTCGCTGATCTTGAGGCAGTAAGAGAACAACTGAGGGAAACCAAAGAAGGAGTAAGTTTGCGATTTTTATTTTTTATATATCACTCACATATCACTCAGATTCCATATACAAAACATTTTTGCTCACAATAAATCTATGTCAGGCGGAAAGAGGAGAGGCTGTCTATTTGCAAGCTTCCAAGTTTGTATTAATGCCACATTTTGACCTACAAGGCATTCATCAGACAAATTAACTTGCAGGTCGAATTGTTGCATTAATAAAAACTTTGGTGCTTGTGAATTTCAGGGAATGGGCAACCTCTTCTCTTCCTTTGTTGCTGTTTTTAGTCCTGCACCTGTACCCAACTGGCGTTGGATGTGCACACATCCAGCTTTTTTACTAAGAGAAGGTGGGCTATTAACCCTAGCAATTGCAATTATTGCTAGTAAATGTAACATTTCTATCACTTTGACACAATTTTAGCCTTGCATCACTGTGACTCATTAGTAACAACAGAGTTACATTAGCATGGATGACAGAAAGGGTGCTACAATATCTTTGTGCAGGTGCAGGTTTGTACTTGCATAGTTTTTGTGTCAACGGTGAACTGACCAACCTTTTTTGTGCTATTTTCCTCACTTTAGCTAGCAGAATTTGGCTCTGTGTATATTAGTTTTGTCACAGCAATGGTAGTACTGAAAAAATTATTTGTTGTTAAGTCTAGGGGAATGAATTAACACTAAGCCTTGCAGCTATACCAGCTACTAAAAGGCCACAATACTAAATGGCAATGGTTGCCAGCTACCAAGAAAGGATGTGGGCTTACCTGAACCCTTTGTGAACTCTCTCCTCTCCTGCAGTGTCGACTTACTCAAGATACATGGTTGGCTGGTCTGGCATCCTCTTGCATTGCCAATCGTTCATTGACAGCTCAGCGTTGGTTTCAGTTCATTTAGATGCAGACAGAAACTAAACCAAAATACACCAGGGATTTTATTCATTGTCCATCACATCTCCTTCCTCCTCCTCTCTCTCTCTTTCCACTCACTTCCTTCGTGACTCTCTACAAGCAATCAGTAAGACAAATTATGATGTGACTATGATAGTTTTCTCTCAGAAGAAGCTTGTCTTGACTCCACACTTCATTGCCAGACTGTCAGTATGTTAGGTTGGGACAGCCCTACTAATGTATGACAGTGGATTATTTCTAATCCCTACTGGTTTCCATGTACCACCCTAGTTGAGCACCTGACAGTAGGGCTAAAACCATGGGTATATTAATGAGACACCTAAACCAACATTTAACAACTTAACCCAGCGACATATCATAATCAGGATAGAAAAAAATTTACCAAATCAAAATGTGTTGTGTCCATGGATGTAAGAGGTTGTGCCCTGTTCATTTACCTCGCATGTTAGTAAATAGCCTACAACTATCCATCCATTTTCTTCTGCTTAGCCGGGCCAGGTCGCAGCCAGGTCGCAGGTGGCAGCAGGCTAAGCATGGTTGTCCAGGCGCCCCTCTCCCCAGCAACGCATTCCAGCTCCTCCTGGGGGATCCCAAGGTGTTCCCAGGCGAGATGAGATATGTAATCCCTCCAGCGTGTTCTGGGTCTAACCCGGGGTTTCCTACCAGTTGGACATGCCCGGAAAACCTCTAAGGGGAGGTGTCCAAGAGGCATCCTGATCAGATTCCCAAACCACGTCAACTGGCTCCTTTTGATGCGAAGGAGCAGCGGCTCTACTCCAAGCTCCCTCTGGATGTCCTTACCTTATCTCTAAGGGTGAGCCCAGGCCACCCTACAGAGGAAACTAATTTCAGCCACATTACTGCTGATGCCGCCCCAATCCACTTGCTCCATTTTACCCTCACTCGTGAACAAGACTTGAACTCCCTCATCTGGGGCAGTAACTCACTCCCAACCCAGAGGGGGCAATCCACCGTTTTCCGGAGAACCATGGCCTTGGACGTGGATGTGCTGACTCTCCCATCTGCTTCACACTCAGATGCAAACTGCCCCAGTGCGTGCTGAAAGTTACAGTCTGATGAAGCCAATAGATCCACATCATCTGCAAAGAGCAGAGATGCAATTCTGAGGTCCCCAAACTGGACACTCTCTTCCCCCTGGATGTGCCTTGAGATCCTGTCCATAAATATCACAAACAGAATCGATGACAAGGACCAACCCCGGCGGAGTCCAACACCCACTGAAAACGTGTTTGACTTTGTGCCCAGAATACGGATGCAGCTCTCACTTTGGTTGTATAGGGAACACTTCTCCAAGTCCACAAAACACATGTAGACTGGATGGGCAAACTCCCATGAACCACCCAGCAGCCCTGCAAGGGTTGTCATAATCCCTAGGACTGTTTCCTGTTTTATTTTGAAATCACTGTTCTTGTTTTCTTGTGTGCCTTTTATTTCCTGTCTTTGTTCTTTTCCCTCCAGTTTTGATTGTTTTCACCTGTGTCTTGTTACCCACCTATGTCTGCTTCCCTCGTTGTCTCCTCCCCTATATATACCGGTCCTCTCCCTTTGTTCTCTGTCAGGTCATTGATGATGTTTTATGGTTGTCTCTCCGTGTCAGGTATCTCGTGTTTGCCTGTGTTTCTGTAAGTTTATTTTTGTGTTTAATAAATCATTGTTCTGCACCACTCAGCCTGCTGTCAGTCTGCGTTTGGGTCCTTTCCCCTGCTGCCTAATGGCAAACCTTAACAAGGGTAAAGAGCTGGTCTACTGTTCCACCGCCAGGAAGTAATCCGCATTGCTCCTCCTGGGTCCGAGGTTTGACAATCGCTCTGAGTCTCCTTTCCAGCACCCTGGAATAAACTTTCCCGGGGAGGCTGAGCAGTGTGATACCCGATAATTGGAGCACACCCTCCGATCCCCCTTTTTGAAAATGGGAACCATCACCAGTGGTCTGTCACTCCACAGGCACTGTCCCCAATCTCTATGCGACACTGAAGAGGCGTGTCAGCCAAGACAGCCCATCAATGTCCAGAGCCTTCAGCATCTCAAGGCGACTTTCATCCACACCTGATACCTTGCCACCAACGAGCTTCTTAACTACCTCAGAGACCTCTGCCAGGGATGTGGGTGAGGCTTCCCCCAAGTCTTCAAACTCTGCCTCCAACACAGATGTGTTGGTCGGGTTCAGGAGTTCCTCAAAATGCTCTTTCCACCGCTTGACAATATCCCTAGTCGGGGTCAGCAGTTCTCCTCCCCTGCTGAGCACATCCTGAGCCAAGCCCTGCTTTCCCCTCCTGAGTCATCTAATGGTTTGCCAGAACTTCCTTGAGGCCAACTGAAAGTCCTTCTCCATAGCGTCCCCGAACTCCTCCCACACCCAGATTTTTGCTTCGGCGAGTATCAAAGCCATAGCCCTTCTGGCCTCCCAGTACCTGTCTGCTGCTTCGGGAGACCCCTGGGCCAGCCAAGCCCAAAAGGCCTCCTTCTTCAGCTTGACGGCCTCCTTCACAGTTCAGCCTACAACTACAGCATAGTATGGAAATCACCTTGCAGAAAGTTGAAACTTGCTTGAATGTGGTAATCCATCACAGTGGACATCATGACTACATTTATAATGCAGACTTCAAATCAAGCAAGTTTCAAGTTAATTGCAAGGTAATTAATAATTTAATTTTAAACTGAAATTAAGTAATAATACTATAGATAAATAAATTAAAAACCAATAGCTGCCTGAAAGGTTGGAAAACCACATTCATTTAAAAATGTTATGTTACCACTAATGCCTGTTTTCCATGACACTGAAAAATCAGTGTTTTGGTCCAGTTGCCTCAGGATCTGGTATGAGAAAAGTCTTGCTCATTAGTTGCACAGTGAAAAGAGTGTTATGTAAAAACCTTCTGTGTTGTCTCCATTTGGACAGTGACAGTGAGTACTGTAGACTGCGTAGAATAGAATGCATAAAACAAACTGTATTTTTCATCTCTGTATTGTTTCTCTACTCTGTCACTTCTTACATTTGCAGCTGCTGAAAGAGAAACATGATAACACTGTTTTAATTGCTGAGACAGTGCTGCAAAAGAAGCTCCTGGGGAAATATAACAGAGGTATGAGGGGGTGCATACAGTTAATGTGGTCTTTTAGAAACACTGTACATAAAATAATCTAACATGAAAAATGGAGAAATGTATACTATTCATGAGCATGGTCTTATTACAGTAATTACACCAGGGTATCATAAGTAATTGTTTGTTGATATAGTGTAGACTACATGTTGTACTTTAGTGGTAAAAGGCATGAATGACCCAAAGTGGAAATATTTGTCCAGTGTCTCAGTTTGCTGTGGAGGAATACGAGGCCTTACAGGACACCTTGAACCTGGAGAGGGACCTGAGGACAGAGGCAGAGAACTTTGCCAGTGCAGTGAGTTTTTTTTACAGTAGCCCTCAATGTTCCTCTTTTATTCTGGTGTGATGATTTTCATTATGCTGTTTTGTCCCTTGCAACAATGTGTCCTGACTCTCTTCCATTTTCCTTGTGGTCCTTTCTACAGATGGTGGTCGAGCAAAAGAAGCTGAAGAGACAGAGTCAGATCCTGATGCAGAGCTCCTCGCCCAGTAAAGCTCTACAGAAAGCCCTTAGCCAGGTCACCAGACTGACCCAGGATCTGGAGACACAGAAGCTGGAGAACCAAAACCAGGTCTGTGTAAACAAATCATGCATAAACTAGTCTAATTTATGGATGTAACCCCAATTTGAGGCAGAGGCAGGTCACTCGCTCATTCAGCAGTTACTAAATGAGCATCATGCTTACAAGGACAACAAGCTCTTCATTCAGAATCATATATAGTGGCTTTTTGTCTTTAAAAAACAATCTCTGATACTGTTATTAAAGTTATCAATCAGCAGGTCTTAGGGGATGGCTGCTTGTTACCAAAATTTGGGCATCTAAAATAAGCTAATAATTCTAGTTTTGTGAGAAATACAAGTGATGAATTTCCCTGTTTAAAAGAAACAATCCAAGAACTTGAAATATAAAAGCAACCTACTACTACTACTACTACTACTACAACTACTGCTACTGCTAACAATAATAGTAGTGTCTTTTAGCATGGGCAAAATTCTGTTTCTCCACTTACAGCTGGAGTTGGGAACTTTTGTCTCCTCCTTCTGGCAGTGACAGTAATTACACAAACACTTTCGATGCGCGCTCATGATGTATGCCTACAGGAGAGCTCACTCAAATTTTCACAGTTCCAAGACAATTGACATTATTTAGGTAGAGTAAAGGTGTGTGTCCTCGCAGTCAATCTTTCTTTTTTTGACTGTAATCCTTCCTCTAAACGCTGAGTTTCTTTTTTATCTGGAGCACCATACTCCTAGTTGCTGTAGCTATCTGAAGTCTACGTGAATCATGTGACCATCAAGCATTTTGAACTTCTGGGAATGTCGCCACAGACACCAGATTTAAAAACTCTGGTATACTGTGAAATACAGAGAGATTTACCTGATGATGATGATGATGATGATGGGCTTAATCAGCATTGTGTGAACTCATCTGGCAACAGCTTGAATGTAACGGACATTCATATATATATTTAAAAGTCCCACACTCAAACTTTAAACTTGTCAAAAGTGCAGATCTGCTCAAGAAAAAAAAATAGTGTAAAAAATGCCAGGCTTTAGTCTGTGGTGACCATGGCCACCACTGGCCACCCCTGGGCTCCACCATGATTTTAGCTGTCTGTTGGGATATTTTGGTGTTTGTAACTGGTTTTGTTATCCTTCAATTTTCTAACATCTTTTATCCCTGGGGTCAATTTGATCCCAGCAATTTAAATGAATCAATGTAAATGAGAAAACAAACCAGTTAGAGGAAACTACTCCGACCAATCTTTGTGTGAAAACGTGTTGAGACTGTGGTTTGCACAACTTCACAAAACTTGCATAATTTCTGATTCATCCTGCAGCTCAAACATGTCTGACGACAGTATAAGACAAATCATCTTTTTGATGAAAAGTACACAGAACAATATAAGTTAGAAGTAGATGAGTCTTACTGTGGTTCCCTAATGATATCTTGGTTAAAGACTGACTCAGGAGACCCAGGATCTAGTATGTAACATAACTGACTTCAACACCAGATTACGGTGACAGTCAACGAAAATCATTTGTACAGTTATTCATTCATGCTTAACTCAGTAGAAACACAAAAATAGTTCAAATAGAAGAAGATGATTACATATGTTACTCTGTGCTTTATATCTGTAATGCTAATTCAGACGCATCAAAACAAAAATGATTTAGCTGTTGAATTACATAGGGGGGAAATGCCTGGTGAATTATCACAGGCCATGACAGTAAAACCTAAGGGCCGTGACCTGCCAGATTAATAATTAAAAGCAGCAGCGGAGCCTCCAGCTCCCTCCCACCTCCTCTGGCACTGATGGAAAACAATTAGAGCTGAGTGGGATCACCGATCTCTCCTGGTGCCGGGGTGGAGGTGAGCCATACCCTTCATTTGAGGAACAATTAAAACACTGGTTAAGGAATTGGGGTTGGGGAGCGGATGACTGAATGTCAACTGGCAGCTACCCAATGCTACTTATCAGAAATCATCACTACAGGAGCTGCAGCCGCCACAGCCAACACAATGCTGCAAAGCTGCTCTTTTTTCAGCAGGAAAGAAGAGAAACATTTAGTTAGTATCATTTTTGTATTTTTTTTTCTTTTTAAGTGAATAAGAAGGAAATGTCCTTTTAAGGAATATTTATACTGTGTGTGTGTGTGTGTGTATATATGTATATATGTATATATATATATATATATATATATATATATATATATATATATATATATATATGAAAGAACAGAATAGACCTTTAGTAGCTCCTTATAGGCTGTAGGTTGTAAAGTTAACAGTAAGCTAGTTCATGATCTATACTGTACAGGCCCTTTGTGATACAAGCAGGCACCTACAGCAAGATGTAACAATGAGTGTATGTTGTGGTCCGTACATCCTCAGATAAAGCAGATGGAGGACAGGCTGAGGAGCTGTGAGGCTCAGAGGGAGCTGACGGCATTGAGGCGTAAACTGGAGCTCGTAGAGGAGGAGAGGAGGGAGTGCAGTGACAAATGCTCCAAGGCTGAAGTGGAGGTCAAGGATCTGCGGTTTACAGGTGAAGACATATTCGGAACTGTAAGGACAGGACGCACTGTGGGGCACTACACTGTACGCTATAGAGGACAATGCAGAATCAACGCTGCAGAGGGAGCACTGTGTGTGTAGGTTACAACAGTCCCAACAGAGCCCATTTGATTTCAAGGATGACCATGAGATTTTTCATTCTCTTCGTGTCTTTTGTCAGCCTGGAAGACCATTAGCTGTTCTTCAGTCTCAGCTATAATAGTTTCCTTTCCTGTTCTGGGTGCTGTTGCTGTGTGTGTACTGTAATTGGATGTGTTTTGCCGGCCAGTTGAGGAGCTCCAAAAGAAGCTACAGGCAGCTACCAACCCGCCCCCAGCTCCAGCACCTCCACCACCACCACCACCACCACCACCTCCACCAGCCCCAGCTCCGGCCTCTAACCCGCTCAGGTTTGATCACATATTGTATGCTCTGTACATCATCAGTTAGAGATGCACCTTTCATATAATGAAATGACTATAATAGAGTTAATGTTTAAATCAGTGACTCCAACTAAAAGACCCAACTAGCGTGGTGTATGGTGCATGCACAGTATAAACAGGGGGTGAGTAGAATCAGGACAGTGGAGTTCTCTAGGGGTGATGATGTCAAGTGAGCATAAAAATATTGCCAACAACTGATGGTAAGATTTTATAGAATTTTTAGTGCGGGGGCTGTAAAGTCACACTGAAACCTTCTGGCACTAGGATTCTACAGAGGGCTGTGTCCAGAATCACTCCCTCACTACTCTCTACATCATAGACATACTGGTTTACTCTGTAGTGAGCAGTAAATTGAGACTTTGAACACTTTATTGTAGCATCTCTAATCTTATAGAATGTTTTTTTGCAGGAGGAAACAATATTTGAGTGCACGAGGACATACAATCTAGATGAAAATCTCTTAGAACTGATCTTCTTTTAAAAAATCGGAATAGTTTTTGGTAAGCACACAGGTGGAGCTTCAGGGCCTCACACAGCCCTGTGGGGTTCTTTCTGGTACTGTTGGCCTTTAGTTGGCCCTTTTCACTTGTCTTCAGTCAATACAGCAAGTTGAACCGGCACTGAAGGCAGTCACTGAGAGAGAGAGAGAGAGAGCTGTCTGTCGGGCTGGTTAACTCTCTGGTTATTACAGTATCTATTTTTTGCTGTTATTATATTAAAGTGAGAAAACAATGAAATGATGACATTCTGGTGTGCATGTAAAAACATTTATTTGTTCCTGAAAGCCCTACAGGAACATTGTTTGATTAAGGTGACCAAATCAGTACCATACTATGGGATTTTGTGAAAGCTGCTGCCTAAATAACAACCAGCTGATCTCCATGTATGCCTCCCC